>WTXK01000014.1:0-517825 GCA_025769895.1 Lactarius psammicola | reverse complement strand
TGCGAATTGTGCATATTGTGGTGGCAATATTGCAGCTTTTGTATACTGTCCCGCGTTAATTGCAAGTTCCGTTGCCGTCGTACGAACGGTGCACTGCTCCTCTAGTTGTTGAACGATATTACTTTGTTCGTACGCCGGTAGGGGTTCTACAACGGTGGCGCCAATAACTGGTTGGCGCGTGATCTGGGGGTTTACGGACCGGATTACTACGGGCAACATATCTTCGTGGATTGTGGCGTATCGCCATACGAATTGTGGTTCAAACGTGGCCAGCCACGGGTATCCCAGGACGATGTCTTCGTTGCCGATATCAGTGATGAGGAATCACATCTCCTTATGGATCCCTTTAGTGCGTACGTCGAGATCCACATAATGAGTGATGGACCCCCCTTTATTTTCAGTGTTGTCGATATTCCATATCTTTCGCGGTTTTTTCCAAGGGAACCAGTCCCAATCCCATTCGTCTTGCGAATCTTTTGTTCATGAAACAGTTGGTTGCTCCACTGTCCACTAAGGCTTGTACGTTGGCCATTGCGTGATGCGTGCACGTCGAAACTGGAATGTGCATAGATCGGAAACGCGTAGTTACTATTACAACATCACGAGAATGTACTGCCCTCACCCAGGCCGCCGGGTTCAGGCGTTTGGAAAATCCTCTCTTTCCCATATCCCTTTCATCACCAGTTCTTAGGTTTCGTCACTCTTGTTGGCAATCATTTGGAGGACCTGTGCCACTTCTTGTTGTGGTGTTAAGTTCAGTATGGCGCGGGCTTGGACTGGTGGTGGATTTTGTCTTTGCTTCCGGGGCTGTGTGCAATCGCGACTGAAGTGTCCATATTGTTGACAGTTATAACATTGTACTCCCCTGGTGTCACGAGGTTGTCCTCCTCGTCGTTGGACGTACCCTCCTCTAGGGGCGTACCGTCCTCTTGATCCTTGGGTGTACGGTCGGAAGTTTGGGTCATTGGGGCTCACATCTTCCGAGCCCGTGACTGCAGCCATGCTGCCGTCCACTTCCCCTCCTCTTTCTCTGGCTTGGGCGGAGGTGTCCATCGCATCTGGGTGTGCAAGGTGTGGAGGTGGGTAATATCCTCCCCGGTTTCTGGTACGGTTTCGATATTTTTCCAGGTTCTTCTTTCCCTCATTGAAGTGGTTCTGGAGGTGAATGTATTGCTCCTGCCTCTTAAGGAGGGCCGCCTTCCATCCTTCGTAGCTTTGCAGGTTATCGAGCGTGTAACATTGCTCGTATAGTTTGCATGGGAGTCCTTTGGTGAATACGTTGATCACCATTGGCGAGTCTGCCCGATAGCCAGCACGCCGCACTAATTCTTCAAATTTTGACACGTACTTGTCAATGTCTCCTCCTTCCATGCGTATCCCCTCTTGCAGCGCTGTTCGCGCTTGCTCTTGTTCCATTGTGTTCGTGAATCGCCTCTTGAAGCTGCGATATACGGCCTCCCATATTCGTTCGTCGTCCTCTGGTATCCCGTTTGTGATTTGTAGCGTCAACCACCTAGTGTGGGTGGTGATCCACTTGTTCAAGTTGTCCCCTTCCAGAAAGGTAAGGAATAGGATTGCACGTGAATATGCCTCACGCATGGTTTGTGTGTGGCGATTCATGCCCCTATACAATTCCCACTTCGTGAGAAAGGTTTCAGTGGCTTTTCTGTCTCCGCGGAAGATGGGAGGCGGCTGCCCTTGTAATTTGTTATAGTCCCCCCTCGCATTGGGGTCTATTCCCGGGAGGCCTCCGCCTCCACCCCCGCCTCCACCTCCGCCTCCACCTCCGCCTCCACCTCCGCCTCCACCTCCGCCTCCACCTCCAGGCGGTGGTGGACCTCCTGCAGGTCGTCGTGGTGGTATTCCTCCGGGGTATCGTCCAGGGGGTCCGCCTCCTTGTGGGATATTGGTGGGTATCCCTTCGCCTTCAACACGCTGTCTTGCCAAGTAGCTCCATACTCGGCTTTGTTCTCTATTGGAGGGTGGATCAGGTTGATCGGGTCCGTACATTCGTTGGTTCGTGAGTTCATCGAGGGTTACATGGTGACCAGTATTTGGGTCGATGATTCGTTCTTCTGGTTGTAGTGGCGTTGGTGCCCTTTCTTCCTCGCGTTCGTTCTGTATCCTTCGCTCAGCCAGTGCATCGGCGAGTCAGTTTTCTTCCTCTGTGTACGTGCGTGTTTCTGTAGCCATAACTGCAGGCAATCTGATATTGATCTGTTCTGCTTGAGCAGCTAAAGAATTGATACGTATCTCGTCGAATCGTCGACGCTGTTGTTCTTCTTCTGCGTCTGGATGATCTCCCACTTCGTCCTCTGTTGTAGTTGGTTCGGTGCTGCCTTCGGATGGCGCTGGTGCACTATCGTCTTCTGCGCCGTCAATTGGTCCCCACTGGTCTCTGTGTACCACTTCACTTCGTAGTATGTTGCAATTGTACTCGGTTCCTGTAGGTCGAAGTACGTCCCACCGTTCTCTGCGAGGGCTCCAAGCAACTTCCATCCAGCACATATGTTCAAAATTGAACTCAACTGGGTAAACTCTCGATGGCCTTGTGGGTATGTCCACCCAGTATCCGGTGATGTTGTTAATCATTCCCCACCACACGCTTCCAAGATATCGGACGGGAACGTTTCGATCTCCTCTTCGTTCGATAGAGTATTGCGCGAATACCCAACTGTCTGTGGTAGTTTCGGTCGCCACGATGGTAGCTTGGTCTTAATGTTACGTGTCTACTGGCATGCGGCTCGACTTGAGCGATGAGATAGGCGACACTACCAGAGATCGACTTAGCGATATGACAGCCCTCGTGGCACGTGATCGTGGGAGTATAACAGCAAGCCCTAGTCGTGGGACAATACTGACTCGAGGATGAGAACTATGAGGCAGACTCCTACTAGGAGGAGCGCAAGACTTATCCCAATGAGGGAAGATAGGACGAGTAAAGGCAGAGTAGATTCAAGAAGACCAAGCTGCGGACTACGGCGCAGCTTGGCTAACCTTATATACATATACACGAGGGCTTTAAAGCGCCTCTTGAATGGTAAGTGACCAATCACGTATAGTATGGTTATCGTAATAGTCCGTCTGAGTTGTAGATATTGTACAATAGCAAGCCAATCACATACCTCGTCCTTATCATACAGTACTGGGGTTTATCAAGCCATTATCTATGAGTCACATACCACTATCACCTGTCACCGGTCCGGGGATACGTGCTACCCGAGAGCCGGGTTCGAGTTGAGTCGTAACAGTTTGGGCTAAATCTTTGGACGTCCCGGGGTTTCACACCTCGATTACTATACCACCTTGCTTCCCATTCGGTCTCTGCTTCATTCTGTTATAACTTTGATTGTTACTAGGACACCTTTCGGATCAAGCTCGAGCATGCCGAGCCTAGTACCACAAGGACGAAGGCCACAACGCTTACAACGTCGCCGCCTTGATCCTTCACGATTAACCCCTGTTTCTATCTCGGTTTCTGTATTTCACGGCTCCTACCATACGACTTTAAGTTTGTGGCCTCAGTTTACGACTCATGACATGATCACTTTACGACGCGCTGATATTCGACTCTGATGCCTTGTGATACTTTACGAACTTACGTTTATGATTTCGGACTGGCAAAGTAGTATAAAATGTATTACTTCTTGCCTCGAATGAACCACCCAAGTTGTTCTCGAAAACCGTCCGACTTCCTTGTGCTTCGCTACCTCAAAAACTTGATTCTCGTTTCTCTTGTCTCTACCGGCACGCGTTTTCACGTGACGCGTTTCATCACACCGTCACAGCGTCTCTAGGTGTGTCATTAGCTGTGCCACTATCTTCAACGTTGCCGTGGTCTTTATCCATTGTGTTGTCCGTGGCACTGGCTGGCCAAAATGGTCTCTAAACAGCTATGAGTTACAGTCTCAGTACTTGAGACAGGAAGTACGCACCTCAATTGCCATCTTTTGAGATGATCTGGCCATCTGTGTGGGTCTCTGGATGGCCTTGAGTACTGGTACTCAGAGACGGGAAGTACATACCTTGATTGTCACCTTATGAGTTGATCGGGCCATCTGTGTAGGTCTGGCCAAATTGGCACATTCCTCATCGTTCGACAACGAATCAGAGTTGTTACGTTCAGCCGAACGTCTGCCTGACTGAGGCGTGTGGTCCCTTGTATTTGATAAAGAGGAAAGTCTTGCGTAAGTCGACCTGCTGGAATATGACTGTCAGTACGTTGACGTCCTCCTTCAGACAGGAATTGGAGTTGGTGTGAATAGAAAGAATCCCGCTTTAGGACTTTAGTGGAGAGGAGCGCAGGCAATGGGAAAACACCAAGGAACTAGGCTGATTGTCCAAGAAGTCAAAGCTACCGAATACAAGTGAAGGTAGCGCAGTACTTATACTACTATGATCTAGTATTAGAACTCCTCTTGAATGTGAAACCGATATAAGGGAACCAATAAGGTATCAGCGATAAGGGTGAAACATAGAACAAGTCCATCAGAACCATACAGTCAGGAACTGATCCATGAGGCGAAACACATGCCACAACCATCAGATAAGACACCACAAGACCCGTCACCTGTCAGGGCCATCGAACACATGTCCAATCCTTCCATCATCTTCCAGAACCTTCTAGGCTTCGTCACGTGACTTGATCACGTGACTACTAGTCTTCCAACATAGACGTTATCATCGTCTTCATCCGATACCCAGTCGGCTATCATTCGCCGGACTTCTTCTTCTTCTCCTTCGTCTGGAGAGTCTTCACCTATCCGCTCTCGCGTCATGTGCCATAACTCTTGCTTAGTCATGCCCCATGGCCTTGTCTTCGCGGGTGTCGTAGGCGGGTTCGTAACAAGAGTCTTGATCAGAGTCATCAGTCTCAGTTTTAGTTGAAGAGTTGTCAGACCCAGCAGTAGAATCGATGTCTAGCAAGGTCTCCGCTAATAAGGACATCGTGAAGTGATACTTAGCAACGCAGTGGTGGTGTTGACTGGTCCAAACAATGGTCCAAACAAACATGACACGCACTTCGCCTCAGTTTTCTCACACGACTTGGTGGAATGTTGCCAGTGTGAGTACGACTCAGAGTGGACACATCCTCCTCATCTGTCAGCTCAAGAAATGGAGGATAGACACGAGTCGGACCTAGGGTTGTTGGTTGTAAGTGGCTCCCATTGTTACGAAGCGGGGCTCCGGGTAGCTCGTATCCCTGGACCGGCGGTACGTAATCGGAGAAGGTGACTCACAGATAACGGTTTGATAACCCCAGTATTGTACGATAAGGACATGGTACGTGATTGGTTCGCTGTTGTACGATATCTATGACTCGGACGGACATTTACGATAACCATACGATACGTGATTGGTTACCTACCTTTCAAGAGGCGCTTTAAAGCCTTCGCGTATATGTATATAAGGTTAGCCAAGCTGCGCCGTAGTCCGCAGCTTGGTCTTCTTGAATCTATCCTGTCTTCATTCGTCCTATCCTTCCTCTTCAGTCTAAGTCTCGCGCTCCTCTCTATAGGAGTCTGCTTTGTCATTATTATCTTCGAGTCAGTATTGTCCCACGCCTAGGGCTTACTGTTACACTCTCACGATCACGTGCCGCTGAAGGGCCGTCATATCGCTAAGTCGTCAATCAGTTGTGTCGCCTCCTAGTCACTCAAGTCGAGTCACGTGCCGATAGACACGTAACACCCATTCTGATAATTACCAAAACTAACCACATTCTTTTATGGTGCGCCTTTTAGTTGTGTGCTCCGGCATTGCATGCCCCTGTTCACTGTTGGCAGTTGGGTCATCCTCAGGAGACAAGGGGCACTTTCCCAAGGCACCTAGGATACAAGTAAGTCATTATACTGGCTCAATTTTGTGTAACAACAAACCAGGCCCAGCTCTCGGTGGCACTCTAATTGTCGTTGGAGGCAAGGTGTGTCTGAGTAATTTGTTGTTTTTGTCCTCCTTTGAGCTCACAGAGTTTGCTGAGGTTTCGGTGGAATGGACTGCCAAACCCATCTGTGCAGTTGCCTTCTGCCGCCGTGTGCGTGGTGCCATGCTTGTATGGCAATATGACAGCTGGGGTAAGACTCAGGAGGGAGGATAGTGGGGCTCTGGAAGCAGGAGACTAGTCGTTGGATGGGTAGTTTATCAAGGTGTGTGTCACGTCTTTGTATATATGTATTTTTTTTTTGTCATTCTTAGCTCTCTTGACAGCGTCTTATACTCGCACTCCAACTACCACCGTGACATAGCCACTCCATCACTGTAATTACCACCGCCATTCCATATTGCACTAGTTTTCTTTGTCTATGAGTCTCGTTTATTGTGAAAGCTGCAAAGAGCCGTTCACACATGCTGGATATTCACATCACCTCAGCATGACAACAGACATTGACTGCCGGGCTTTCTACAATAGTCATCTCGATCGCTCCACAGCATATGACCCTCTAGGCATCTCTGGTTCAGAGAATGGCGATCCACAAGGCAGCTCTGGTCCGGAGATTG
Source organism: Lactarius psammicola (assembly GCA_025769895.1). NCBI lineage: Eukaryota > Fungi > Basidiomycota > Agaricomycetes > Russulales > Russulaceae > Lactarius > Lactarius psammicola. The sequence goes on along the minus strand of WTXK01000014.1, from coordinate 511,327 downwards.
GTGATTTGAGTGAGTATCTTCACTGGCTCAGTCACACTAGTAATTTGACCTCCCACTCTAGATGGCAGCGAATTTAATCAACTCACTGACAGTTATGAAGACGCTGAACTACACCATATGGACACTGACTCCGTTGACAACATACCCGATGTTGACCCCCCTGCACTTACGGAAACCCTAGACCAGGACCACGCTCACCAAGATAATACACCCTTCATTGAGCGGTTTCCCTCAGGACTGGCTGGAGCCCCCATTTCCAATATGGGTCAGACAACACCAGGATTCCAAGCTCCACAGGACTATCTTAGCACAGAAAACATTTGGTCCCCTTTCCGGTCACAGCGTGATTGGGACTTTGCCCTATGGGCTAAGAACAGAGGACCAACCTCAACAGCAGTTACTGAACTGCTCACAATTGATGGTGTAAGTTTATAACAATGTGAACTAATTTAATGTCACTGATCGTTGATTGGATCAGGTGGTCAAAAACTTAGGTCTATCATATCGCAACACCCGGGAGCTCAACCGCATCATCGATGAAGAGATGCCGGGACGACCAAAGTTTAAGTCCGAGGCAATTCATTTTGATGGGGAGTCCTTTGACTTCTACTTTCGCGACATCATTCCGTGCATCCGTGCACTCTTTGGTGACCCGGCCTTTGCAAGGAGGCTCGCATTTGCACCTGAATGTCATTACCAAGATGCAGGATCACACCACACAAATAGTCAGTGAAATGCACACCGGAAAGTGGTGGTGGTCAGGTGCAGGTAGATCCAAATACCTCCTTCCATAGTTTTTTGTGTACTTACACCATTTCTAGAAATCCCTTGAGTTACGCAGCCCAGGCGTGACAGTGGTACCCGTTATCATATCATCAGACAAGACCCAACTTACACTTTTTCGATCCAAAAGCGCATACCCTGTCTACATGTCCATCGGTAACATTCCCAAAGACATACGTTGTAAACCAACTCAACGCGCACAAATGTTGATGGGGTATATTCCAACAACACGGCTCGAGCACATTACAAACAAGGCCGCACAGCATCGTGCCCTAGCAAACCTATTCCATGCATGCATGCGCCGAATTTTGTCACCCATCGAAACCTATGGCGAAACTGGCATTGAAATGGCCACAAGTGACGGGATATGGTACCGCTGTCATCCAATTCTTGCAACGTTTATTGGTGACTACCCCGAACAATCGCTTGTCACCTGCACATTCAATGGAAGATGCCCAAAATGTATTGTCCCACGAGACGAACTTGGAAACTATGAATCCTTCCCCTTGCGCGATATTCGGACGGCAATTGATGTATATTCATTGTGTGACAGCGATCCAACAACTTTTAATGCGGTGTCTCATGAAGCCGGCCTCAAGCCCATATACCATCCATTCTGGGAGCATTTGCCGTACACAAATATATTCCTTTCAATCACACCCGATATCTTACATCAGCTTCATCAAGGCATTGCTAAACATCTGGTCCGCTGGCTTGGCATACTCGGATCTGAGGAGATCAATGCACGTTGCAGCCGTCTACCCCCAAACCACAATGCTCGACACTTTCACAAAGGGATCACAAGGCTTTCAAGACTTTCCGGTCAAGAACACAAGGATATCTGTCGCATCATCCTCAGAGTTGTGGTGGATCTCACCCTTCCAGGGATTCAGTCTTCAGCACGCTTGACCCATGCTGTACGGGCACTTCTCGATTTCTTCTATCTTTCTCAGTATCCTGTACACACCACAGAGAGTCTCAATGCTTTGGAAACTGCACTACGCCGATTTCATGAGGAGAAAGAAGTTTTTATCGAGCTCGGAGTCCGGGAACACTTCAACTTTCCCAAGCTCCATAGTCTGGCCCATTACCGAAGGTCTATAATGCTTTTTGGCTCAGCTGATAATTATAACACTGAGCAATCTGAACGGCTTCACATCGATTTTACCAAGAACGCATACCGCACGACTAATTTCAAAGACGAATACAAGCAAATGACAACTTGGCTCGAGCGCCAAGAGGCGATGCACCAGCGCACAGCACTTATCGAATTGCGCAACAATAGTCCGACATTGTCAATGCAACCATCAGCACGCTATCCCTCTTTGCCATCAACGTTACATCCTTTCTTGACAACCCACCCATCCGAAAAGGGTGTCTCTTTTGATAGTCTTGCCAACCGGTATGGGGCCATCGACTTTCAAGACACCCTTGCAGACTTCATTGTACAACACAACTATCCCGAACTCTCTGCCAGTGCGGCTCGGAGGCGTGCTGACAACACCCTCATTCCTTTCCAACGGGTTTCCGTGTTTCATAAAATTAGGTTTGCCAATCGCGATGACTCGGACAAGAGAACTGTCGATGCCATACACATCCGACCAGAAGCACGCAATAAACGTGGAATTGTCAATCCTGGAAGGTTTGATACGGGATTGGTGAAGAATGGATCTAGAATTCGAGTTGTTCAAATTCGGGTTGTGTTTCAGTTCTCAATATCAACGGCGTCTTCAGTTTTTCTTGCTTCATGCCCGGCTCCTCCTGCACATCTTGCCTATGTAGAATGGTTCTCACCACCCTCACCACCTGGTCCGTCTCATAACATGTGCCGGATATCAAGAAATTATCGCAATGGACGTCGTTCTGCAAGTATCATCCCTCTAACAGATGTATGCCGGAGTGTTCAATTATTCCCGGTTTTTGGTCCCGTCGCGCCCCGGCACTGGCAAGGCACAACAGTGCTTGAGGAATGCAATAGTTTCTACGTCAATCCATTCCTCGATAGGCACATGTACCAAAATTTTAGTGTAATTAGCGGAAACTTTTAGTACCCTGAATAGATTCTTAGCAGCGCCATCTGGAGAATAGGCGCTTTCTCGTATTTACAATTTCTTAGCGCGCTTAATGGGCTTAATGCTAATTTTGACGGGATTTGCAGGGTAGGTTTTTCCTGATGAGTCCGGGTCAAAGGTCGCAAACAGGAGTCTCGCCCTTACAATAGTTGCAGTTATCGACAAGGCTACTGACATACTTTACAAATGCTCGATATCGCTATCTAAACGCTCCGAGTGTCTTCTGAGTTAAGGTGTAGAATTTCGGAATAGATGTAAAGGGTAAAGGATTTGAGTTGTTATCTCCACACATCATCGGATCGCTTCTGCCTTAATGTCCAATTGTCGGTATTTAGTCAAGACCCCTTTATGCGTCGCGCTTCAAGTTAGCCACCATCATGAAGCGGACTGCCCAATATATCAGCGATTGACCACCACACCCTTCTGTTTCTGTGTTTCAGCTGAACTTCCCGACCACTCGCCCATCTGTCTTGCAGAATTTTCGCGTGCACGTCAACACTTTGAGCTCCAAGGTACAGGCGAAGCAGCACGAAATCGGCGACGGAACAAAATTGAAGATTGTTGCTGTTATTGACAGCATCGTCTCCAATCCTGGCGTTGATCTGCCGTGGAAAGAAATGGTCGCCATCTGCCGCGAGAGGGGCATTTTAACCATTGTAGATGCCGCACATAGCGTTGGGCAAGAACCCAACATCAACCTGAATGAAGCAGACCCAGACTTCTGGGTATTTGTATGGGTAGCCCTCTTGGGTGTGCAAAGAGGTGTTGAATTAAGTATTCACAGAACTATCACTGGCACAAGTGGCTGTACGCCAAACTTTTGGCGTGCTTGCGCCATTCTTTACGTACCCAAACGGTACGACTCATACAAGTTAATTGGTTGAAGAGTTCATCCTATGGAACCATCCAGTAACCAGCACCTCATCCGATCCACCTTTCCGACTCCATACAATTATATATCCCCGAATGAGTCGCCAGAAAATCACGGGGAGTCCCATTTCGCGGAGATGTTTGGACGCAAGTGCTACATTAGCGTGTTCACCTTGGCGTTTTACTGATTGGTCGTTACTTTAGGGACCAGTACCACCGACTTTACCCATTTTCTGAGTATCCAACCAGGTACGACCCTTGAGATTCACTGCTGGCTTCCAATGTTGGACTCCCGCTCGCACCTAGTATTCCAGAAAATGCCAACGCACTCGGGTTCCTCCTGCGTAGCCTAATAGAGGGTTGGCAAGTATCTGCCGCGGTATTTCGACACAATGGCCATTGGTGGGTGAGGGCAAGTGCGCAAGTATGGAACGGGGTAAAATTTGAGACTTGTCCTGGCTGGGCCTTCGCTTACATCAATCCAGATCTCCGATTTCGACTACCTCGCAAGGGCACTCAAAGATTCGTGTGAAAAGTTGAGTTGAGGTGTCGTAGAAATGGTTCAGTCAAGCCGTAGTAATGGCACTTAAACTGAGAAACCTGCGATACTGTAACAAGTAGTAGGTAAACCTCTAGCACGTCACTGAACATGCCACGAAACCATGGAGTGTACTTGAGGATCCAGATACCGTGCCAGCTCTTGTCACCATGCATGCCGGGAATTGGTCTTCTCATGATAAGGCTCTTCGACAGATGGTGACAAGACTCAAAGCCTCGGTTGTCCTCCGCCATTGTCCTCCGTGAAAGACACGAAAGTCTAGGCTCAGTTCTTCCCGCAGCGAAATATCTCGTGTGGAAAGCTAACGCATGCGCCATGCCAGAAGCGTTGTTATACATCAACGACGCATTTCTAAGCCACCGCCATCACGTTTATATACGGCTTGCTCGGCCCGTTGGCCTGCCATGTTCACCTGAGCATTGACTCGGAGCAACTGAGCCCGTCCGAGTCCTTTAATCAATGAGCTTGAAAGGAAAGCGAACACCTCACGTCCCAGAAGAAACTTGATTATCGCCCTCTATAAATCTTCTACCATGTCCGAATCTTGCGGGAATCCTGTTTCTGAGGCAGGAGAGGCCCTCATGACTAGTGTGCTACTTCGTTCCCTTACTCAGGACTCTTTTAAAAGGTCACACAGGAAAACGCAAATCTGATACATCAAGGATCTGTGTCAAATGTAAAACAAATAACGGGAACTTAGTTATCCGCCATTCAGCTTATTGCAAGTATGTCATCTCGCGCGCTTCCTGGCGATCTTCGTCATAGAACGGAAAGTGTTCTACAGGGACTGTTTTACGCCACTCATATCGACAAAGTTTCGCCAAGCCCTCGAACCTCACATCAATCGTGTACCCAGTGGACCACGGCGGGGTGCGCTCAAGCCATCTGGAAGCCTCCTTATAGGATTCTCTGGCGGTCTTGGGTCTACCGTCCTTCTTGACCTCGTGCATAAAATATACTGTGCAAGACCGGGAAGCGAGGAACTCAAGGGCGGAAAGGAGCACCCTCGAAAGAATAAGGTTTGGAAGAAGATCTATGTATGCTACGTGGAAACATCGGATGTATACCCTGAAGTAAGTCAACATCATTCCCTCTTTGCATCGTCCTAACTCTGCTGTAGACGAGCGACCGAACTGAGCAGATTAGCGAAGCGATCGCTCGATATGAAGGGTTCGAATTTATCCCAGTGCGTATGCAAGATGCGTTCGATCGGGGGTGGTGGGAAAGGGTTTCAGGCGGCGCAGCTCCCAGTCTCACAGACGTACCCCTGGCCTTTGATCTGACTGGTGGAGGTTCGTGCGATAGTCCCTCAGACGGTGTTGTCCAAATTATTGATCTCCCCATCAGATGCCGGATCGGTTTTTGCTCTGCGTGCTCATCTCCTTGCCCTGCCCACTCCCACGGCAACTCTATCTACTCTATTCACTTTGACGAGAATGCTGTTATTGTACACTGCGTACTCGATCGGTGCCTCTCATCTCGTCTTGGGCACATCTCTCACTTCTTTATCTATATCACTCATCTCGTCGATCGCACAAGGAGGAGGTTTTGTCGTCCCGCAGACAATACAGGAGGAGTGGATACCCCCATTTGTTGAACGCGTCCCTGGAGACTCGTCATGGAACGGAGAGGTCCGCTTGGTCCGGCCGCTCAGAGACGTGGGCACGAAGGAGTGCCAAGCTTGGATTTGGTGGCGCCAACTGCCGGTGGTGGGGAAGCAGAAGATTCCTATCCCTAGACAGACCATTGGCTACTTGACAAAAGGTAGACACATCTACGAGCTCCTAGATTGGTTTTTTTTCTGACGGATGGTCTTACAGAATTTATCATTGGACTTGAGAGAGACTACCCTTCAACGGTATCTACCATCGCCAAAACCGCTGGTAAACTTGCACCAAAGGGAGAATCTGGCGAAAGATGTATCTTGTGCGAACTGTGGGTTGTTTGTTTTGTATGGCGCCTATCGGCGCCCATTCACGGAACATTTTTAGGCCCACACAAAGGTCCGTTCAAGGATGGAAGACCCGAACATCAATCCGCTCCTTCACAGACGAAGGCCTCTCCCGCGGATGACGCCCTCGTTGTCGTTATCTCTGCTATCCCACGTATGCTATTCTTGCCACACGACACTCACCAGCAAGAGTAGTCGAAGCACGTCCACGCCGAGTTGGAATACTCTATCAGAGGTGCACCTTCCGATTTGGGCAGCCGTACAGTCCGCGTCTGGACGTGGCGACTCGGATGAGCGGGACACTAGTTCGCCTTGCATAGAAGAGGTATGGGAATCTAAGAGGCTAGATGCCGACGGCATGAAGTCTGTAGTTGGCGGGTTTTTACTGGATTGATCCGTACGTATACGTGATCTGAGAGGGATCTGTCAGTTTTCCCCCTTAATTACAGTCATTCACTGCCCAGTAGGACAGTATCAGGCAGGAGCGACAACACATCGATTTCCACTGGATCTACCAGTCCTATCATTTCGATGTAACCACTTAGCCATTACTGTGGTTGCAGTTATCGACAAGGCTATCGACCGCTATCTAAACGCTCCGAGCGTCTTCGGAGTCGATTTAAGGTGTAGAATTTCCAAACAGACGTGGGGTAGGTTATTTCACAATTTAATAAAACCTTGTTGAAGAGGAACTGAGATGATGATGACCAGTGTACATATATTCGGATCGCTTCTGCCGTAATGTCCAATTGTTAGTATTTAACCAAAGACCCCTTTGTGCGTCGTGCTTCAAACCATCATGAAGCCTTCTCTTACATGGGCAGTTGTTACCGCATTACTGGTAGGTCCAAGACGTCATGGCCACCCTATTGTATGATGATCCTGACTTGTCTCGTTCATCTAGGGGTTTGCACTCTGGCGCAATGGTCGAAGTTCTCGAAATATTCTCCTTCCAACCCCTGATTTCCCCCATGGTTACTATGCGGAGGGTCCGCACGATGGACATTGCACGGTCGTCAAGGACGCGTCGTCCAACGACATGAAATATTGTGAGGATGCCGTTTTTTGGGAGAAGGTCGACGGCAGCGGAGCCGTGGTCGACAAGGTTCTGCTGCTTAGTTGTGACCCCAACCGCAAGGCCTGGAACACGGTCATGGGACCACTGGATGACCCTGACCCCCGCGGGGCGCTCTGGTTTTACGACATGGGCGCTGTTGGCGCGAAGCCGCGACGAATCGTACTGGAAGGTTACCCAGAGGGACATGACTTCCACCCCCTAGGGCTCGACGTTTACCCCTCCGGGCCAAACCAACCCTATTCCAACCTCTTCGTCGTGAACCACGCGCGAAACGGCAGCACGATCGAACAGTTCACGCTCTCCTGGGACGACGCCCCAGACCGCGCGCGCTGGGTACGTACGGTCTCCGGCCCGGAGCTCGTCGCGCCCAACGCGCTCGCGCTCACGAGCCCAACGTCATTCTACCTCACCCACGACCACCGCTTCACCCGGCGTATCCCGGGCGTACTCGGAAAGGCCTTACCACTCGCCGAGTCGATCCTCGCCCTGCCGCTCGGCTGGACCACTCACGTAACCGTTTCACCCGCCGGAAATGCCGAGGATGCCGAGGATGCCACCACCCACGCGCACACCGTCGTCGCACCGTACATACCCTTCGCGAATGGCGTCGCGATCTCGCCGGATGGCGCGCAGGTGGCCGTAGCGTCGACGACGCTGTGCGAGATCCGCTTCTATGCGCGCGACCCGCACACACAGGCGCTCGAGCTGCGCGCTCGCGTGCCGACCCCTTTCGCGCCGGACAACCTCGTATTTGACTCACGCGGCTCGCTCATCGTAGCGGGACACCCGCACTTCCAGTCGGTCGTCGCCGTCGCAGAGAACCGCCCCGGTGTGAGCGCGCCGAGCTGGGTCGTGTCTATCACTGCTGAGAGCGGGGCGGAGCACGGAAAAGAGGGCGCGTGGGAGGCGGGCGTACCTGTGCCGGCTTCGCGCAAAGTTCCACGGTTCCCTGGGTACGAGTTGCGCACTCTGTACCAGAGCGACGGCAGCGCGTTTTCGTCGTCCTCGACGGGTCTGAGGGATGCAGAGACGGGGGTGTTGTACATCGTCGGACTTTATGAGGAGGGGCTAATGGTATGTACACCGTAGACAAACTGGTTCGTCTGTTATGATGATAGGTTCGCGTAGGAAATTCCTGAGTCAAAATCGTAGTGCACTTGTATTATGCCACATTGCCATTGAGCGCTATTCTGGTTCTTCAGGACGCAGTAGTAAATACATAGAGAAACGAGTGTAAATAAAGAAAGTATATGACAGGCAACACCTCACGGGGCAGACATCCGGAAAACTACATAACTGGCACTACACACATCACAACAAATATCGGAGTGCGGAAGAAGTTGAAGTACCCTACCACTCCAGAAACGCAACCCTTGTGGCCTAGACTAGCGATCAAATGAGAAGAACAGTAACAATAAATGTCGTCGCCATGCGCAGGAGAGATTAGAACGGTTAGAGCCACGGATTCGGGATGTATGTCCTACACAGAGGTTAGCGACAACAAAAAAAGAAAAGAGTAATACACTCACATAGCACCAACTGCAGCCGCGAACACAGCAATTCCCCACGCAAATGACCTCCGCTCTGGCGTCATCTCCGGCAACCGGGCAATGCGCCGGTTGGTGGCAATCTTTCGCTCTTGAGTTTCTGGCTCCTTGAAGTCGAACTGTAAAGATGCGTTTTCGTCTTCCCGTTCGCGCTTCTTTTCCGGCCCCTCAACCATCGCCGTATCCTCATCGCCCGCAGTTTGTGCTCGTTGTGTCGCCTCGCGCTGCGCTTTGAATGCCTCTATCATCTCCTTCTGTTCTCGGATATCTTCGTTGATATCCGGCTCTGGTACATCCGCAACTTCATCATCGACAACTGTCTCGTCTGACCCCGCGGGAGTGACCACCTCTAGCCGACGAGTTTTAACCGGAGAACGGGACACCTTTGGTGATTTCGGAGTACCAGCACCTTTCTGGCTAACAGGTTTGGGGGTAGGCGGAGGAGCAGGACTCGTCGTACGTTGGGAACGCCGAGTCAAGATTGGACTCAAGGGAGATTTTGCAGGCGAACTGGAGGCAATGGACGGCGTTTTAGTAGGAGCCGGAGATGCCTCGCGCCGGCGCTTCGGGGGATTGGGAGCAGGCATGGAGGGGGATGGAGTTGGGAGCTGCTTTGGCGCTGGGGTACCCTTGTCCGGGGTCTGTTGCTGCTGCTGCTGTGCGCGGGAAGATTTACGATACTCCGTGTTCGGATCGGGTTTTGCGTCCGTAAGTGGAGGGATGATCTTTCCGAGCGAGTATTCATCGGCGATAGTGATTGCAACATCAGTGGTCACCCATGTACCGGCGAAACGCGCCTTGCCAGCACGATTGCCCCCAGAGTTGTCATAATTGGCTTTTACCCAGTTCGCCTCCACCCTCTCCGATTCGTCGCTAGCGGTGGGAAACGCGGCACGAAACATGGTTGTCAGACTGATCGCGCCCGTATCGAGACGGCGAAGGATGAACGCGTGACCTGAGGGCTATGGAAACAATGAGGCAAATGGGAGGCAGATGAGAGATCGAACTGAGCGCACTGTTGGAACTTTCATACGCGCGACCTGTAACGGTTGCGTGAAAGGGGTGAAAAAAGGACAAGCGAAGAGAAGGACTATCGGACGCACAATCGTCGACTGCCCCTCGCGTATGATTTCTTGAAACTTGACGGTGGGTATGTTAGCAGAGTCAACTGGAGGTGGGCGCCGTGAGAAACGTGCAGGCCTAGATAAAGGATACGAACAGGTCTTGATATGAGGGTTCAAATGTTCCAAAGGGAGTGGCGGGCGTGGTACGCCGGCAAGAGGAGCAGTGAATTGAGTCTGAGACGGCATGTTCGTCAGTGTTTAGGTCGTGACCGGAAGAGGGTGAGTGTGTGACTCCCGTTGTTCGTGGCGTGCTCTCGCGTTTTATGGCTCCGCTTCAATTCTCAAAACCTATCAACAACTGTACACAATTCTTACAAGGCTACACCAACTGTGATCTTGCTACTAGACTCTCTACCAGCCCTTTATATCTGCCCCACCAAGCAAATTTCCCTCTACGATTCTTCATATCTGCGTGTTCGACCATTTCTCGAACAGGCACCCACTTTATCGCGGCACTCTGCAGCGTGATCACCGCCGCTGAATCTGGGCTCGCCTGTCGTGCCTTGAATTTCTTCGCCCTTAGTTGCTCGTGATGTTTCTCTATAAATGCCATGCTCTTCAAAGCGTATCGTACCCCGTATGCACGATCCAGTGGTGATGGTATACCGCCTTGCAGCGTATGTCCTAAAGATGCCGAGCGCGAGTCGAAAAGCGAACCTCCCTCTTCTTTGAATATCTTTGTGATCACCTCTGTCGTGTAAACAGCGGAGGCCTTTTCGTTCCTGTAGAGGCTCAGGATCTCCGAATGGTAATTTCATCGGATCAAGTCGGCTCACCTAATTACGACACGCCCCTCACTCTTCCCTTTCTCATCAAGGGCATAGCGTGTCTTAAGCCACTTGACGTCCTCCCGCAGGGTATCGAGGTTGATGCCTACTTCTGGAGTATACACGATACTCGCGCCAACCTATCATACGTCAAAAACTGTGTCGATGAGACAAACCAGAGCTTACGGCAAGAGCTCCCATCGTCGCGATGTAGCCACACATCCCACCTTGCGTCTCGACGACAAAAACTCGGTTACGGCTCGCGGACGCGCTTTGTTTGATTGAGTCACACGCATCCACGAGGGCATTCAGGCTAGTATCACTCCCGAGGCTGAACTCTGTCATAGGCACGTTGTTGGATATAGTGGCTGGGATATGGACCATGGGGATATGGAATGCCGGATAATGCTGCCTGCCAGCCTCCAGGATCATCAAAGCGTTGAACGCTTCAAACCCGCCGATTATCAGTAAAGCCTGTAGGTGGTGCTCCTGGAACTTCGATGCGATGGCGCCAAGTTCGATATCTGGGAGAGTACGATTCGTGCCAAGTTCTGAGCCACCGCGCACCGTCCAGTTGTCAACACCAAGCCAGGAAAGTTCGTAGATGCTGTCGTCGAGTAAGCCTTTGAATCCATTCGCAATTGCGAGAGGCGTGTGGCCTTGACGTTTGCAGTAGCGCACCACGGCACGCGTCGCGGCATTCATGCCACCTGCTGGTGCGCCTATACTAAATGATAAATGAGTTTGCGCTATTCATTCGCTCATGCGGACATAAGCCTTACTGCATGATACCCACCCGTATCCTCTATCGACGATGTTGTCAGTCAGCAAAAGAAACTTCAAGTTGGCTTATCGACGTCCTACCTTTTCGGGTGGGAGAAGTGGTTCCTTTACCAGTGTCGAGGTCGCAATAAAACCGTCTAAGTTCTCCCGGAACTCTGGATCACGCAGCGACATCGCTTTTTCAAAGTCTTGTGCTTTGATTGCTTCACCCACGGCTTGAGTCTAGAAATCATTAGGATAATGTATTGACGGGAATAGATGCCGTACCATCTTCACTGCCTCCACGAGAGGGACGCGACGGACTCTATTTTCCTGGATGCCAATCATATATGATGGTGAGTCCGGTGTTGCCTCCAGGAGGGCGTCAACGGCGTTCAGGCCTTGTAATGTCGGCTTAATGGCACGGGTTAGCACCCGAAACTGAACGCAAAAGGACGAAACTAACCAAGATACGATCCCAAGCACATGGCCTCCCTCCGCGCTGAATGTGGCCAAGCGTCGTGACACGAGTATCGAGGCCGAGACGATCAGTTAGGACATCCTTGATGTATTCAGCTCTGATAGGATTGAGGTTGGCATCGTGTGCGCCCTCTGCAACAATCACTATGGTCTTGCGCTTTCCACCCTCGCGGTGCTAGATCGAATAGTGTGAGCTTTCTAAAGAAAAAAAAACTTACGCCGTGCAGAAGCATACCTTAGAAATAACCTCGCACATCGCATCCTCCCAAGGATCTGCCTTGGGGGGAGATTCAGGGATAAAGACGAAGTCTGCACCTGAGCTTAGGGTCATAGTCAACAGATACGTTCGATCGGGAGTCGTACGATCATGATACAAACCTGATTCCACCCATCAGCGAAAGCCATCCGCAGTGTCGTCCCATAACCTCAAGGACGAACGCGCGAGAGTGCGAGATAGCGGTAGAATGAATGTTGTCGATGGCCTCGCAGATTCTATGCAGCGCAGTCGGTGCACCGATAGTCAGATCGGTCATAGACATGTCATTATCGATGGATCCAACGAGCCCCACGATCCTGAGGTGCCCGTGTCGCGCAACCTGCTCATCCGTGATGCGGTCTTTTTTGGCGTCAACACTTGGACACCTTGAGTGAAAGCAGTCGACACACCTTGTGACCGAAGCGTCTGGACGAGTGTAGGCCACTCGGCCCTGAAAACGTCTGCTCCAGTCAAGGAACCGTCACCTCCGCACACCACCAGTGCATCGATACCCTCCTTGATTAGATTGTATGCGGCGTTAAGGCGGCCCTCGGGAGTTCGGAACGTTTGAGACCGCGCGGTCCCAATGAGCGTCCCACCCTATTCGTCAAGATGGATCCCTAAGCAAACACGCCATTGATAGGAAACGGAGAGAGCATGCCTCGGCAAACCAGCCACGGACGTCGTCCCATCCTACGCGCACTATGTAGCGCCCCTTGAGCGTCCGCCCACTGGGATGATCTCCGGTCCCGTCGCGCAGGAGGGCGCCGTCACCAAAGCGGAGGTTCTGGATGAACGATGGATCTTTAATCTTGACGTCGAGCGTCGTCGAGAGAACGGGTGGGCTAGGAGTTTCTGCATCTGCGTTCCCGCGGACAAGGCCTTCGTATCCTTCTCGGACGATCCATGTCTCACACCCTCTATAATTTTTTCTCACGTTAAAATTAAGCTAACACTCTAAAAGGGGAGGAGATATACTTGAGAATGCCAGCTTTGACGACGGCACGCACAACGGCGTTCATGCCGGCGCTATCGCCACCGGAGGTGAGGACTGCGAGCTTCATTGTTCCGTGATTGACTTTCTGCAGGACCTGGCGAGGTTATATACTGCCAGTTGAGGTGGGGCGTTGGGGTCGGAAATTAGGACAGCGGAGCCGAAGTGGGAGGGATGATAGACAAAATTAGATAAGATAAACTCAGGACACACGTGCCTCGGCTCGCCCACCGTGTGCGGGGCGCGTCGCATCCAGACAGGTTCGCGACCGCCAACTTATCACTCTTTCGCCTCAATTCCGAATCTCGACTATCCAAGTTCGCGTCTTGACCCGAATCATGGTCCACCTGAGGCTTAATGAAAACGAGTCCAACCCGAATCCCCATGTCAATTTCATCACTGCCTTGCCAATGGCTGATCCGCGAGATCAGGAGCGAGCGCGTCAGTTGCTACGTGCGCTGGCGGCACAGGTCAAACCGATTATGAAAGATCACGGATTTGCTGTCAACAGTCTGGAAGAGGTGCGTGGGGGGTCTGTGCAGATGACGACGCGACTCTGACCAAGCGCCACTAGTACGAGTACAATGACGTCTTTGCCGGAAGAAACTGGAATAACGGAGAGACTGTTGGTAAATATGGTTCTCTTTGAAATACTTTTCGGTTGATGTAGCCGTTGTGTGCTCATAGAACTTGTGCTACGTCGGCGAGACGGCTCCTTTACCTCAACGTCATGGCTGATGGGGACTTTGTGCCATGAAGTGCGTACCGTCTCACTACGCGCATAATTCTCACAAAGACGACGCCAGTCAGCTCGCTCACATAAAGGTAGATATTTCTGCTCTTTGCTCATCGTGTCAGGCCCTCAGGCGTCACCCACGCAGCACATGAACCACGGTCCTGGATTCCAAGCCCTTTGGAATCAGCTCCGGAAAGAGGTCGTAGCTCTACAAGCTAGGGGCTACTACGGGGATGGTAAGACTCCTTCCTCCATATTTCGACAGACTGAGGATTTATTTCCTAGGGATGTGGTCTTCTGGGACGAGACTGGCGGACTCCACTGTGATAGTTGGCCATGAAACCCTCGATGATGACCTCCCTGAATACATGGTAATGGCGTCCTCGCGTCTATTATGTTTCGCGCGCTCACCATCTCATCTCACAAAAAGTGTGGAGGAGCGCAGAGCCGCGCTCGTCCTTCGGCCCGAAGGCGGCGCCAGCGGCCAGTCGCCGGCCCTTCCATGCTAACAGGTGCCCAGACTGCAAAGCGACGCAAAGCAGGTTCTCGCATTACGGCTGCCGGGACTTTCGCGGGTCGCGGCCAAGCTCTTAATGCCGACGAGGATGAGAAGACAACGGGCACCGGATTCCGGAAAAAAGCTGTCAGGTGCGTCAGTCAGTCCGCTCGGTTCTCATCTACTCATGGCACCGACCTTTGGTTCAGCAAGCGCGCTCGCGAGGAGCGAGCGATGGCTGCGGAAAAACGCCAGCGCGCTTTAGAAGGTAAGTTTTTTTCTTCAGCTCCACAGAAACTCCGTTCGAGACCTGTCGAACAGCCTCCACAAATGGTCGGGAAGAAGATGACTCCGAAAACGAAATACAAGAACTGCACGAGACGGACCAGGAACGTCGCCAGACAATGATGGATTCTATGGATGCGTCCGAAGCCGACCAACTAAAGACAGGCACCCTGTCAGACATCTGGGGTGGCTTCATCTTGCCGAAACGACCACCCAACAAGGTTCATGCTGTGGAGAGCAAGGCGACTAAGGACGGCAATCCGCCTCGCGTCAACCCACAGGGAACTAGGAACGCATCAATGCACGCGTCATCGCCACCAGCACCCCCACGGGGCACGGCGAGACCCGAGTCATCGAGAAAGCTACCACAAGAACAAACACGAAACGGAAAACGGGTGCTCGGTCAGACAGCATCCCATCAAGAAAGAACATTCGGTGCCACGTTCCCAAACCCAAAGACACGAGGTGAAATAGCACGGAATCCTAAATGGTCTTGTCTTGTGTGCACGCTGTAAGTCCATTTCCATACAGCGCGCTACGTCGACCACTGAATCTGGCGCTACCGCCTTAATTCAGTGACAACGAACCGGAACACCTCGCATGTTCCGCTTGCGCTACCCCTCGAGGCGATACGCTGCCATCCGGTGACCACATATGATATTCACCGTTTACTTTTGGTAGTGGGGCCACGCCTTTTTTTTGTTTTTTCATCTATCACTTGACAAAGAACATTCCCAAAAAGTCACTGCTCGCGGTCATGTATACGTACAGATATCAGATTTATTGAGAGTCGGACTAGTTTAACTAGCCGTTCGCTGCGCCATATCCACGATCTAGTTTCTCCAACACCTAATGTATGGCGTCAGGAGTAAGTAGAAATGGAGAGCGGAACTCATCCTTACAATATCTCGTATTTCTCTTTCACAACACGCTCCCCACCTCCAAATGCGACGTTACACCCACCCTGACGAAGGCACGCATTCAGTAATTTTGTTTTCTGAGCGCAATTTAATAATAAAAATTGTGGGAGGGAGGGCGTACCAAATGGGCGCCAGTCTTTCCGGGAACTCTGACACCGTTAATCACAGCAACGGCATGATACAGCTCCTGACCAGACTTCTCAAAGCCGCCTTTGACCGGGCGCCTACCGGGGGGCACCTGCCCACGGGAGGTCAAAACGAACTCCATCAGGTCCGGCACGAATGGAAGGAGGTCGTATCGTCCGCGATGCTCGAGCTCTCCACCTCCAAACGGCACGCGGCACGGCGCCGAGGGCAAGCTAGGTGCCACCTTACACGGGTGCACCGAGCCGTCCTGCATGATTGCGGAGCCGAGGAACACGGGCGACTTGCCGTCCGCGTCTGTGAATGGGGCCTCGCGCGTCCTGTCGATGCCTGGGAAGGGCTGTCCTGGCGTGCCCAGGGGCACTCGGTATCCGGAAGGTGGTGGCATTTGCTGCCGCTGATGCGGCAGCGCGGCTGCTGAGGGCGTGTAACTTGGGGGAGGCTCGTGGTGTTCAGGAATGGGAAATGATACTTGCGCCGCCCCCGAACTACCACTGTCAGCGGGGGCGTCTCTTTCGCGCTTTTCCATATGTTGCTTGCTGGATTGCGGTTGATCGTCGATGGAAGAATCCGATGAGTCGACACTACGGCGGCGGTGCGGAGGTGTCATAAAGACAGGGACAGTTTGCCTCGTTGATGCCTCGAGCCTAGGACAGTTGTACTAGGATGCGCTGTTGATGGACTACGTGGCGATTTGGGACAGGCCTGGGCAGATCCTTTCTTGAGTTCCTTCTTACAGTAGTTTAAAACAGGAGCAGCACCGCGAATTGCGCCTCCGAAATTTAGGGCCCCGCGCAATATCTTAATGAGTACAAAACCAAGTCTACTATTGTATGCACATTCCCAGACACCCTTCTCCCGGCGCCTGTGGCAGAAGCGTAGAAAAAATGTGCTCCACAAAAACCCATCTCGTTTAGTTTAGAGTATGATACCCCAAATCAAACACTGTACAATTGATCCCTGCGTCTACTTCTTTCTTTGCTTATTGGCCAGGCGACTTGGTGGGGGCGGTGGCATTTCCATAGCCTCCCACTGATCTGAATCAGGGGGTGGTAGGTCCAAGGCAATTTGACGTGATGGGCGTGGACTGTGAGGACTAGAATGTGGGGCTCTTTGTTCAGGTGTTGGAGGTGATACGGGGGCAGTGAACTGTGCCGGATCATCACCCTTCAAGCGTAAGCTCGTTCATTGAATCATTAATTGAGCTATTCGAAGAGTCAGTTGATCAATCAACACGCAAAATATATATATATATATCACCGTAGTTCTGACCGTCGACCCATCACCCATTCAAGGCAGCTCTCTTTGAACTTTATCAGCATCGCGGCTAGATCGTTATAGAACTGTCGCGACGGTTGTTCAGGAGCTAGGTGTAGAAGGAGGGGTGAAATGAACACGTACTTGCATTCCGTCATCAAGATGTCGGACAATTTCTTTGTATTTGTGGTAGGACAGGTCTAGGGATTGCAACGCGTATTCCCGCTCCTTTACGGAGGAGTCTTCCTGTCGGGAGTGCAAGAAAGAATCCATCCGGGTCTGAAAGAAGAAAAAAAGGAATTATGACGACGTCGGAAATAATCAGTTGAGGGAGGCTTTCCTTCACACTCTCCAATAGCTCCGATTGCTTTACAGCACCTTCTTCGATGTCATGGCGGAACTTATCATACTTTACCAGCTCCTGATCCAATGTGTCCTCGAACATGGAGGGCTGGACTTCGGCCCAACTCTCCAAACCCGCCGCCTTCCCTTTGAATGCGTGCGCTGATATCGTCAGCATCTGCGAGGCGTTGCGCTCTCGATACCAGTTGGTTGCGCTCACGCGCAAGATCGTCCAACTGTTCCAAGAGTACACGAAGGGCGCGGGCATGATTTTGCGTAGCACCAATGACCGGTCTACTGGGACTTGACCAAACAATAGTAGATGAAGGTACGGCAGCCTCCAGTTTGGCCTAGAGGGGAGACAGTTAGCCCGAATGGGAGAGCATGCCATAGCGGACCATGTACTTCGTCCCAAGTAAGCTGAACAATACATTTCTCCCACTCGTCCCATCTTTGCCTGACAACGGCGTCACTTTCTGCCGCTTCGTTGAGAATCTTACGGTATCGCTCCGCTTTGGATATCAATTTCTCGTTCGCTTGATGGGAGGGTTGTCGCCGTGTGGGTTGATTCTGACGCAGTTGCTCGTCTTCTGAGGCTTCTTGATCCAGAAGATCTAGTGTCTGGAGACAGTATGAGTGATCATGATGGACCACATTGATGTTGGGCGCATACTTCTGTCAGAATGGCCATGGCACGCCGCGCCAATGTCTCTATGTCTTCCAATGATTTCTCCACCCGTTCGGGCCCATTCTCCGAACGAATCTCTTCCGCCTTTTTGAGTAAACTTGGAGGTAAGCCAATCGGCTTGTCTAAGGCATCTAATGCGGCAGGCAGGTTCTGGGATTGTAGCTCCCTGAAGCAGTTAAATGAGCCCCTATAACAATCCCAGATATGTCGCCACTGACCGCGTATAATCATCATTTAGTTGCTGTGCTCTGTCTTTGATGTATTCCTTGATCGTTGTGTTCCGTCTGTCATTGTAGATTTCTGAAAAGAATTTGAACAGAGAATAGGATCACAGGGAGATCCGCATCTACCTATTGCAGTCTGCGCGCCCCAACTAATAAGATTCCCAAATATCAAGTTATCACTTCCCAGAATCCTTTTGGGTTCAAGAAGCCCCGGTGGTACGATGCTTTCGACCATGGACGCCGGTTGAATCACCGGGAGAGAGGAGGCGGGAGGAACATCTTGGTGGTAGATCAAATCGTTGTCACGCTGGGCGCGGGAAAGATTTGAGTCTACAATCTCGAGCAGCGACTGAGGTACCATTATCGGATGACGATCGGTGGGGGAGAAGGCAGGTAACCCACTTTGACATCTCCCCAGACTAGCTTAGATGCCCCGCGGCGCGCCATGTCAAACGCCTTTTTTGCCGTAGCTTGAGCAAAGGTGAGACGCGCGACCTCGTGCCCATACCTAAGGCGCAGGTGTCAATTGCAGAAAAGGTAAGATCCGTGACGCTGACTTGTTGCGTTCAGTGTCGTCAATCGACTTGCGATACTGCGCGGCGGCACTGAAATGAAGGTATTTGACTTCAATGTGGACAGCCCACTCCTAGAGGGACGTTGTTGAACTGGAGTCTCAGGGAGGGAAGGAACCAAGGAACCCACTCACGGGCGGCAACGCGTCCCAGATAGATGGAACAGCATCCCGGATTGCCAATCGTGCAGCGTCATAGAGGAGCGATGCCTAAAGGCCGGTGAAAACGGACAACGTGGGTGGAGATACTGTGACCACACCTGTGTGGCGAGCTTCGCTATCGTCCCATTTGAATGGCGACCTGGAGGTTGGAGCTAAGGATACTAGTTGGATAGAAATCCGGACCGTGACCGCACCCATGACCGCCCACTGCCACACACATTCCTGTGCCTGGGCGAGCATGAGCGACTCCATGGAGTTGAGAAATGCTTCCGACAAATCCAAAGGGAGCCCATCTTCCGCCGCAAGCGTAGCTTTTAATTTGGTCCGTCCGGATGCCTTTAGGTATGAGAATGTACCGGCGGCGCTCTCAATGATAAATGCCGGATTAACGTCACTCGGTCAATTCGCGAAGCGGCGTGGCGAAGGCCCACCTGAAAGAACGCGCTCGCTCGCTTCACACCGTCTGGGTTGGTGCGGTCCTCAGCGAGGCCCAACTGTGAATAGAGAGACGCCAAGTTGAATAATAAACAACACCGTTCAAAATGGAGGTTGGACAACGAGACGGGGAGTGAGTCTGGAGAGAAGACAGGGGCATAAGGTACGTCCAGAGTAATCTGGGGTGGTGTCAGGGCAAATAGAAAAGAAACCGAGGAAGTTACTACATCTTCCGGTAGTTTTGTGATGATAAATGCAAGCTGCGCATGATACCTGGATTGTATATGACCGGAGAGTCGTTAAATGATGCGGACCAAGGACCTACACGAGGATCGAATCGACTTGATTGACATGAACCGCGCTGGTCGTCACAGCTTTGCGGAGTTCTTCCCATTTACTTATGTCCCAACTGAAGGCCTCTGGATGAACGTTGTGATGTTTGGACTGGATGTGGCTGTAAACCGTATCCTTCAAGGGGATAGCATAGGTTCTCTTGAAGGGGACAGATAATTGGTTTGTCATGATCAGACCTGGGGACAACCACCCTTGATAGATTCGCAACCAAGGTCAACGCCATTCTAGTCTTTGATAAAAGCCACGCTTTGTGTGGTTTCGGCACGTGGGTATCGTGGGAGAATTCGCCTTCTCACACCAAGTACAGCGCTGCGCACCATCCTTCTCCACCATCTGGTGGCAGTGACTACTTCTGCGGCGATGACGCGTTTTCTATCGATCCATTCTCGACACTTGTGGCTTAGTTAACGCTCGATGAACGAGGTAGCCTCGTGTTGCTATATTTCCTGGGATTTAGCTGTGATGCCGCTCTGCCTTAAAAGTTGGCACGTTCAGGCCAAATGATCCTTGTCTCTTCTGCCCGATAGTAACTTAGCTCATATGGGTTCCCCTCATGGTCCACACAATCAACCCCCTTCTCACGGCTACCGCTACGATACTCCTACGCTTCCCGCTCCCACTGGCGCTCCGTCCGCTCTTTCTGCTGGCCAAATGCTTAACCCTTCATGTCCGACACGTACACACCTCCCTACACCTCCGACTCGACCGTATTGTCCACCTCATGTCTCTCAGCAACATATACCGCCCAGGTCCGCATGCTTACTCTGCTTCTTACCGCCAACAGTTGGATGCGGGAGCCTTTCCACCATCATCAAGTGGTTGCTATGCGCTGCCCCCGCGGCCACAGAACACGCCGCGTGTTCCGCCCGCGCCAGAGTTTGTAAGTGGCCTTCTTTCTGTTTAATTTCGAGCTCCTCGGTCTCACCGCCATCTACCACAGGCTTACGTTCGTTATTTTCGTTATAGACACTGTCATTTTTCAGGGAATAATGGGTGTTTGCTGTCCATTTAGCGACAAAATCAAAAAGTCAGGGCCCGCATCACTGCCGACGGCTGGGTCATAGGGATCATTGTCAGCGCTCTCCACCTATGCTCAAAGGTGATCACCGCTAGACGCTACAAGAAAGAGTTTGGCTAACTTCAGGAAATTGAATAGTTTACTGGCCATGGGTACACCGTTGAGTTTGAGTCGGTAGAAGGGAGCGGTCGCCCTGAAACAAGAGAGTTCTCTGTCGAGGATTTGCGCCCTTACTGGCCACGAGATTACCCTAACACGTCGACGTGATGGCGGCTCTTTGATAGCAATTACGTGACGCCGCAAGCTTGTGTGCCTGTTGCCTGTATATCTTATGTAGTATGCCCCATTCGATCCCTGTGCGCATTTTGGACTGCAACCATGTAAGGCCGAATGAAGGTTAAGAATACACGGCCCGTGATTAGTGATGGGTGCGCCGAGCGAGTGCGTCAAAGTGCGTGCTCGGCGGGTATTCCGCCATTTGAGACAAGAACCAGCCTCGGCATGGATACGAACTGACATCCGCGGTTGGGCAGATAGTGCGAGCCCGAGCCTGAAGCGGCGAGTGGATGTGGTCATGGCTACATGGCTGGCCCATAGTAGATCGTGTTGAGAAATTACCAAAAGGAGTAATAGGACGATTCGATGGCTTGGTTTCCATTCACTCTCTTGCTTTTGCCTTTGCCTTTGCCACCCTCTCTCTATCCCTTTAATCCTCCTCCCGCCACTCCATCCCCTTGCCATTTTATTTTATACCGTCTAGCGCTGGTGTCGCTCTGGTCGTCGTATTCAACCCACAAACGATAACCAACTATCCGCCGACCCTAGGATAGCTTTCTGCCTTTCAATCCACACACTCCTCCCACCCAATCCGCAGCCTCACCGTTCACGATGTCGTCCTTTCCTGATTCAGCCTCGACCATCTCGTCTCGACGTCTTACAAACAGAAACACCAACCGGTACAGCGTTACTGCTTTGTTTAGCATGGCTGCCGAACAAGACGTGGAGGTCGAAGACGATTTGGCAAGAGGTACGTATCCGTTGAACACCATCCACCCTTCAGTACAGACGTGTTTGCCGTTCCCCAGCGCAAAAACGTTTACGAGATCTAAAAGCTCGCATCTCCACGCAGTCAAAGAAGAACTTTGTCTTGGAGCGCGATGTACGTTACCTCGATCAAAGGATAGCCCTCCTCATTCAGAATCGTATGGCCCTTGACGAGGTACCCTCTCTATCTCTTTTTCAATTCGATATTTGGTGTTTTACCCCGTTCGCAGCAACGTGAAGTCGAGAAGCACTTCGAGGAAGTAGACCCTACCGAGGGTCAATACCCCGATGAGCGCAGAATGCAACAATACTCGAACCTCTTCTTCCTCCTGCAGTCAGAGCCTCGCCATATCGCCGCGCTCTGCCGTCTTGTTAGCCTCACTGAAATCGACACGCTCCTTCAGACGGTCATGTTCACACTTTACGGCAACCAGTACGAAAGCAGAGAAGAACATCTTCTCTTGACCATGTTCCAGTCGGTGTTGTCTGCTCAGTTCGACACTGCAACCGAGTTTGGGTCGTTGTTACGGGCGAACACCCCAGTCTCGCGGATGATGACGACTTACACGCGTCGCGGGCCAGGCCAGAGCTATCTCAAGAGTGTCCTTGCCGATCGCATTAACAGCCTGATCGAGCATAAGGAACTGAACTTGGAGATCAATCCTGTCAAGGTTGGTTTGGCTTATCGTTTCCACGTGATTGCTCAGTCATCGCTTTTGTACTTTGGCAGGTTTATGAGCAGATGATTAGCCAGATCGAAGAGGAGACCGGTTCTCTTCCCGAGAATCTCCCTCGTGGAGTGCCCCCAGAAGTTGCTGCCGCCAATCCCGATGTGCAGGCTATCATCGCCCCCCGATTGACGATGTTGATGGAGATAGCGAACAGTTTTCTCGTCACCATCATCGATAGTTTAGAGGATGTCCCCTATGGAATTCGGTGGATATGCAAGCAAATCCGAAGTCTAACACGAGTGCGCACTCTAACCTCGTCGTCTTGTTGCCTTGTTAGCTCACATAGCGATAATTACAGCGAAAATACCCGGAGGCCACGGACATCGCGATTTGCTCGCTTATCGGAGGGTTCTTCTTTCTCCGATTCATCAACCCGGCAATCGTGACACCACAAGCGTACATGTTGGTTGACGGTGTTCCTGCGAAACATCCAAGGCGGACATTAACACTGGTACGTATCTAGGAACGGTGATAGGGATCTATTGACCGGGTAAGGGCAGATTGCGAAGATGCTTCAGAATTTGGCGAACAAACCTTCTTATTCGAAGGAGGCGTATATGGCAACGCTGAATCCATTTGTGGAAAACAACAAGGCACGGATTCAACCAATTCCTAAACAGTCTTTGCGAGGTCGGCGACTTTTATGACACACTCGAGATGGACCAGTACATGGCCTCTCTCCAAGAAGGACATGACCATCCATATCACCCTCAACGAATTGTACAACACCCACTCTTTGATCCTTCAACACATCGAGACTCTAGTACGTATTCTTTTTCTTTCTATCTCACCATCCCTCATCCCACATCAGTCACCGAATGACAAGCAGCACCTCCGTATTTTGACGGACGAGCTCGGCCCAGCACCTCCCCAAGTACCCCGGAAGGAGAACCGGACAATTAGTCTCAAACTTTATAGTCGCTGGGAGACACCCGTGCAGGACATACAGGCTGCGTTTGCAGACTCGGTCTCGTCGAGCGACATGCTCTACATGGAGACCAAGTCTATCTTCGTTCAGTTGATTCGCTCTCTGCCGCATGTAGCCGACAAACGCCCATATGACCTCGGTGCTATTGCTGAACGAGCAGCGACGACAAAGGATGGGACACTTGTACGGAGAGGCATCAAAGTGAAAGAGATGTTACGAGAGCTGGAAGAGCTCAAAATCATCGAAGCAACCGATGGGTACAAGCTCATGCAGGACGAGGTCGCCGCTGAGCTCGTCCACCTTGGGAATCTCCGTGACAAAGTCGTCCTTGAGACAAAGTCGCTTGAAGCCGTGTACAAAACCATCCTCGATCACAACAACTATATGCGCGGGCAGCTCGAACAGTACAAGGCGTACCTGCAGAACGTCCGCATCACGGCATCCAAGGACAAGGGAAGCGCGATTGCTGTCGGAGTCGTGTCAGTTGGCGGTAAGGAGAAGAAACCTCTCAAGGCAGCAGTGCTCGGCCCCTACCGCTTTACCCATGCCCAGTTAGAGAGAGAGGGTATCATTGTAGAAAGCAACGTCCCAGACAATAGGTATGTGATCGACGCTGTGCAAATATGGCATTGCCACCTGCTGATTGCTGATATATAATGATATAGGCGGCCGAATATCTACTTTAATATCACTTCTCCAACGCCGGGAACTTTCATCATCGCGCTTCACTACAAGGGACGAGAGAAAGCAATTTTGGAGATGGACCTAAAAATTGATGATCTTTTAGAGAAGGTGTGCCCCCGGTAGTTACTAATCTTTCATCCTGTCTAACCATCTTCCGCCCATAGCAAAAGGACAACAAACATCTTCTGGATCTAGAATACGTACAGTTGAACGTACCCAAGGTGCTAGGCCTCCTTAAAAAGGTCTTTGCTAAGCGGTGATCCAAGACCCACGGATCGCTTGACCCTTTTGCGCCACCCACCTCGACTTTTGTCTGCCTTTCCTACTTATGTGTTACATCTGACTGTTTTTCTTTTCTCTCGTCGTCCCGTTAGTGTTTGATGCCTGGTCCAGCATGCGCGGCCCCGTTACCCACCCATTTGTCAGTTACCCAGCGCTTTCATCGTACGCTCCTACTACTTAGTCTTCGCCAGTGCACCCCATGCCACTTTGCCCATAGTGCACTCACTCGATCCGTTCATTCTATGTCCACCACCTCTCTTATTTCAGCTCTGTTTTTTATCAGACTCACTCGTCTGTTTCTTATTTTCATTTTTCCCCTGTCCGTCTCGTTCGTCCAGTGGATGTATTATTGTTGTAATTATCATCGTGCGGTGGGATGCGGCCGATATGCAATACCAGGATTGTTGTGTGCAGAGCGGACGATGTCTTCTCGACAGCCACAAATTGGTTTATTTGCAGAATATAATATGCAACGATTTGCCTCGGGGTGCAGGAGGAAGGTATACAATAACCAACATATTAATCTATAATTCGTCTTTATCTCTAGGTGCTTTCCCATAAAATGCTTCAGCAAGACCTGGTGTGAAGTAGAGGGAATAAGCATGGATATATGGGGACAGGATGGGCTGAACGCACGTTGCCGTGTCTGTGTTGAGAGCTGCGTCGGGAGCACGACGTTATACTCGACGAACAAGTCGCCGTGAGACGACGGGCGTTCGAAATGCGGCATGCCCTCGCTCCTGATCGTCTGCACGAATCCAGGCTGCGTGACGCCCTTACGCACCAGTGGGACGACGTGCCCATCCAAATGGGTCAAATTTCGCGAGAAGCCAAGTAGGGCCTATGACCAGAGTCAGGCAATCGATAGATATGGGATGTGTGAGCGGCGCACCTCGTCGACGCCAATCGTCTCCTTCCAGTACAGACTGCTCTCCTTCCTTCGCCAGCCGCCCTTCTCGGAGCGCGTGCGCACGCGAAGGACGACGTCTCCAGGCTCCCAATCTGGGCTCTCGTCGCCCTCGCCCTCGAACACGACTTCGTGACCCTCAGGCGCGCCACGAGGCACATCGAGCGTGAAGTGCGCCGTGTGCTCGAGGACCTTACCGCCCGCACACGCAGGGCACTCCCGTACGATGACGCGGCCGCGCCCACCGCACTTGTTGCACGATACCTGCGATTGCGCGTACATCCCAGGGAAGATCTGCTGCTTGACGACGCGCACACCGCTCCCGCCACACTCGTTGCACGCGTGTATGTCCCCGTCAGAGGCGGCGCCCGAGCCGCGACAGTGGTCGCACAGCACGCGCTTCTTGATCATAAACTGTGTGATGGGCACGTGCGTCTCAGCGGGGGCGTAAGGGAAGAATATCAATCGTCGTGACGCACGTCAATGCTGGCACCTTTGTACACATCTTCTAGGGAGACCTCGAATTCTGAGACGGACGTGGGCCCGCGGCGCACTTGCTCCTGTGCTTGGACTGCGTGTGCGACATACACACGTCAGCGACACGACGGACTAAAGGCGGCGGACGGGAAGATTACGCACAGCCTCCGCCGAAGAATTGGGAGAACATGTCGAAGGGGTTGGCATACTGGTGCTGGCCACCCTCGTGTGCCTTGAGGCCCTCTTCGCCATGCCGGTCGTATATTTGTCTTTTCTGCTCTTAAAAATCAGGGACGGGACGCCATGTCAGGTTGATAGGAGAGTGACACGTACGGTTGGGTCAGAGAGGATCTCGTATGCTTTGCAAAAAAGAGTGAAAGTGTTGAGATGGTATAGCGTGCCGCGGAAATTTTTTGGAGGCAGAACTACTCACCATGTGCGACTTCCACAAACTTACCCTCCGCGTCTGGCTCGTGGTTCTTGTCGGGATGGTATTTACGACTAAGGCGCTTGTATGCCTTTTTTATGTCCTGTTCAGATGCAGACCTGTCCACTGTTCGAGGAATCACAAAGATCAAGGGGCCTTCTTCCGGAGCGGAGAGAACGAACGCACGGTCTAGGACTTTGTACAAATCCGCCGCACTGACAAGTACAGCACACACGAGGAATGCAAGAAAAAGAAAGAGTGGATTGATAGCCATCTAGCTCGTTTGGAGCATGGACAAGACGAAAGAGGTTAGGGAGCGTGACGTACGGCGCGCGAGCGAAGAAACGTCTCAAGTGAATTTGGGACACGTCGCCTTGCCGCCGGAACACGTAGACACACTCATAATATCGGGTTAGGGTCAATATCCTCATTGTATTATACAGAGAATTGATTATTACTAAAGTGTCCAAAAGTCCAGTAATACGTTTGTACGCGACATCGAAACGAGGGAAAGAGATGTCAAACCATACGGGTAGTAGAACAGATCTGAGTGTTCTGTGGATGCAAGCAACTAAAAAAGCGGTAATAGATCAAAGGAGGACTGCACTGAAAGTAAGAAGGCAAGTGAAAGCAGCGGCGAGCACGCCCTTGACACTACAAGGTGTAACACTTCTGTCGGCAGAATTAAATCCTGGTGGTTGGCCGAGCACCACGCTGGAAGTCGTCAGCGTAGACACTGTCGTGCGCACCTGGCCGCTCGAATCCGTAAGGATAAGAGTTGCAAGGGTGGGTGCTGGCGTCACTCCTGGGAGAGCGGTCACATTTAATGTTTCGGTCACGCCGTTCACGACTTTCTCGATAAGGGGCGAATACGTCGAAGTCGCAAGGTCGCTTACAGCGATAACAGATGTCGGGACGGAAGTATTGAATATGTACGTGGTAGTCGTCAGGGTTGGTGTTGACACAACAAAGTTGGGCAAAGTCGTTGCGACAGTGAGTGAAAGAGAGGAAAAAAGGGCGGAAAGCTCCGCCGGCGACAAAGGGACGGCAGACGGTGGCTGGAGCGGATAGAGGCCGATGAAGGGAGGCTCCTTCTTGGCAATGCCGTAGCTGAGTTCTCACATGTAAGACTGTGCAATCGTAAGACCGGTGAAAACTTTACCTGAACACAGTGTACACTGTCCGCAAGAACGCGGCTCCCATCTGCCAGTCGATGCCGTCCGAGCTCGGAGGTGAGGCTTTAGGCCATGCCAGACACAACGCAGGCTCGCCAGAAGTAGGCCCAATGATGTAGTCGGATGGCAGAAGCGTGTAATTCTTGTCACTTTATAGGAATAGCCTGTTTACAAACACAGTTCAGAAAAGAGTTGTGCCAACTCGCCTGAAAGTGACTGTCAAAGTCAGATTCGTATCGCAAGGAATTGCCCATTGTCCACCTAACCTGCGTAAGATCCAGAATTGCGGACAAAATATGAGTGGTGGACATACTAGAGTCAACCAGGCGGGCGCCGTCGATAATGGAGAACATTCTTTCAACCTGGAAAGATCATAAAGGTTACAGACGAAACAGAGTCGCCCAGTACAGAATCTCACGTCTTGGTAAGGACCGAAAATGCCAGGAGTGCCTCTGCGACCGTATGAGAGGCCCGACTGGGGGAGCAGCGACAAATTGCTCACATATCAAACAACGCAAGAGAGTGATTGGAATTCGCTTGAGGGTATGTAGGTTCGAGCACAAAAGTCTGCGTCCCTACCTGCGAACCTGAGTGAGTATTAGCTCGACAAAGAGTTTGCAATGGAACGGACTGTGATGTTCGAGATAGGGATGGTCCACTGTAGGTAGCTAGACACGTTGTTCTCGGAGCCGAACGGTTCGAATGGGACAACTTCATGCCATTCAATGAGACTAACGTTGGTGACAATCGTAGAATCCACAGCGCCTAAACGCGCGAGGTCAAGGGAACCGGCCTTAAGAGGAGTTGGTGGGGCTCACCAAGCGAAAGAGAGCCGGCAGATGCATTGCGCTTCAAGTCAACACCAAAGAGAGGATAATCCAGCAAGCCGTGTTGAGCTAATTTGGGGAAAAACGGCGTGGCTATTAGGTCTGACTGTCAGCGCCATGGAATTGTAGTAAGTCGACGGAGAGAGGTCGTACCGTTGACTGCGAGGTGGGCAATGGTAGAAAGTCGGGGAAAACCAAGGCCGAAGATGCCGCTGACTTGATCAACAAAGGAAACGTTCGTCGAGTTCACGAGACCTATGGAAAAGGGTTTAGGTTAAGCAAGGGTTGGGATGGAGAGTTACCAACCAAAGACTTGTTGAGGCACTGTGAAGCTTCCAAGAGCTATGGTCTCTTCGGCAACAAACCCGGATGCAGCTAGGAAAGAGTTAGGGCGTTAGAGCGGAACCGCGCGTCCAAAGCAGGAAGATAAATATACCCACTTGTGGTATCGGCGAAGCTCACATTGAACGTAGTTGCGTTGGAGTTTATAGAGACAAATGACGGGCTGGGATAAAACAAGGGATACGTGGGCAGTGACTCGCACTGAGAGGTGTCGCATGCGGAGGAAATCACCCAGAGGTCTGACGACGCCGTGTCGAATGCGACGCGGAGGCTGATGTTGCCCAAGGAGATCAAGGAGTAGTACGTCCTATGTAGATGAAAGCGCTCGAGTCTACTGTGAGATGAGAAGCGACATTCAGACTCACTGCTTGTCGCTTGCGAGGATCAATGGAACAGTGGCAGCGGCCGTTATAGTGGCATTAGCGTTGCTGGTTGAATTGGTAGTGGTGTTTTGGCCGGTTTGACGCTTAATGATCCCATGTAGCGACGGTGCGAGTCGCTTCAGTCGAGCCGCGGAATCGAGGGGTTGTACTGCGCAAACCGCATCCAGCACGGCGAGGAATAGGAGCAGAATGGGGAAAAGAGGGAACATGAAAAGCTATGGGCAGGCTCCCATAAAGTTTTTGGTAAAGAGTGAAACCGAATTACGATCGCATCATTCAAACAGCCAAGGCGAAGCTGACGACACCAGCAGAGACAATTCCCACGACTAACTCATATTGTCCTGTCCGCGGTCCGCATTGCACACAATGGTAAGCGGTAAGCGAGGCCGCGAAACGGCAACTCGAAGCAACCCATCGGAGTATCCTTATTGATATCCTTGACTATCACACTGGCTCCGTACGTTGGCATCAGATCTTCGACACAATTAACTCCTGGTCCCCTCGTTTGACCAAGGAACAAACCTCATATGTAGAGCCCAGGGTACGAGCTCTGGCGCACCTATCGCACACAACGCAAGGTCAGCCTCGTCCGATCCTCCTCTGAATTAACACAGCCGTAGAGTCGCCATCAAAACACCCTCTTGGTCTCACACGTTATTCCAGCTACAAACTTTGAAATCGCACCAATGCCCCCAATCCGGGGTAGAATGTTCTGTGACGTTAGGACCACCTGCGGCTCTGCTCCTCATACATTGTTACCACGTTTTATAGCACACATGATACACGTCGTTTTACAATGCCAGACAAATTCAGTGTGTTGCATATGTGCGTTCATCCACCATGGCCGATGCATTTATTCCGAAGGGAGATTGACGTGAGGAGAACCAAATTATCCACCCTTGTTCCGAAAGCCTGCAATTTATAATACACCACAGTACACATGTTGGGTTATGCAAGAGATATAGTTCATGCCTTATAAACAGAAAGACGGGACGAGTATCAGTGGTCTACCCGTCACGGACAATAAAGTGACTTACCAGATAATTATATGATTTACGGTCTTCACATCGCTCGAGATATTCTCTCTTATGCCGGTGTTAGATGGCCTATTCAAAGGTCTGGGACCTCCTACGCACCTCAATCAAAGCCTCGATCCGTTTCTTGATGTGAGTTGGGTCAGGCAAGAAGCGCGATGTCAGCTGGCGAGTGGCTTCGTTGATTAGGTCAATATGCGTCATATGCTTGCGGTCCTTCATAATCCGTACAATGCATGCCTTTGTGCATGATGTCAGACACAGCCAGTAAGGGAGAGACAGTAAAGAAATACGCACGTCGGTTTGATAGCGACGCTCCTCCTCGACACGGTCCTGCGTTTCCTTGCGCTCCTCGCCACTCTCGACGCGCGCAGCGACGGTACTGATTTTGATCTTCTGCAGGGGGGATGAAAATTCTGTGTTGAACGAAAACGAGTCGTCCGTATTGACGTCCCGTCCAGGTGGGTGCTTTTTGAGGATCTTGAACTTGGCACATGCAAGCGACTGTAAGTTACGCTGCAGCTCGTTGTCCAGAATTGCCGTCGCGTCCTTGATCTCCTCATATGTGAGGAACTCTCCTTCGCCAAGGTCTTCGAAAAGCAGGAGAATGACCATTGCTAATGAAGAGACATTAAGGTCGTGCTTGCGCGCCCTGAACGTGACGCGCACGTCCGCATTCCCCAATGACGGTTGCCATGTGAGCTTTCGTCCAGAATGTCGCGAGAGGTAGAATTGCTCAAACGATTTGCTCGCCTTGACTAGCAGTGGCGGGAGAGTACACGGTACGGGCGCGTAGGACATAGGCCAAAACGTCGATGTCATAACGGTAACACTGATGTCGACCTCTGGAGCCTACACACTCGATGCGTTGGTTAGAACGACGACGAAAGGGAGGAGTAACGTACGGTTGTGTTGGCTATATGATCCCGGTATGCCTGCATGGTGTCCGCGGAGAGTTTCATGTCGTGGAACATGCCCTCAAGTTTTACGGTGAACTGGAAGCCACACTCAACCTTGAGCTTGGCAAGCATGCCACGCTCCGCGTCATCGGAGACAGATCGGTTGTGAAGGAGACGCTTTGCTAGATGAGCTTTATAATAACGCTCAAAGACGTCCTTTTCTGTGATGAACCTGAACAGGGTGATGGTTTTATCGAGGATGACTTCGACTTCAGCATCTGTTTTCTGCGTGCACGTTCATGAGATGGTATAGGCATAAGGAGCGTGCAACGCACCCCTTTCAGTCCTTTCTTTAGATTCTCGTCAATATAAAGAGATATAAACTCCGGGGCTCGCGGCCGCAAGTTGACAAACGACTCAAATGCCTAGAACAAGTCAGCATCTCAAACCATAAATTGAAGCCAATATCAGTAACCTCATTCAGTCCACTTTCGATCTCGCGGTTATTCTTGAAAGACATCTCCCAGATGCGGTCGAACTTATCTTTTAGTTGCAGCACATCTTCGACCCATCGGAGTGCTAGTGCGAGACCTTGTGCGCCAGTATTTGGTGTCCGCGCCTTTGCTTTGATTTTACCCTTTGCAGACGGATCAAGTTCATCATCAGCGCCGCCGTCCCCGAGCTGTCTCTCCTCGGCGCTGACACCACTGAGTTCTGCACCTCGCTTCTGTACTGAGTCCTTGAGAGAGCGACGTAAGCACGGTATCCCTTCAGCGACCATCGAATATAATTGATATAGCCGAGAAAGGTCGTCAAGCCTCTCGTGATCGATCATGGTATTCAGGCCCGAGTTAGGCATGTCAATGAGCCTTTGTAAGTGCGGTGCGAGGAGAGTATTCTGAAGAATAGCCTGAAGGGGGGCCGAGGTTTGTAAGGACAGACATTGGTGTGCGCGTGACTCTTCCTCGGAAAAGCGGGTCTTAGCCTGAAAGTGCGTTAGGCAAGCCAAGACGAACAAGAGAGAGAGCATATACCCTGCATAGGTATTCTGAAGTATCACAGGTCTCCAGCAGCCTCTCGGCCTCAGCCTTGTAGTACGCATCGCTCAGTCGTAGGATTTCAGGCTCCAGATATCGAGTATACACCGTGATGCCATCCGCGTTGTCACTCAGCTGTAATAGCGCGTCCACACAGTTCGTGACTGCAGATCGATTAATTACGAATCCGTCGCGTTCGATGCGCAGGAGACTCAAGATAGCAGTGATAACGTGATCCTTTATAGGTGGACGCACGATATGCTTTACGAAGAGATCACGGCCCAGCTCGACAACCTCGAGAACATTGGCAGACTTCACGTACACACGGTCCTACGGAGAAATGTGCGCTCGGAGATTGGCGTGGGGGAATAATGGATAGTGGAACGCACCATGTATTTGAGGATATGACTTAATTTGTCCATGCAATCCGTATGGTCACTCCAAACTTTATGCACTGCCTTCAGGAGCCTCTCCCCTTCTTGGCTCTGTTGCATAGGATCTTGCTCTAGTCCCGAAGGGAAAGCTGGGAGGATCACTTCGTCCGCAATGTGATTGAGGTTCTCGACGACAAGATCGCTGACCCCGTTGTAGAGCATATCGCCCTGCTTGCTAACGACAAGTTGGTATCCAAGCCGGTAGCATTCTTCAAAAGAGAGTCTGTGCGCATTGTGGTG
Source organism: Lactarius psammicola (assembly GCA_025769895.1). Classification (NCBI taxonomy): domain Eukaryota; kingdom Fungi; phylum Basidiomycota; class Agaricomycetes; order Russulales; family Russulaceae; genus Lactarius; species Lactarius psammicola. The sequence goes on along the minus strand of WTXK01000014.1, from coordinate 478,601 downwards.
CTGGATTTCACGGATGTTCAAGGAAAGCTTCGCCCATGATTCGTCGACCGCAATATTAGGACCAAGCTTGACGGAGAATTGTGAATTGAATGGAGAAAAAAGGCTAAATTGCGTGGTTACGGACCTTGCGTGGTGGTCTCTGCGGGTGGAGACATGTTAGTAGCTAGCGCTCTGCGGCGGACGGGGTGGATGCGCACGATCTTCAGCTTTGTCTTTTTCGAGGCTATAAAAACTGAGGAAAATCTTTGAATCAACGGATAAATGCACGTACTCGAAGCCATGCGGCGACAATGCCTTGGAAGAGAAGGGTATGTGTTAGTTTCAGTTTCAGTACTCGGCAGTGCGCCCGACCTCGTCGACCTCGCGTCGCGCCGGTGTCACCTGACTTGGTGGGATTCGATGATAAGATATTGCGTGCTGTATTGCTTTGGTGCTTGTGACCATGGGTTGTAGTACTAACAAAAAATGCTACACTAATGAATGAACACTCCTATGAATTCATATCTCGTCCCCCAAACTAGTTCAGAGCAAATCTCAGGTGGGAAGGGCATGCTATGACCCAGATCGCGAAGCCCGGACAAGTTCGGCGAAGTACTTGCGAAATTGCTTCGAATCTAAATCGCGTATTTTCGTCGTGAATTCTAGTGCAGTCTCCGTGGGCCAATTTTGAGCTGGTAGAAAGACAGAAACGAAAAACGTGTATGCCTCTTGTCCACGAACTTTACCGATTGTCTGGAGAAGACCGGCGATTTCTTGGAGGACCTGAGGAGAAGCATTGGATGTCTTCCATAAAAATAAACGAAACTTCCGTACCACGAGGACCTGCCCATCCTTGATGTTTAGTTCGGGAAGCGATAACACCGCAAAGGCAGTAGGCACGACATTTTCGTAGACGAATCGCTCAAATCCGGGAACGCCCTGCGATCCTGGCTCGATGTCTCCAGTGGTCCCATCAGGGAGCGGCTGTCCCCAAACCCCCACACTCTTGCTCAGGAAGGTAAATGCGGCTCTTTGACTTTGCGGATCTGAGACATCTCCAGCGAGTTGAAGCATACTTTGCAATAAGGGCTCGAAATTCTCTTTGTTACCTAAGTGTCATTTAAAGCTAAGCAGTCCATAGAGGGAATAATAACCGACACTTACGATTAGACAGAAAAATGCCGGCCAGTTTTGAAGATACGATGTTATTAAGAAGCGTTAGGTAAGCTCTCTTGCTTTCGCTATGTGTGAGGATATCGTCTGTTCCTGTAGCAGGCTGAAACATGAGGCTCGTAACGTGGGCATTCAATGGACCAATAAGCTCGTCCAAAACGTCGAACAGATCTTGCTATCATTGGGCGGGGGTGTAAGAGATGACAAACGATGTGAAAGGGGTTAAAAAGGCGAACCTGGAGTTTGTGGACAAGAAGATTGACGAAATTGATAAAGTCTACGAGCTCGCTACCTTCAAAATGAGCGAGTAAGTTTACCATGAGGGTTGGAATGAGGTCGGTGACCTCGGGACCTGTAGTGGCGAAGATGCGTGCAAAGGCAAACCGAGTCTGCGAGTATTGAACACTTAGCTGCTCGTCGATAGTTGACGAGGTATTGACATACAGCATCGCGCACGACCTTAAATTCCTTCATCGCTCCGAGTGACGTCAAAATTGCTTGTGCGATGTTTCGGAAGACATGTAATGGGGGGAGCACAAAGTCTTCTGGTAACGGCATAGGGTAGTCGGGAAATCCCTTCACGATGTTTCCAAGAGCCATGATGATATGGTGGATTTTGACGATCGGTAACACCTCTTGTGTCCCTTCAAATGCTCGGAGATTTGCAGAGAGATCTTCTAGGAGAGGTGTGACAACCGAGAGCAAGAGCGCGGCAGACTGTTCTGGTGTCTTGAAGAACAAGTGAACTAGCGTGCCAACTGTTTCAAATAGATAAAGTTGTGGATCTGGGGTGGAGGTAGCCTCCGTTAGAGGGTCGTTTGGTTCATTGGGATCGACTTCAGGAAGCTCGACGTGAATGATAAGCGTGTCCCGAATACCCTCGAGGAGGGTTCCTGCAAGTTCGAGTGATATCTCTCTTTGGTTGTCTTTGATAAATCGATGGAACAGATAGAATACCCTGGCGCGAACAGTAGATTTTGGATTGTGCAGACCCCTGGTTTGACTAGATGAAGCAACACAGAGACAAACACAGAGTTGACCAGATCCTTACCTTGCGTCCACCATAGCCTCCAGGGCGGGGACAATACATTGTTTACGCACTTTGAAGAAATCGCCGTACCGTGCCACTGTTTCGAAGAATTGCATGATCACCGCTTGGTTCGGATAAGCCGAGATTCCGGTTTCGAACAACGCCAGAATCAGTTCGCCGTGGGGTGTCAGGGGAAAGTCAGCGTAGTTGATCTCTTTTCGTCTCTCTTTGGGAACCTGGGGTGCTTGACTGAAAGCGGATCGACCTTTCGTAGAACCTGCAACTCGGTCGGTATAAGGTGGGAGGTGGAGGTGAGGCAAACAAACTCTTGTTTATTTCGCCGTATATGAAGATGAGATAAATTGCTAGCTCCGCGTCGTTCCATTTGATAGCAGCACCTGACGCATATAGTTGGAGCGTCTGTAGGGCGTGCGTTCGAATGGCCCCGACGACCAAGTCTTGGTCAATGGATAGTACAGAGTCCATGAGCGAACGAAGCTCCTTCAGACCGTAAGTTAGGCAACGCATATAAACAAATGCCTCAAAGGTTGACATACCTTGCGAAGGACCTCAAACGCCGCTCTGTCATCATCATCGATATCGTCAAGATCTGCACTATCCTCCCATTTCATTTTTTTGAGGATGACAGCCTCTAGTGAAGCTAGGAAACCTCGTTTTTGTTCGTCGAGGGGTTCTGTTGAAAGTTTTCGGCTCCGCTTGTACTACCTGCAAATTAGCGTATGCGACAAACGAAAGAAAACGTAGTGACGTACACTGGCAAGGACTGTTTGTAGCATTGGGAACACCGTCGAGCATGTATCGTCGTATTCATCCTCCATAAATTTGAGCATGACAGGAAGGATCTGTTGCAACAAACCGGAACCTTCCGCTCGCACCTCATCGGTGGGAGCGTCCTAGGAGTAGAATTAGGCCAACGAGTACCAACATTTTGAAATCAAGTGACTGACATCCGCGAGCTTGATAAGCTCAAGGCCAAGGACGTTCAACAGTCGCCCTAGTGCCTCCCTGTAAGACTCCTCGCCCTCATCTGTGTCGTCCCCCCTCGCAATTTGTTCTGCACGGGTCCGCTTTTCAAGCGAGTCGATGACTTGGCCAAGGGAGAGAACTTTGATGAGTTGAAGTTTATCCGCGGGCTCCTTTAGACCTTTCGAAACGATACGGCGAAGCGCTCCAGCAGAGGCCATGCGAATGGATAAAGATGGATCCGACAACAGATTAAAAAGGAGCGGAATCGTCGTGGGGGTCACTGTTAGATTGATGTCGACCCAACCTTTCCAATACGAAGTTAGGAGCAGCAATAGGCAGAGGAGCACCAGTTCTAGGACACACCTGCATACGAGCCAAAGGTTCTGATGCCCCAATCCACCACTTCCAGGACTTCAGACGTTTCTCGTCCGGTGGCTGTTGGAGTTTTCATTAATACTTGCAGCCTTTCCACATAATCTGCCACGATCGTCAAAACGGCCTCGTTGATCCGTGCTGCATCCCTTTCCCGCACAGCATCTCTCACACGAGCATCGCGTACATGCCGATCGGTGTTGAACTGACGTGCGCCTTTGATAATCTGATCTGCGACCTCTTCAGAGATCTCTATTACAAAATGAAAGAAGAGTAGTGAGACATGAGGGTTGAATGACGTTTGAGAAGTCGATTCGGCGGGGCGCATGAGCGCAAAAAGGTCGGTGAAAAATGTAGGCCACCGGTCAAGGTAGGTAGCAAGGAAAAGAAGAGTCAAGGTGTGCGAGAATTTGTTGCGTAAAACTAGAGCAAATAGTTAGACGGATACAAAGAGGGGCGAATAAGACGTACATGGTGCGTTGGATTCTGCTGACCCATATGTGTATTCGGATCGTATGTATTCTAAAAGCGTCTGTCGCAAGGTAGCGAAAGATTCCTCGTCCAATGGTTCAGACCTAGAGATAGTTGCCAAATTAGAGGGAGACAAGCAACAAACAAGTGAATAAAAAGAGGTCGGATGGTGTCGCGGCCCATCCTCGGCTAAGGCGCGTCAATCGTACGAGTGCTACCTCCGAATGGGCTATGTTCCCGAGGACTCGTCGTTCATCAAATAGACACTTACCTTGTCTCGAGGAAGTCGTCCAAGACGCGCAAGGCGAAGAATCTAGCCTCAGTCGGATGCTTTCTCTCACCAGTGGGTGTAGCGTCCACAAACAAGCTGAGCGCGAGGCTCCACGTCTCTCCCGCATTTTGCTGGATATTAGACAGATACTCTAGGGCTTGTTGGTGGAGACCGCCTTGCGTAGGATCAGACGCGATGAGGATGGCCCGTACAACCTGATCGACTTGCTGTTCCATAAGAGGGTAGAAGAGCTGAATTTGACTCGGGCTACCCTGCAAATAAGAACGTGGGTGTTTTTATTGGACGACGAAATAGAATCGAGTAAAAAAGATTACAAGGCAACGAAGAGCGGGGACTGCAGGAGAGAACGTGTGTGCGGACAAGAGACACTAACAGTGCGATATCCAGGTGTTCAAAGCAAAAATCTGAGCGTAATCCACTCGCGTCTATGCGATCAGATCAGATCGGCAAGTCAGTAGTCATATCCAATCGCCACCCTAGATTCACTCTCTCTTGATATGACTCGAGTCCATCAACAATTTAACTGTCACGAATCCGAGGATTGGGCGACACACTGCTTAATTTACACACAATCTTAAGTATACATTCGTTATCACACCCACTTTCGCCAATATCCTAGATGCAATAATGTCCAGCTGTCTTGCTCTTCAACCCAAGCCTCAATCCGCACCATCTGTCGAGTAAACCGAGGTGTAAGAACCTGATCAACTAAAGCATGAGTCAAAGTACACGACGTAGAGCCCATGTAGCGCCCGAAATTGACAGACGCTCATATCGGCCCAATAGCTGGTGCGTGTCTTCTTATCCAATTATCCAAAAGGGCCATACAGCGGCATGTTGAAGCTGGAGCAGATTTGGAGGTAGTTCGTATGACAATTGTCTTGACTGCCAACAACGGTCACGGCGGGCTGAAAGCCGGCTTTAGGGCGCTGGGGATACTGTGTACGAGACTAGGGGGAGAGGGGTTAATATCAACGTATGTGGTGGTGTATCACCGGGGCCACCGCGAAGCACCAATATGCAACGGGCACGTGAAAAAATGCGGCGGGGTGATCCGTCACCGCTTCGGATGAACCGAGGATCGGTTCTACGAGGGTCGTGGCTGCCATGGTGGGATGCGCTGGCTAGCGGGAAGGGGCTCTTTTGGTTGTAGTTGAGGTTCGATCACTTTGTCGAGGGTCGCCGCGGTTTCTCAGGGCGGACAATCGATAGTTGATAGGAAAGATAGCTCGGAAGAAGGAAATGCGTGGAAAGCACGACCGGTCTACGTGGAGGTAGGGCAGGTGAACACGATGTTGGCGGAAGCACAGCACAGCAACAACCCAAGGAAACCCAGAACTAAAGGACGGAGAGCAGGACAGATATCGTTTGAGGGGGTTAATTCGAAAGAGAACGGGAGCAGATACGGGGAATGTTCTGTAAATAGGATGGTTGATGGATGGTGTGATAAGTGTAATGGGATCAGTTGTATTACAAAAGGAGTCAGCAGAGGCCGGTCACCCATCGATGCCGTCCGCGTTAGTACATAAGTGAGCATGCGATTTACCACCCCCCCTTTCAATACAACTACATTGATGGTCAAACCACCACCACCTCTGACTCCCACCGATGCCCATGAAAGTAGCCTCTCCGAGATAGATAGCGTCTCTGACTCGGATTGGCTCGACATCTCAGCTTCTGAAGACGCTAATTCGACCGGTATCCCAGAGAGCGACCGCGACGAGGCAGAGGACCGACCTCTATCCCGGCGGTCCTTCAGCAGTCGTTCGAGCTCTCGAGATGGAGACGTCGACATTTGGGAGGGGCTGGTTGAAAGCACCGACGACGAAGCACTCGAGGAACCGACCGAGTTCCCCCTCGGTCCGTCGCCGCTGGGTCGATCGTCTTTCACCAATGCCGATGGCCACTCCGCCGAAGAGCGACGCCTTGAAGATGCTCTTAACCAGAGCATGGTCAGCACACTCAGCACATCCCGCGCCAGCTCTATGAGTGCAAGCGGCACTTCCAACTATCCTGCAGGCCGAGCACGCGATTTGAGGCTGTCGTTCCCAGATCCTTTGTCGAGCTCTAAGGACAAACTGATTCGTCCCCCTGAGGAGTTCTGCCCATCACCTACTTCTTTAGATGTCCCTCAGCTGTCAGAGCTCTCGGATGATGAAGAACCGTCGGAGATCCTTCCCTCACTGCCGTCCACTCTGTCCAACCTACCGAACTTTCCCAGCGTCGAATTCGAGATATTTTTGTATGGCACACCACCCGAACACAAGTGGTCCGTCATTGAAAGCCTGCTCGAGAAATGGGGAGTCTCGTCTGGTCTCACGGTCTCAGAACGTCATCCCCAGTGCAACAGGATATCGACCTACTGGCTCCATCCGAAGGGCAGTTTACATCATCTGTCCCTAGGCCGCGCGGTGTCCGTAATCGACAACATGGAAGCTCACCATGAGGTAGGTGTGACTTTACCTTACTCGCTAACCGTTGATATTCAGCTTCATCAGTCGAACACGGAACCAGTCTTGGATAAGCAATCATTGGCCATCGTTTTCTTGCCCACGTATCGTTCCTCCTTGCCCTCGCACACGCTATTCCTACCTGTTATTGCCACCACGTTCCACGGACTTAGTGTAGACGAACGCGAGCGTCAGGTGTACCAGCAACAATGGAGCATTTTCAATGTCCCCAAGAAACAACTCCTTTTCCCGGGCGCAGCTACTATTCTCGCAGTGGACGAGGTCGGCCACATGGAGGCCTCGGACGTTGCTCGGGCGTTTGAACACCTTCAGCCCCTTCGTCGGAAGATTTTCCGTGGCATCAAGAACCAAGTTGCGACTACTCCGGCTGTGACCATGTACGTCCTTGATCTCGATATTTTTATTTTTATTCAATATCTGACGCTCCACTAACAGTATGGCGATACTCTCCATCGTTTTGGGTTATATCGTCAGCAGCTGCTCGCCTTTGCCTGTCCCCACAATGACGTTCACAGAGAAGCCGGACCCTACCTCCGCCGTCGGACCTGTAGTGAACTTTTCGGAGCGTTCGACCACTCCTTTTGTGACACCGATTCCCTCGGCGATTTCTATAACGTCTTTAAGAGACATCTCCGTTGCCATCATCAGCACCCCCCCATCAGATCTATTCACAACGCCCACGAGCCGTCGTGGTCCACTGGTTGGCGCTGAGGAACATAGCAACAAGCCACTCAACGTCGTAGTTGCCTCCGAATCACGAAGTCTTATTGTTGCCCAACAGTCTCCATCATCCTTGTCCGAGATACCCATTCGTTCGAAGGCGCTCGCAGTTTTTCAGCAGGTCGTCGAACAAGCAACGCCAAAGCCCACTGAAGCATCTACTCTCACCACGAAACCCAAGGGCGAAACGATGTACTCTTTGAGCACGCGTCTTGCCAGCTCACTCTCCGATATGTTCAACGTAAAGGTGCTCGCTGGTATGCTGCGTGCCGACATGAAGGAACTGCTTGACGCACTCGATGAACTCCGTCGAGCTCTTAGCGCCCAGGCCGCTTCGGCAGTGCGCATGACCGAAGGTCTGCGTGATCAATTACGTCGCCGGAACCAGCACGCCCAACAGAAGGCCCGCGTCATCCGTGAGAAGGGCGAACGCGTGGTGTCATCGCTCGGTGAACGTGCGCGCAGTCATGTCGAGCAAGCACGGTCTCGAGCTCGCGCGTTGAAGGAGGTGATCGGTGCGGAGGTTGCTGATGTGTACAAGAAGCACCACGGGGGCAGTTTCGTTCAGAAGATGCGCGAGCGGCAGCGGCGCCAGAGCCGTAAGCTGCGCCACGGGATGCGGCGGATGACGAAGGGTCGCATGGGCTTCTAGATGTCGCCATGGTTCCATCCTTCATCAGCATTCGAGGTATGTGAGTTTTTACTTAATGTTGAAGCATCCATGTTCGTCTTGCCCATCTTCTTGATCGTCTCGCCATTTGGGTTGTTACACGTGTTGGTGTAGTTTCTGCATGTTGTATGGTTTTTCCAAGCTGGCGTTACAAATAAAGTATGTTGTTACGATACCGTAGGATCCGGGCATGCGGAGTGCTTGCGTTGGTTCATGACTGCCAGATGCCGAGGGCTGGCACTCGGCAATGGCCGAGATGACAGTTTTGGGACAATGAATGACCTGCATGCACACTTGTTGGTGGTTCTTCCGTCAACACGTGTAGAATGGACTCATGTCATCCACCCTCCTCGGGCATAGGTGCGGGCACGGGGGCACCCCCAAGAACTACCCTCAGGCTGGCGGTGATAATGCTCCAGCATTCTCCTCGACTCACTTGACTTTTCATTTCAACCCCTTTCAACCCCTACACCACCTTTACCAGCTGTATGCGGTGGTGTTTGTGTTTCGTCCTCCTGCTTGGCTCAACTGCGGCGCCGGCGCTCGCGCAGCAATGCAGGCTTGTGATATCTTCCGCATCTGCACCATCTACCCCATTACCCTCCACAAGTTCCCGCGGTCCGAATAGCCCTCCCACCGTATCTGTGAGCACCTCTGCAGCCCCGACGCCCACGCAGACACCCTATGTCCCATTCCCTTACGGCAGCACACCTGTCCGCGGTGTCAACCTGTATGTTTCATTTGATGTGCAGCAGCCGTGTGCCTCACTTAGGTCCTCATATTGCCAGGGGGGGCTGGTTCGTACTCGAGGTAAATCACACACCAGCCGCACAGTCGCAGTTCGATCGGGTACTCAAAATTACTCAAAATTTTGCAAATAGCCGTGGATAACGCCGAGTATCTTCAATAACACGAACAACAATGCGATTATCGATGAGTACACGTTTGGTGACTTGCAGGATAATCAGACTGCACTCGGCGTGCTTCAACAACACTGGGATACCTGGATTACAGAGGATGACTTTATTGCCATCGCCGCCGCAGGACTCACACACGTTCGGTGAGCAGAAGCCGCTCCTTCTCTTCTCTTCTCTTCTCTTCTCTCTTTTTTCATAAAAGAATAACAATGCAAACGAATCTGTATTTATGTACCACAACTTCTCCCTCATGTGCGCGTTAGCGCTCGTCTGTTTTCTTGACTGAAATTCGTCGTGGATATATTTCCTAATGAACGGGATCAGAATTCCTGTCGGCTATTGGTCCGTCCCAACGAATGCCTCCGTTTCGCCCTATATCCCCGGCGCATGGCCCTACATCCAACGCGCGGTGGGTTGGGCGCGTTTGCACGGCTTGCACACCATCGTCGATCTCCACGGCGCTCCTGGCTCGCAAAATGGGTACGATAACTCGGGCCAGCGTACGAATTCGCCGCAGTGGGCACTCAATTCTGCGAACGTCAATGCCACTCTTGCCGTCATCCAGGTGCTCGCGTCCGAACTAGGGCCAAAAGTCGATGCAATTGAGCTACTGAACGAAGGTCGCTGGATTTCTTGGGACGGCGTGGGACTCTGCCGTGAGGCAATATTGGCAAAGTGGATACGCGATTGTGAGACAGGCGGCGGGTGACAACGTCGTCGTGGTCATCGGAGATGCATTTGAAGGTGTTGACGTGCGTGCCTTTTCGTTGAGCCGTTGAACGCATTGACACACCTCCCGGGAGTAGAATTGGAAGGGATTCTTTCCAAATCCGCGGAGCAACAGAGTGATGATGGACTACGTACATTCTACTATTTCGGCTTACCACACGCTACGTTTTTCTGATTCATGCTTTTCCAGCACGAATACCAAATCTTCAGCACTTTAGAATTGTCTCGTTCTGGGGACGAACACATACAATTCGCTTGCCAGGATACCCTTCCCACACTAGCGGACTTTGCATCTAGCAACATGTGGACCGTAAATGGTGAATGGTCAACGGCAACGACAGATTGCGCAATGTGGCTTAATGGGCGCGGCGTCGGCGCTAGATGGGACGGTTCCATTGGTGGTGGCACAAGCGCTCTCGGCTCTTGTGAGGGACTTACGGGTGAGTGGACGACATTTTCCAAAGACTATATCACATATATGCGGAAGTGAGTGCCCCCAGAACTGTCGTTCTCCCCAAGAGACTCATGTGTGTGCAGGTATTGGGAAGTACAAGTGGAGGTCGGGGAAGCAGTGGAGGGATGGATCTACTGGACATGGAAAGTGCGTTACCCTTTTTGGGTGACCCAAGGCATTAAGGAAGGATATTCCTTGGCAGACAGAGAGCGCGGACGAGTGGAGCTACCAAAAAGGCCTTCAAGGTGGTTGGATTCCACAAGACCCGACACAGCGACTCTATCCCGGACTGTGCAATGGCACGAGCAACTGACCCCTGAAGAGCGTTGCAACCTTACATTTTTCATTATTGTGATGGCCGGCGATCTGCCAGCAGCTGTTGGAGCTCAGGTAAGAAAGTCAGTTACCTCGCTTGCCGCAGCATTGAAGGGCCCTGATTGGTCGGTCAGCAATTAGGATTCACATTAGAGCATCAGAGTTGGCGACGTTGCAGCGTTATTTTATTAGTGAACTGATGCCGTATGTACGTTATTCAGGTACAGCGGAAATGACATCCGTCTTTAGAGTCACTTGTCCCATTCTTGGCCCCCTTATGACCGGACGTTGCCATGCAGTACGTGACGACGCTTGAGTCTATTTTTGCGAAGACCTTCGCCGCCTTGATGGCGTATCCAGGGTGAGGACGTTCCGGGAGTACTTAGCCAGGTCGGCAGGGACCCGAGCCAACATTCTACATTTCCCCTTCTCACGTCTGAAAGGCTTTCCCACTTCACCTCTGGTGTCGTGTCCTTCTCTCCTTTACCGACCACATTCTTTTATCCCCAAGGGGGTTCACAACCGAGTACCAGCGACCCGTTGTACAAGCAAGAATTAAACGACATGGTTTCAGGCACCATCCTCGTTACGGGAGCCATAATTACTTTGGCTAGCCAAGTAGCTGCTCACGTTTGTACGGTCTCGTTTTCCAAAGAGCAATATACACGGCACTAACGTATTGCCAGGCCCGTGGCACCCGAGCATGTGGGGTTTCAACAAAACTGATACCAACCGTCCCCAGGATCCACTCATGAACTTAGCGTTCAATGATTGGTGGTTCGTGAGTAGCACTTCGTGTTTTTCAATAGGGATCTGTTTCCGTTATTCTAAAATGCGTTGGTTAGCACGGTCATCTTGGCTATCCGCCCCACCCAGAGGATATTATGCAGTTGCCTGTCGGAGGCGAGGTTGACCTCGAGATATCTTGCGACAAGGACGCGACGTCCTTTTGGCCCACTGGCCCCGGTGGCGACCGGCGTGACCGCAACAACCCGAACTATCCGTGTCCCGGCCAGCCCTTGTCGGAATTCCACACCAACGGCATTAACGACCTCGGTGGCTGCGCATTGGGCGTCGCGTATGAGTCGGACGTCTCGAAGATCAAGCCGGAGGACTTCACCATATTCAGCGTGAACCACACCTGCGTGTGGTATCTTCACACGAGCTTCTCTATCCCGCAACAGATGCCCAAGTGCCCGAACGGCAAGTGCACATGCGCGTGGTTCTGGATCCACAAGGCGGACTCTGGCTCTGAGCAGAGTGGGTTTCTCTATCAATGGATTTATTTGAGTCCGCTCAATTCAGGACTGATTGGTGACGCGCACAGTGTACATGAATGGCTTCCAGTGCAACATGGAAGGTGCTGTGTCCACCACCCCACTCCCTCCGGCTAAGGTCGCCCGTCGGTGTGTAGCCCTTTTTCTTGTTAATTCTCGCAGCGGTTGGTTGATGTTTACTTGCTTCCATGCAGTTGTGGTGACGACCCGGATCTCGGCCGCCCTGCCAATCCGGCCAACTGCACGACCGGTCCGAAGCAGCCCTTGTACTGGTACCAGAAAGAGGGTAACAACATGCAAGAGGGGACATACACCCCGCCGCTCTACAACGACCTGTACAACTTCCACGACGGCGCGCAACTCGACATCTTCCAGCCTGGTGGCAACCCGTCCACTCAGCCCAGCGGCACCAGCTCGCCCTTGCCGAACAACACTCCTCAGGGAGGTGTCGTTCTGACCCCGTCCTCGTCTTTGCCTCCTTCGACCTCGACTTCGTCTCCGGCCGCGCACCCGCCGTCGTCCCCGCCTGTTGGAGGTACTAGCACCTCATCCACGCACACTCCCTCGTCCACGCACACCCCCTTGTCCGTGCACACTTCTCTATCGCATTCCTCGCTGCCCCACGCGTCGCCGCCCACGCATAAGCACAAGCCCACGCACACGCCCAAGCCCCATCAAGGGACTGCGCACGAGCCCGAGCACAAGCACAAGTCCAAGTCTAAGACGTGCTCGCACCGCCCTAAGCCGTCCGCCAGGGACCAGTGAGTCGAGAATCTTTTTTAAAAACCTATTTTTCTTTACTGATGCCCGCCCGTTTGTGTTGTGATAGCGGTGCACGCGAAAATATGCCTGCGCCTCGTCACATGTCGCCCGCCGGAGACTCACCTATCCGTCGCGTTTGGGGTCATCGCCGCCGCATCGTTGACGGGCGCGACGCCTAATGTCCAAATGTCTCAATCTTACTTTTCTTTTTCTTTCTTCCCCTTTCTTCCTTTGATCCGGTCCATCCAGTCATCTATTCTTATCGGTCTATTTCACCTTGAACAGCGCCCAGCGCGCAATCTCTCTCCCCGTGCCGCGAGCGGCGCATGCCTGCCCGGTGCACATGTTTAGCGGGGCGTCATGCACCCCCCGCACAATTACTTGCTTATGGCTAGCCAAATGTAAAGCAGTGCATGTTGTTTGACGTACACATACACAATTGAAATTCACTGCCGTTTGAATTACGTGCCCGTCCGTGAGACATTCCGCATACAGGGGTAAGTTATTATGGTACACCGTCCTTTCAGAACCATTATACACCGGGTCCACTTGTCCCAAAAGAAAAAATAAAATCGCTCGTCTGTCCGTGCGGTTCACCGCCAACTAACTCACGTCTTCTATGAAGCGGCTATCGCGATGTCGAACGACTTGCGGACCGTCCGGTAGCCTAAGCGCGCTCGTGCTCTCACCTTTGTTATCCGCATCAGACAAGCCGCCCGTGCCTTGCCGTGATAATAACGAGCGCTTTCTCTCCAGCGGCACCGTTAGACCATCGTCGATATCTTGACCGGCCTCGTGGATGGTCCGGAGCTCATCGCCACGAACGCCGAGTCCCTGATCCGCCGGTGCACTGCTCTCGCCGGTGGTCCTCGTGGCGCCTTCCCCACGCAAACGAAGGAACTCCTCGAGGAGTGCGGCGTTGCGCGAATTGGCACGAAAGGCGGCGAGCAGCACGTCACCGACGAGAGGGACGAGACCGACCGAGGTTGCGATGGCGAGGTTGAGGACCATGCGCTGCGTGAGCCACCAGGGAATCCTACGCGCGACGAGGGCGCAGTGTGAGGCGATGGGGAAGGGGAGGGTGATGAGGCGGACACATACTCGGCACTGCGGGCCTTACGGATGACGAGGTAGTAGCCGAGTATGGCATCTGCTGCATCACCCACGCCAGGGATAATACCTATGGTACGTCATAAGACGCAAGTGAGCTGTAAGTTGTACGGAGCTTGGGCGGGAAAGTGTGGGAGGTAGGTAGATGAGGGATTGGATGGGTGTGCGAACCGATAATGAACGTCCAGCCAAAGCGAAGACCGCACAAGTTGAACCCCTTATCGAGGTAGTGCGCGCGGCGCTTGACTGAGCGCAGGATGGCGGCATCTCTGTCCGATAGACCTGGGGGTAGCTGGCGCTGTGTACGGCGAGAATCAGCGTTACTCATGCTGAAGATATGGGTGGTGCGACTGCGGGTGGGGAAGGGGAGGGCGGGATGAGATGAGTGACGTGACGGGGAAGTCGAACCTTGCGGCGTCGAGTGCGCCCACGCTTGTCTACGTATTCCTCGTAGAGGGGGTCTGCTGGGGTGTATTGCTCGAGGTGGCGTGCAAAGAGTTTCTTTCCAGCATTGTTAATGACGCTGGACATGGTACGTAGAAGAGCGGAGTGATGGAAGTAAGTAACGAAGTGAGCTATCCATGTAGTTTGGGCTACCCGTTTATAGAGAGTTACGGCGGCGGCGTGGAGCGCGTGCTCAGTGTTCCATGCTTTGGGCCACTGTCATCATCATACGCCCGACCTCATCACGGCCCGCCACTCCCGGTCCCACACCCTCTCCCACACCGATGGCAGATCTCTCAAATAACCCCTTCATAGATCACACCGCCAGCGTCGCTTCCCGCTTCCCAGACATAAATGCTGTATCTCCTCCTTCCGGTCCTTCTTCTCCCCAATACTCCGTTGGCTGGCAGCAGCAGCAGCAGCCCTCCGGTTTCGTAGGCGCAAATCCTACCGGATACACTCAACAACAATACGCCCAGCAGCCACAATGGCCCAGCAGCAGCAAGCAGCAACAGTACCACTCACAGGTACAGGCACAGTACCCGCCTGCCAGTTATCAAGCATCCTCGTTTGGCCAGCAGTTCGTCGGCCAAGTGGATACCCTTGCTGCAGGCTACCCACAACCCCACATGCAAGCACAATATACAAGTTACCCAACGCAACAATCAGAATATGGTTATCAACAGCCCCAACAACCCAGCTATGGCTATCCACCCCAGCAGCAACAGCAGCAGCAGCAGCAGCAACATATACTCGCCCAGTTTGATCCCTACGCCAACCTCGGGCAGTTCTCTCCGACGACACGCGCATCGGCTCCCACGGCAAGTGGGATCGCGGGCTCGCCTCCGCCTGGCGTGCAGCACCCGCGCACCTTCATACACTCGCACAAGACCGAGCTTGAGGCTTGGGACCCGCCTACGTGGCGGCAAGTACAAAATACATTCGAATCACTCAAGGTGGCCTGGGAGGCGCGCAAACGGACCGCCGAATCCCAGGTACGCGCGCTCGGTGCTGCAGGCGCCAGCGCCGGCTTCTTCGGCGGCGTGAGTGGTAGGTGGGTATGGCGGTGGGTATCAGACTCCGCAGGCACAAGAAATCAATCGATTGAACGCGGTACGTTCCCCCTTCCCCTTCAACTTGTTTCCAAGTCCTGATATACCCTACGCCCATTGTTCCTCAGCTAATCAAGGAAGCTGAAGCCAATATCGGTAAGTTCTTTTCTCTCCTCCTTTCATGGCGTTATAACGGCGGTTTTGTCACCTTGTAGACACCATTGCGGCCGCCGCATTGCAGATGTCAGAGATGTTTTCTGGCTATCGTCAATCAGGTGATCTCGCCAGCAAACGGCGCGTGCGGGAGTCGTGCAACGCCGCAGTCTCAGGCTTGCCAGACTATCCCACCGCCGGGATTGTAATGCGAACCTATCGTGAAATGGGCGTGGTATGGGAAGAATTCAAATAGTCCTGTTTTCCTTTTACTACTGACCTCGGCGTTGTTGTAGACCTGCGCACCCCTGTACTGTGACTGTAATTGTATATGCTCATATACTGTATATAATCGGTCATCGTGGGACAATAAGCAGTGGAAGCAAAAAGCTATCTCCAGCGAACGATATGCTTACCCCCTACATGATACAAAGGCGATGGCTAGACGCACATGGTCCCTGCAAAGAGCATCGTGGATTAAACAAGCAGCCACAACAGATCCAACCTCGTATTACGACCCCATAAATACAGATGCGCTGACCCGACGCTATGATTGTGAAAGATACGGACGCACACTTGTTTGCTTGCACACGTCCGCTCGTCACTGCCGTGCTACTCTCGGAGCAGGCAGTAGTCCCATAATCCCAAACGTGAGCGCGTATAGTCCAGACCCTGCATAATAAAAAGGAGGGAGGGAGAACGAGAGAGCAGCAAGCCAGTTATAAGTACCACACCTGCCACACACACCAAAGATAATTTGCTTTTACGCACCTCCAACAGTGCCAAGTATGTACCCCAAACCGGAATATCGTCCCAGTAGGCCACAAAGCACCGCCCAGCCCGAGATGATCGACGTCGTCAAGACCTAGAACAAACACAGACATAATAAACAAACCCGTCGCCAATCGTCAAAGTCGGGCGCGTTCTTAAGTTTTTTAAAAAACCAGGAGGTGTTGCAAGGGTCGCCCATAAAAAGAAAAAAAGAAAAAAGATCAACGCACAGGAATAACGGATGACAGCTCTCCTGACTCTCTCCACGATCGATACTAACCAAAAAAAAAAAAAAAAAGCGCAGGACAGCGGGAGATTCAGTACATATGTAACACGATTGGAATTGTGATCAGGGACGCACGTTTGGTGGAATTCCCTTGATCACAGGAATCAAAAGTATGTATAAAAACAGCGCGATCGTTATCGAGCCTGACAGTGCTGACACGCCCACCAGCAACCTATAACGGAGCGAGGAAATGATCAACGTCACAGAAATGGATGGCAAACAATGGCGGAGGCGGAGACAAACCGCGCGAAAGGTGCGGCCTCTGTCCAAATACGAGCGATTAACGAAGGAATGCGCAACCAGAGAGTAATACAGGCTCCTGGGATCACAAAGCGAAGCTGACGGGCAAGGTGATCGGAAGACATAGAAAGTAAGGGAGATGAGATGGCAAATAGTTGACCGTGGGTACAAGGCACGGTCATAATCACATGCCAAATGCCACTCTTACGGTTTATATGACGACTCGGACTAGCGCTAGGGCTACGACTAGAGCTACAAACGTTTATATATGATAGTTTGTCCCCTTTGCAAGTATCGAATAATGTACACCTTTAAGCCACCAAAAGAACAGCAACGCTCATCAAGCCCACTACGCATATTATACCGATTGCTGCGCTAGATGTGCCTCGTGTAGCCGAGTTGGCCTTTACACCAGGCGACTGACTTGGCGGTGCATTGCTACCTGATGGGCTCGCTGCCGCCGTCTTTGGCGCAGTACTCGGGGAAGGCGCAGTCGGGGAAGATGGGCTCGCGACTGCTACTGGCGGGCGTGATGATGTAGGGCCCCCGCCAGAGGTGGCGGCAACAACTCCAGACTCAACCTTCGTAGAGCTGCCAAACGCGTTCAGAATGGTGCAAGGGTGTACGGAACAATCGCCGCCTACCTCGACGAAATGGGAGAGCTGGTCTCCTTATCCTCAGCGACTTCAGTGTTGGCGCAGCTAGAATTAGGAAATATCCGTAACATGTACCCGGGTATATATGCTACCAACACACTTTGTGTTACTGCCCGCTCGGACGGTTGCGGGTGCAGAGAACGCTTGATTGCCATTGCCATCCTTCAAACCGACGGTGCTTCGTCAAAGGTATCAGTAAATGGCCGTGAGACCTTGTGGCGTTAAGACATACAAACTAGTGTTAGGGGGAAGATCAACCTTGTCCCACGTGTAGTTATCCCCGTCTTGGGGAGGGAACTGCTTGAGCTGCGGTAAAAGTGTGCATCAAACCCCGAACGGGTGGTCAGTAGCAACGCAAAAAAAATACTTACAGCATCTACCCCAGGTTGGCCCGCTGGACGAAGGGCAATGGAGGTAAGTTAGACGTTGGAAGACAGTCACTAAAAATATCGGACCAGGAAAAAGGGCAAGAAAGTATGGTGACTTGCTACCCTCTGCGTCCCAGGTGAATTTCAAAGGCTCTGGATAAAGTATCAATACGTGGAAGGAAACTGGACAATTAGGACAATTGCTCACCGCAGGTAACCACGGATGCCCTGATTAAAAAGATTATGAGCCAATTTGACACGCCAGGTGATGAGACTCATAGTACTCACGGTGTATTGATAGTAAGTGCGGACGCTAAGGCAATAAACGCAGTGAGGAGGACGAAGGGGTTCATGGCGGGCTAAAAATGTCACGGGAAAAAGTCGTTAAAGGAGTATAAACTAGGATATAAGTGTAGGTGTGAATGAAGAGGAAGAAGAAGCTGGATGAAGGGGAATGGATGCCTTTTCTTCCAACTTAACCGCGGCTGGTGAAGCGGAGTTTGGGTTTGGTATCGCCGGCATGTTGGAATCCAAGTCAAAGACCATAAGTTGTAGGTGCCGAGCACAAGAGGGGGAATGAATAAAGAGTAATTCCAGTGCAGAGATAGCGGCTACAAGGTAATACAATGAAATAAATAGTTCTCCCATGAATAAAGATCAGCACTCGGTCTATGCCTCGATAGATACGAGATCACGAACGACGAACACACCGTCCGTCTAGTCGAGTCCGAGAACTTCCACTGTGACATTGACCATCATGATCACTGCATAGAAGCAGATGAGGAACACGCCCCACTTGCGCGGGAGGAAATAGTCGTTCATAGGGACGAATATCATAGTCGTGGCGAGAAGTGCGAGAAGCCCCACTGCGCTTACGAATAGGGTATTGGAGAAATGGAGCTGGTAGGGTTTGCCGGTCTGGTGGATCATATACGAGCCGGAAATGCCGACACCAAGCAATATGTTCAGCATTGGCCCACCGAAGCAGGCCGAGAAACCCATAATGGGGGCAAAAACCTAAGCAAACATGAGGACGGGACATGATGTAATTGGAGTGAGGACGTACAGCCACGCTCATGTTGGCGACCAAATCAGCGAGGGAGTTTCCAGCGGCAAATATTGTCAGACCGATAATTGCATCCGATAACCCAAAGATAAAGCCAAAAGTCTACGAATATATCAGCTGAAACCCCACCACGTGCTCAGATTACTGACCTGTAGAACATTAACGACCTCGTCTGCAATAGCCATGATCCAAATCACAGCAACAAGGAAGCCCATCGAGCAGCGAGCTAGCAGCCAAACTTGGTTATCTCCTTTGTTGGCGAATAAGAATACCGGTATTCCTGCAGAGAGGCCCGCTAACCCTGCCCCGAGGAGGAACCACTGTTCATGCCTAACACCCTCTGTTTAGGATGTCGTATAAGATGTCAGACCTGCCCACCCAGTTGAGGTCGGGACCAGATGGACGTACTAAAAAGTACAGCAACGCAAAACAACGGGCCCAAAACGCATTGAACTCCCATGAGCCACTTGTTGAAGTGCAACTCGTGCATCTCCTCTTGCACCACCTCGTCGGCGATGAGTGCGCGCTCGATTCCATCCTCTTCAAAGGAAATAAGCGTATTGTTCGCGCTCAGAGCTTTTTCGTGTCGGTGGCGGGCGCTGACATATGGTCTCACCACAACGGGGAGGGTAATGGTCAACACGAACACCGCCGGGGCAGCAAGGATGGCCGCAGTCTTTCCGAGTAAAGTCTTGGTGTGGAAGCTGTGCAACGTAGGGAAAAGGATGTGAAACGCGCGGGAAAAAGCAAGGGCCACGCCTTGATGGCGTGTTGGCGCCAAGGGAAGGGTAACGTCACTAGGTGTGTCAGAACGTGAGGGTTCGGGCAGGTGGGAGATCTCAGGGATGAGTGGTTCGGGATCACCGTCGATGAGAATGAGAGGAGTTTCGGTCGGACGATGGTCCGAATCGTCGATAAGGGAAGGCACAGGGGGCAGTGGAGAACGGTCATTTAACGGAACGTCCGACGAAGCTTCCCATAGATTTGCACCTTCTCTGTAACCGGAACCTCGGGAGAGCGATCGCGAGTGTGCATATCCGTGGTAGTGTCCACCGGGATACGGTGTTAATGGGGGTTCGAAGGCGTTCAGAGAAGACCCGGCAGCATCTTGGTGCAATGACGAAATCACGCTTCGAAATTCGAGAGCCCCGACTAGAGAGAAGGATGGCATAGTGGACGGATGTGGGGACGGTGACGGTGACCTCGAGCTGCCTTGCGAGCTCAAAGGAGTGTCGACGCGAGGGTTGCTCCTCGAATTCAAGGCGCGACAATGGTGGTCGTCGATGGCCAACATCCGGAGGGACCAATAACGGGACGCTTGAGGGCGTGCGTGGGGCTTTTCACCACGTAAGCCTAAATCACGGACACAGACTGACACTCACGGTCATCTTGATAGGGCTCGTGGTCGCGATACGGCGGTACACCTTCATCGAATTCGCCGCGTATTTGCGCGTCCAGCAAGCGTTGTTTCTCGCGCTTGTGTTCCCACCAGCTACCTACGACCACGGTGAAGACGTACACAAAGTACAACAGGACAAGGATGGCCGCTTCCCATGCATATATCCACCCGTCAAGAAGAATGACCAGTAGCATAGAGACGGCAACAGTGAAGAAGGCGGAGTCACGCAAGAAGGGGCCTCGATTGACTCGAAAAGGCTTGATGATGCACATGGAACCCACGACGCAGGAAACGATGAAGGATGCCGCGCCAAGAAGCTCCCCTATAGCCAAACTTCCCGAGTTGGTGCGCAGGGCAGAAAATGTCGCGAAGACGTCTGGGCTGCCGTTTCCAAACGCAAGAAAAGTGACGCCTGCGACATTCTCGTCTAGATTCAGTAGTTGCGCTATGGTCGCCAAATTTGGGCAGAAGAAATCTGAAGCGCTTATTCCGAGGGTCGAGAATAGGAAGACTAGCCATAAGAGTAGGCCAATGAACACGAATGGCCGAGATGTCGGACTGGCGCAAAAATAGGTTTGCAGGTATGGAATGGACAGGAACGTGTCAGATGTGGGACAAAAGTCGTGCACGACTTTGCATTGGTCTTCGACAGGGACGGAAATGGGCTGGCACTGAGACAGATTGAGGGAGATGTAGTGTTAGTACGTTGAACCACGCACCTCGTCCTCGCCCTCGTCCTCGAGAAGGCTACCATATTGCCCGCTTGTCAGTAACCCAAGCAGGCTCCTCTTAGACACATGGGAGTCGGAGGATAAGAGGGTATGGCCACCGGGTCTTTGGATATACGAGCTTTGCGACCACAGAATGGCGTTGAGGACGAGAAGCACAACGAACACGACCCCGGCCGTGGCGTACGACTTCATTGGAGACCTCGGCTATGTGGGGGTTTGCAAGCGCTCACTATGTCACAGCTGCGGCCAAGGCGGCCACGTTTATGAAAAGCGTGGGAATATTATGTCATTGACACCTGAGAACCCTTGTTCATTTGGGTGTCTCATGTCTGCTTTTGACAAAGGAATCCAATGAGGGCAGGTTGTGGTGGAGTAGATGGAAGGAATAAATTTGAAACATTCGCTATCACCCATGGAAACGCTAGCCAACAGCTATTGTAAATACTCGTCCTTGCATTTGATGATAAGATCACGGGTTGACGCCAACTGATTCAAGCATATAGTGGATCAAAAAACCTGATTCTCCAAGCCTTCGATAGCTCAGCTGGAAGAGCGTGGGACTGTAAAGGATACACGCCATCCCGAGGTCGCTGGTTCGAGCCCGGCTCGAAGGATTCTTTTTTCCTTGCCACGGTCGGGCGCAATTTTGGATGTGGTTTCAGTCACCGAGAAATGAATTTGATAACCAGGCAAGTAGTACAACAAGGAAACCGCAAAAATACACCAAGCTGGTAGACAGGAATTTGACATTCACTAGCCCGTAAGGAAATCGAATCCAGAGTTCTCAAAGTCCCATCCAGCTACTCCTACCGCCGGGATTATGTAGCGATGTCTGTCCAATCTTGACAACACCGGTTTCTATTTTGGAAACCTCCTCCACTTGTTTCGTCACCTCCTTGAATAACCGATCGCCAGAAACAAGGAAGGGATTGTCGATCGCATCGACCAAAGGACTTGGCGGGGCAAATGGCGTCGATGTCGCAGTTGCAAAGGAGCCACGGCCATCGACCGTGGGCACGGAGCCCGCTTTCGGCGTTTCTGCGAGCGGGCGCAGCACCGGGAGAAAGGATTCGGCGTACCATTCGTACCATACTTGGCGCTGGTTAGTCAGGCGCCACACGAAAACTTGAAGTTCAGAGTTGCTCGGTAGGTATAAAGGTTCCTTGAAGAAGCGTCCAGGAAAAACCATACAGCAAGAATGCTACATGAACTCACTTTAAGGGGGAAAAACAGCGGGAACCAGCTTAACATATCTTTAGAAATTTGATCCTTCCGGTGGGGGTGGATGCTGAGCCCGATCTCTCCATACAATACAGCCTCGAAGTAGCCAGCAAGCCCGTGTAGCACCCCAGCGTGAGGGATATGAAAGGTTAACTTGGCCGAACGAACATTATGGCTGTTGGTCACTGGTAACCCTGAAAAGAAAAGACACGTAAAAACTGTCAGCACATAGGCGGGTAACCATCGACCAGTTGCAAAATCTAGCGGACGTGCCTCGTTCATCAAGCACTACGTCACGTCTCGGGTGTTCAAAATCCCAGCACTCCTGTATTTGTGGCCCGCAACGGCCGCTATCATCGTCCCCCTGACCGCTGAGAATATTTACTGCCTGAAACATCACAACATACGGCGTCTCTGACGCCTTTTCGTCTTTCCCCTGCGCGGACCTCATTATAAAGTTTGGAAGAGGACAGCGGAGCCATGTGTGCAGAGTATGACGAGGGGATTGAGATTCCATTTGCTAATACGAAGGCCATGAAACTGGGCTATGGCAACAAGGAGAAACTCAGGGACATACGTTTCAAGAAACGCATTGCGCCATCCAGACATTCCGGACTGAGCTCGTTGTCGCCAAAAGAGCCCAATAATTCGCTGACAATAATGTCCGCTGGTTCCGGAACTGAGAGGGACCGCATGTCGCCAAACAGCAGGTGGACATTTTCCTTCCATTCAGAAGCTTTCCGTCGCTGCAGACTATGGGGCAGTGTCACTGGCGCCCGTCATCCAGACCACATTTGGTCACGTCCATAGTAAACTCACGTTATATAAGCGCTGGGGTTCTTCTCGATAGCGTAGACGAACGCGTTACACTTGACACGCGCAATTGCGTTCAAACATCGTGCAACGAGAGGGCCCCGTCCGGCTCCCGCCACGCAGATGATTCTGGAGGGATGGTCAACATTATCTTACGTCTGCACAAAGGTGTTCTCACATCTTATCTGACGTGGGCCATTCAGACAGAGCCGCGTAGATTGCCTTGAGTAGATTTGGGCATTCGAATAATTTGTGGTATCAAATCGTCGCGTACCTCTTCATACTTTTGGTACTTCACGGGATCTTGCTCGAACGTCTGATAAGTAATGCCCTGCAAGTTATCCATAAGAGGCTATGGTGGAGTCAGCGCATTGTTCATGTGACAGCGCTGGCATGGTACACCCGACCTGCAGAGGCGCTTGTAGATAGTCCTGATATCCCCGCGCAAAATTCTCCACCGTGCCTGCTGTCTTGGCCTGGATCAATGCGGGGCTAGTTTTATCCAAGTGGCGCACGTATTGCAGATAGGCGGCCTCGCCCCCCTTTACGTGTAGTCCAGTAGTAGTGCCCGACAGAATAACTACAGGCCGGTGCTGACCGCAGGGGGAGTAAGTACTGGGAGACACCAAGAGCGCTCGAGACGGCCAAACCTTCATCACATCACGAATAAAAGATTGCGACCCCTTCGGGAGTACGGGATATCCTTTCGCATTTGCAATAAACGTGGACGCTGGTATGAATAAATGTCTGATGGGTTCCGCGGCCCAACGGTTCAGCACTCCCGAGACGGAAGGGAGTGGTGGCATGAGGTCCAGCGCTACACGGAAAAACTAATTAGGCACACTTATGGACGCCACTACGCCAAAGTAAGCACTTAAGGTTAGCCGTGGGTTGTAAGAGCAGATGGACCGTATGGCATCCCACATTTCCCATGTGGCATTCAGTTCGGCTTCTGATGCCCTCGTTGATGGGACTGCCCTAGTTTCAGGAGAACGAATGGGAGTTGATGGCGCGGACGAAACCGATGGACGAAGGGATGGGTTCTCATACTGGGTGGGGGACTGACAAGAGTTAGCTTGGAAGATGGATGGGTTGTATATAGGGAGCCTAATAGAAAATTGCATGTATGGCGTGCGTGCGAGACATGCGCTGACAGCACGCCCATAGGCTGCTATCTGACTGCGATTGCTGGGAGGTGGAAGAATCACTGTTTGCATGTCTAGGTATGATGCGTAAGATAGCTCCTGCTGCAAAGCCTAGAAAAGTTGAAGGGGCTCGTGGTGAGATTGTGGCTTCGTAGGTGATCCGATGTGGAAACACAGAAAATGGGACACTTACAATCTCGGAGTCGTGTCTGACCCAGTTGTCCAACGCATCCAACTCCAACCAATCGGATATCATTGCAATGACGCCCTCGGCCTCCTCTGCCCAACATGGTAAGTTAGCACACGTGCCGTTGTTCGCCAAAGGACATACCGAGGCCTGTGATGGTCACTTCGCCAATCTCGAATACTGGATTTGCCCTCCAGGCCTCTGCGCGTAGCTCGACGCTTTCGTTCCTCTCACCATCAGGTTCTGAGGACATGATGCACATCTCTCTCCATCTATCTCTCCATTTTGAGGTTGTGAGAGGAATGCAGACTGCGTCGTATGTCCTAGATCGTGCGTCATCAACGAGTGACGTGTCTCGAGAGTCTGCTTTTGAGCGTTCTTCAAGATCGCCCGATGACAAAAATGTTGCAACGGACACCGGATTCTCCCAAGATGCCATTGCCCAGTTGCACCCCCGAAATGTATCAAGGTCCTCAGTTCCGGGTGTGGCAAGCTGATAGGTCGTTCAGGTTCAGGGAAAAGGGACGAATCGTCACGATCGCCTAGAATCGAGATGATGGAGCACGGGCAAAGAAGCGCCGCGGTCTGTGTCTGTTTTAATTTTACCCTAGTTGTCGACTCCCGATGGTCAAATGAGGCCCTCCTTCAGATCTGATTGATGACAGACTGGTACTTGGCACTGTCCATGGAGTTTAGGGTGTCGATAGTTGGTGATGGCGAATTGCTGCTTAAAATTTGCCTTTTGCTTCTGGCCCCCGATTTGGGACTGGTTCGTGCTTGATTTCGAATGGAGTCGCAGAGTGTATGAGGTGTTCCTCTTGATTTGATATGATTATGGGGCCTATAACTTAGATGTTTTTCCCTCGGTCTCGTTATCTCCGAAAGGCCGAGCTCTCGTCTAGTTTTGGAAAGTCAAAATTTTTACTCAAAATTCTACTCAAGTGCCCCTCTCATCGTCCACCCGTAGCTCCCTTGCAGACGCGGCATTCCCTCTGGAAGTGTTACGTACGTACGCGAGAGAGGAAGGACATTGCCCTGTTTATCTGTTGGGAGATCTGGAATCCATTACGGAGTTCGCTGTCCGAACCGAAGTTTCCGCGGACATCACACTTTACGGTAATCAAACAAACGTCTTCCCGTGCCTTAATGGTGTAGTACACACTGCTGTCCCACTCTTACCCCGCAATTTGTAAGCCCATCCCGTGTTTCCCTTTAGTGGCATTTACGCGCCCATTTGTATCTTTCTTCATTTCAAGACAAGTCTGCGACGATCCACAATATGATCAGGCTGCAGGGTGGGATCTTACAACTGACCATCGGGCTTGTCTAATCGCCTGCGTTTCGCAGAATCCGCGTCTCCGTCACGTAAACTCCCACCGCACACCCCATCTCCATTTGCCATGGAGTACCCAGTGACCATGCTTTCCAATACTGCACCGCGGACAACTCGCCTAAGCTCCTCCTCTCCGGGACTGTCGTCCCCTACCTCTTCTCCATTTTGTACGATGTCCCCCAATTGATTTAGGAGCGAAGACGTGAGGCGTTCTGATACCGCTTCCTGCGAGTGCTGCGACAGTTGCACCATCGGATTAGATATATTATTTTCACATTTCTCCGGCGTATCAGCGGCAAGAGAAGCAGTGAGAGAATCCAGATAAGTTGCCACACGTGGAAAGTCTTCCCTAAGAAAATCTGCTGGCTAGGAATAGACTCAGAAGTGGATGCGAGTTGCTAAGGGTTTGATATACCGTTAACCCCTCGTGATTTCGCCAGGCAGGATCTGCCCCATGGTTTACAAGAAACTGTGCAGTTTCGGTGTTTTCCACCGTGTAAAGAGGCGTCTCGCCGTCCTCATCTGTTACATTTACGTCTCCGCCTGCGTCCCATTGTTAGCTAAACGATGTGTTAACCACTAGCCTACCCTACCCCTAGAGACGAGATACGCCAAAATGTCCAAGTGACCATAAGATGCGGCGGCGTGCCTTCGGAATGGCATGAGCATGAAGGGGTTCAAGGAGTATAACCGGATAGAAGCGCACATGGGGGTGTATGTGAACGAATCCGGTACATTAGGGGATATTGCTACGTGCGAGGAATATTAGCGGTGTGGAGTAGTATCGGCACCGGAAAACTTGCATTGGTGCTCAATCAGCTCCTGTGACAACCCCTCGGGATGATCGAAAATGGAAATGAGAGGTAGGCATACGACTGACCCTCACTCGACCAAGGTCTCCGTCGCCAGCGGCAACCCATATATTTTTATCAACGAAGGTCGATGCAGGCATCCAGAGTGATTATCTGTGGGAGAAGCGTCTTCAGAAGTCACGGTGTCACGGTGTCACGAGATGAGGGCGTATTTGGCGTTGTTTGTGGAATTTGAATGCACCGAAAGTGACTGATGGAATTGGTCGTTTAAAGTCTAGTCCCAAGTACCTCCTTTTCAAATATATATAATTTTTTTTTGATTCAGCTTCGCCCATTTGGGTGAGACACGAACTGGAAGTTTTAGGGTGTGTGTTACTGATTGCCCCGAGAGAGGCAAAGAGCAAAAGAGTGGAATTTAAGTCTCTGAGTTTCAGTTTCATCACTGGAGGTATGGATCAGTACAGTAGACATAAGTGAGATTGAGCAAGAAGCACAAAAAGGCGGGGCGGAATGCGGATCTAGGAATCGGATCTTGGCACCGATCATGAAGACATCAATCATGTGACGGTTTCCCGGGGAGTGTCACCCAATGATTGATAAGGGAGACAGTCGCAAAGATGCGGCATGGCAGGGGTGGTCGTGGCGACTAATTCTGACGATAAGGGAGTAGACACTCGGAAGGGTTGTACAGAGAGAAGTGTACCTAGAGAGAAGGGGAGAGGGAGAGAGAGGGGAGAGAGAGGGGAGACTTGGTACTAAGTGTGGCAAGCCGCGCTCACCCGAAGGCCAGGAGGTTATTGAAATTACAGTAAGGTGAGCCCGACCGAACCCCTGTATTGGAGGGTGTCCATTTGCATTTGCTCCTTACAGGCCAGAACCAGCGCGCCGAGGCGATGGGCCACCTGAGACTCTAATTGGCACGCTGTCCTTCCTACTCCATCCCCTTTTCGTATCTGTCCTCCTTCCTGTTCTCCCAAAGGCTTCGACGAGTACTCTATATTCACCTTAACTTTCTCTTTTAATCCTCTCTTCCATTTCTTTCCTCTTGCCCTCTGCTCCCTTTTGTCCGCTACATCGTTTTCAATGAGCTATCTCGCCAACGCACACAGGACCTACGATTCTCCTGACCCCTCTGCTTACAGCCACTCCCAGCTTCCGACGCAGAATGCGCGAAATATCGTCAACATGGCCTCCTTCGACTCCCTCTCCTCTCAACACTCCGCGCAGTCTCCCGATCACAGGCTCCCCAAAGTAGGCGAGACTCGATGCTGTTAGTATTCCTATGACTTTACTTTTGCGTACGATCGATCGTTCATACTTTATATTCCCCCACCTTTATTGCTTCTTCGAGCGCCTGTAAACATATCCGCTGACTCGCTTCCCCCTTTCTCCTCCTGTTCAGATTGGACTTTACTCTCCTCGGACCTACACTTCGTCTATCTCGACCCTGTCTTGTCCTTTCACCTCGTCGATCAAGCGGACCTTTTAATAGGGCGTTCCTTACTTGAGTTTGTCCATCCAGATGAACAGACTTCTGCGAAGAACGACCTCGGAAACGTTCTCAGCACTAAAGCTTTGCACGGAAGTGTCACTCGGTACGCCTCGTTTCTTCCTTCCTCGTGGTCCACCACGCTTGATGGTCCCCTTTACCACCTGCATCACTCATGCCCTTCTCTCTCCGTCAGAATGCGTTATTCGCGCCTCTCCCGCGTGCGCCGCCTTCTTGGCCACCAAGGGCCACCCCATTTTTGGCCTGATGGGGATAAAATAGCCATTGACTCCAACTACATGGCAGTTGATCTCGTCATTAATTGGGCCGCGGAGGGTCTCGTCCTCTGCTTCATACACGCGGCAGTTGACCTCACGCCCTACGACAACGACGAGCACGCCAAAACAGGCTGGACAAATTGGTGTGGAACAAATTCTATGAATCAGGAGCAGGCCAACATTCTCTACTCGCGCCTTCTAAACAACATCCCGCGCAGCGGAAATATGTCCAGGGTATTCCAGGTCATGATGAACCAGCCGGACCGTGCTCTCCTGTTGAGCTGGCCCCCTGACCGCGATCAACTCCCTCTGGCCCGAGATTTTGCTAAATTGTCTGGCGACGTCCAAATCCGTGGCGACTCCGCCGGTTCTAGTGATGCCAAGACAACTTGCACCCGACGGTATAAAGCTTCTTCCACGATTCAGACTTCAGACGGTTTCCGAGGCGTTGAGTCAGTGTACATCCCTCACGGTAGGTTTTTGCACGGCCACCTCGTCACGATCTAACCCTAGTGCCATCAGGCTCCATAATTTTCGCTTGTCACTCCGTCAGTTCCGACTCAAGATCCGCTTCGGAAAGTACCGCACCGTTGCAGCAGTCGGAGTATGATGCTCCGTATATGACCCAAGGACCACAGTACTACCCACAGACAACTTCGTTCGGCCTCCCTTCCATGCAGTCCTCTACCACGGCGTACAGCAACTATCTATCGCAGGGTGCACCTCAAAACTCCCAGCCAACTACTACCCAACTTCCCCCACAATATTCTTCGCAGCAAAGCTGGTCACCAGTTATTGATCCGCCCCCCCCAACACTCCAGTACAACCATTGGTCATCGCCTGGGGCTCAGGCAAGTTCCCCAGCATACCATTCCAACTCTCAGCAACCTCGGCAGCACTCATATCCTATTCATCAATCGCCGCACTGGGCTCCCGCTGCTTTCCCTGATGCAGACAGTCCTCTTCCACCCTCATATCGTCCTTTGTCCCCGGGATACACATATTCCTCTCCAGAGAATAATCAAGCGTCTCCTCCGGGCACAGTAGAGACAGTTCCACCTCCTCGCGGATCCCGCCGTCCTACTCCTCCGGGAAGTATGCGGGAGCATTCCACGAGCAGTGGCCGTGCGTCTGGAAACCCTCCCATGGGTATATCGCGCTGTACGAGCTGCAGAGCGACGACAAGTCCGGAGTGGAGGAAGGGGCCTAGCGGGAAGAAAGATCTTTGCAATGCGTGCGTGTTTCACTTTCGCGTGTTGATGCGCGTTTTTTTTTTCTCACTCACGATTTGGTGCCTCTAGCTGCGGGCTGCGGTACGCGAGGTCGCGGGCTAAAAAGGAAGGGATTACGACTCAGCGACGCCGTAAAGACAAGGTCCTGGCACTGACCAAGCAAGAACCGACTTCGGGGGGGTCCTCTTCCGTCCCCCCTATCTCGGTGCCATACAATAATATGCGCCGTGGGAGTTATGACGATACCTTTCTATCTAGCTCAGCTGGTTCTGCGTCAGGGAATGAAGCTTACTCCCAATCACAATCTATGCATGGTCATTCCAATCTCGATCTCACCCCGTCCCCATCACCTCCTGCAGGCTCCGTCCCGTTTTCTCACTACAACCTTCAGTCACAAGGCACACGCCAAACTGATTCGAGAGGGCATTACGCTGTTCAGTCAGGATCCCTTTACCCGTCTCCCCTGTCCCACCCACCTCTACAATCACAAGGGCTGAGTCACACGTCTTCCCCACTGCCTCCTCTCCCGCTTGTCCTGAATAGGGCGTCGCCAATTCTTTCATCAACCTCGTCTGATTCAGCTCTAAGCTCCGCTGTCCCAGCGTCATTTGAACGTGAGCGGCATAGGGACCCAGTGTCACTGCCGCAAGTCCCATTATCTGAGCCACGCCGTGTCCCAACAAATAAAACAACTTTCGTCACGCCGTGAGCACCGTGCGTCATGGCGGTTCGTATCATTCGGTTATTGGGATCGTGGCCACCCGGTTGAGACTTTTTCCGCTTTCTTCTTCCTTGTCTGGTTGACCACACGATGCTTCGCCGATGTATTGATGTAATAATTATGTTCCCGTGCATCAGTTTTCACTCACTCTGTGCGCCCTTGTGCATTTTGAGTATTTATTCTTTTACTCCCTGAACGCCTTCACACGACTGGCCGCGGATATTCATCGGTCTTAGCTGTATTACCATACGACTTTTTTTGTTAGAAGTCTCCAAAGGGTATGTGTAGACAGACACTAATGGTGTAATTTATCGGGGTTGTCAGCATTGGCGCAAATCCTCATCTTAATACCGTACGTGCGGATCATTTAGTGATTTCGAAGGTGATCACACGTTTATCTTTGATGGGCTTCGCTGGAATTGTCGGCCTGCAACGGCGCGCGCCTTTTACTTGCTTGCTTCCCTTCACTACCGAATTGGGTAATTGATGCTGCTTGCTGACCACAGGCAGGCAGACTTTTTGACAAGTCTTAACTAAACCCCCGGCGGATCAGACTGATCATCAAAGAGATAACTTGGGCATTTCTCCGCCGACATCCCCTTTCCGTGTGGGTGGTGTATTTCACGGTGACTGTGAAATTCGACTCGGACTGCCGCATCTAGAGTTTGGTAAAAGTAAAAGACATTGCCAAATGCCGAACACCACACAGTGACAGCAGCCGCGGGCATTGGCAGGGACCGAGCCACCCAATGGAGTTAGCGGACCTGAGATGTAGTCGCCACGAGGAAATAAAAATATATATAATTATTATCTGAAGCGCCACTTCTCTCTATAGTTACTTGGTTTTCGCATTTGCATTACTTTATATGCTGTCAGTGATGTGATGTACTGTACTTAGCGACGAAGCATGCGAAGGGTTGGCGAAAGAACCATCATCGATGGAGCCTACGGCTCCGATGCGGTTTTTGGCAGACACTGTCACGGTCAGGGCTCCACCAAACGGTCGGGCCGGCACCGCCCTTTACAGCTTGATTGGCAGGAAGCGTGAGGCGGGTGAAAGGAACTTGGGGCTTGGCTTTAGCCTTTTTCAGGTCGGGTCAGTCCGACGCGTGTGCAAAGCCGAAGTGGTGATGAAGTAAAGACGGAAATAAAAGGCCTGCGTTGTACTGTATCCACCGCACGTATTACAACGGGGTACCGTAGGATTCATCCGAGACGACAGCTCGAAACAAATACCCAACTAGCCTGAGCCAATCGCCAGAAGTTCGCCAGACTGCGCACCGAAAATTTGATAGCCGGACCGGACCCGCCGGGGCGTGTTTTGCTTCGGGCCTTCTTGCTGGGCGGCTGAGTGGCACAGAGTGGGGGGGGCAGGGGTAAAAAAACATCGTTTAACTTACCCGATCACAAGGACACCGGCACTCCAAAGGCTCCGGGTGTCGAACTGGCCCACGTTACAACTGGTTTGACAAGTGAAATCACAAACGTATGCCATACAAGTGCTAGTATATGACAGGATAGCGACATAACACGAGGCCCGCTTACACCTGCTTCGTAAACCTGCAAGACGGTTGGTGTTAGCCCGTACAGTTCGGCGGAGATTAAGGTAGGTAGGGGGGACTCGCGTGGCATCAATCTGGGTCAATGTAGGCAGGGTGAGCATGATCTTTCGCCGGTAGTTCGCACCCTCTGCCTGCTGGCACGGGTTCCCCTCGAGGTATATTGTCTGGAGGGGAAGAGAGCCGAGCTGAGGCTCCAAGGCTTGCAGCGTTTTAATTTTGTTGTTATTAATCTGGCCGGTAATGAATCGTCATCGGGCAGACTTTAATGGGAAACAGCGCTTTCGCACCCATAACTCTGTCAAGTGGTTGAGATGTGAGAGATTTTCCACTTCGGAAATGAAGTTGCTGCCAACGTCGAGAGTGGTGAGTTTCGTCTAACACATCAAATCACTCCTAAGTTACTTGCAAGGCAAGGTCGTGAAAGGTCACAAACATTGTGCTCGAGATTCTCCAGGCACTCCACGCCATTGTGACTGAGGTACAACTCCTCCAGGTTTACAAGCACCTCGAGATTCTCGATTTTTGTGATGCGGTTGGATTGCAAAGCAAGTATCTTAAGACGCTTCAAACCGCTAAAATTCTGAAATCGACCGTGTCAATACACCATTCCATCAGGGCTAGTAGGAAGCGCCACCTCGAGCTTCGCGATCTTATTTTTACCGAGCCAAAGCTCCTCGAGGTTGACCAATGCATCTAGGTTCTCAATTTTCTTGTTTTTTTTTTTGGCACACGTTCAATGGGAATCGTGACGAAATTGTAATGGCGCTCACCCTGAGCTTGTTACCGCCTAGCTCAAGACTGCGAAGCGTTTCCCCCACGCCTTGAAGGCCAGTGATTTTAGAAATTCGGTTTTGTACGAAATAAATTGTTCTCAAGGAAGTGAGGTGGTGTAACGTGTCCGGGATCAATTTGAGCAAGTTGAAAGAAAGGTCAAGCACGCTGGGAACGGGGGATTTTTGAGGACCGAATACCCTCCAGAAGACAGAAACAGCTACTCACGCTAGCGCCGAAAGGTTGTTCAGGGCGTCTCCAACATGCCTGACCTTGTTGTCGTATAGATCGAGATCTACGAGATTGGTCAAGACGGAGAATACTTCTGGGTCTAGGGTCGAGATAAAGTTCTGCCGTAAACATAACTTCTGTAGGTGTGCGGCGAACCGAGGCAGCCTAAGTCTGTCGAGCGAAACAAGACGCGAGTGGACGAGGTCGAGTTCCTTGTGGCATAACGATGAGAAATTAGTCAAGTCAGGTGCCAACAATGAGGTGCACCTCAGTCTCATCGGGAAGATGGGCCAGCGGATCACCACTTTCCTCCTCTGGGCCATCTTCTTCCCCATCATAGTCGCCACCATCTGAATCTCCAGAGTTCATATGCACATTCTCTGGAAGTGCCAGGCGTGCTGTTCTACTCTCTGGTTTAGGTCGCCAAGCACCATTGTAGGCAGGAAGACTACCTCTGTGGCGCCTTAGTCGTATCTGTCACCTTCGCGCCGTTACCGGGTGCATTGTCCTCGGACATCCTTATTTTGGGTATACTCTACCTTAAGGTATTGGCCCTGCGCAGTCTTTAGTGATCGTGGGGCTTGGGAAGCAGACAGTTGAACGCCTAAAAGATTGGCAACGAGATACTCACAACTATGCGGGTGCACCCAAGAGATCGGTAGTCGATATCTACTAGTCACGGTGAACGCTCGCTGATGATCATGCCGCATCATGATTCACGTGCCTAGCACATATTGTGACGGGCCGGATGTGCCATCGGCCCACCAAAGCCGGGGCCCCGTGTTTGCGCCGTGGCTTGGGACGACTTTGACTAGTTGTATGCATAGGCTGCAGCATGGCCCCCATTAACAAAGCGCAAGCCGCTGGCGTAAGCTCCGGATCTTTCCTCGAATTGAGAATCCAGGTCGAAAAACAGAAGGAGATCTACGCGAAGGACAAAGCAGCTGGTAATACTACCACTATCGTTGGTAGGAAAAAGAACGGGAAAGTTCGTCTAATTTCCGTTACTTGTCGTGCACCCTCGCGTGACGATCTCTCTACGCATAGAAGCCAAGTAAATGGGAACTCCCGAACAAAGGTGTTCACAGTCGCGCTGCTCGAGACATCGAACAGGAAGTCGTAGATCGGAGGACAGTGGAATCAAGTCGTGCAATCCTTGAACGAAAAGCAAAAGTCTACGAGAAGCTAAAGAAGGGGCAGTCTGGAGGTTTGAGCGAGGCACAGTATGGTGAACTACTGGTCGACGTGAGTCACCCTCAATATTTTGTGTCACAAGTACTGACAGGACTGTAGTTCGATTCTAAACCCGATGATCCTTACGAGTCTGATAGTGATGATGTCGACGAGTCACTGACGGTACCTAATCCCCCGGATGATGTATGATACGTCTCCCTGCTTCTGATATTTCACACACTGACGTTACTTAGGATGACCCGATCATCGAATTTGAAGATGAGTTCGGCCGAGTGCGCAGCGCCAGGCGTTCTGAGGTTCCACGACATCTCCTTCCTCATCGAGAGAAAGGGGAAGATGATGACGAGTGCGTGATTTGCCATGACTTATGCCTGGCACTCCTTACGAACTCTCAACAACAGTGGTGTTGTTATTCGTAGGCCCCATTACCGAGCGGCCTTTCGGATACATTTTGACCACTGTTGGTGACAGAAAACCCTGTCAACTTCTTCCCCGTCTACGAACCTTCGACAGACCGGGTTGCCGCGATAAAGGCGGCTGCTGCGGAGGAGAACAACCCTCTGAACCAACACTATGACGCCAGCCGCGAAGTCCGTGCCAAAGGTGCCGGATACTATCAGTTCGCAACTGATGAAGAAGCACGGAAAAAACAAATGGAAGAACTGCGCCAAGCGCGTGAGGAGACAGAGAGAACTCGTCAAGATCTTGGCGCAGTCAACCTCAGGGCTGGTGAGGCAGAAGGCATGCAAGCGGACGCAAGCACACTTCAAAGTCGGGCAATCGAAAAGCGCAAGAGGGAACTGGAGGAACGGCGAAAAGCTGTGGAAGCCAAACGTAGGAAGTTACAAAATGGTGGTAGTCCGTCCGCAGCTCCAACGCGGTCTCCTGCTCCCACTAGTGAATCCGCTGGTGTGGTACCCAATAAAAAAGCAGCCCCCAATCCAGACCCCGCTTCATCGGCGGCCGACAGCTTTTTGGCGGCACTCGAGTTCGACCTTGCCATGAATAGACGATGACGGTATTCAGTTCGTTATCTGCTGCATGGAGAAGTATTTATTTTCTAACACGTTGCCAGTAGTGCCGTTATGCTGAGCTCCGTCTTAAGTGCTATGCCTGTCCGGCGCTGCACTGTTGCCTGCTTTGTTACTTGTTTGATACCGGCCTCACCGGCGACGTCTCGTGGTCTGCTTGAGCCACGTAATGGGACACATGTGAGGCATGCCCTAGTTCTAACAGGTTGCTTGATGCTTGCGCCGAACCTACGGACGTGCTTTATTCGTTTTCTTCCATTGGTTTGAGAGTCTGTATGGCCTCGTCCTCCTATGGCGTGATGGAGGCTCATCCTCTCCAGGGTGACACTTCACTTTGTGTGGTAAGCATGGGGCAAGAGTTGCTGGCTGATCTACGTGAAGATAGTGATGCCATACAAAGAATAAGGTGTACACCTGGCGCCGCATTCCATTGTGATTGGCGCTGCGACTCTTGTGATGATTATTGGCCGTTTCCAAGTATATGACGGTTTCAACGAGGTTGCCGTCCTTTATTGAAACGCAGACCCGGTAACGCTAACCCCCGGATAGTGGGCGAATCACAAAAACTTCACCACCCCTAAACATAGCTAGTTCTGGGTCACCCAACAATCACAATCACCGCACACAAGTTCCGTTGGCTACACTAGAGAGTGACATGTTCAGATGTCATGGTGTGAGCTGCTTCGCTAAGGGACAAAAACGGAACAATCCCAATTGCGTTTGCGGCGGCAGCACGCGTTCTGAAATCAAAGCATGTTACTGTTGAGGCAGCATTGGATTTCGTGATGGGGGCAAGTCCTGTGTATGGCTGTGATTGTGACGTTGGCTACGTGAGTCTGTTGTGTGTGTCGTCGGATCTTTTTCAGCCAGTGCCGCGACCAACCTCAAGTCCGCAATCGGACTAATTTGCAAATTGAGTTGGAGCGTATCGACCCAAGCAGCACCAACAATTGAGCGTTTAGGTTTCTATCGATTTTACAACCTGAAAAAACAAAGCATACTTAACACTTGGTAACCGGGAACGGAAAAAAAAA
The DNA here is from genome assembly GCA_025769895.1 of Lactarius psammicola. Classification (NCBI taxonomy): domain Eukaryota; kingdom Fungi; phylum Basidiomycota; class Agaricomycetes; order Russulales; family Russulaceae; genus Lactarius; species Lactarius psammicola. The sequence continues at coordinate 442,652 of WTXK01000014.1, read as the reverse complement.
AATTAAAGGCGCACCGCGTCTAAGTATAACATCATGTGGCTTTCTCATCACAAATTCTCCTTTCTCAGTTCGGCGACCCACCATATAGGCCGCGAGGTTTCGACAAACACAGTGCCTTCCTCGGGGACAAGGTGGTTGGATGTCGAGATCAAACCCCCAAATCCCGAGGTCTCGTTCGCTATAGAGTATATTCAGGATGCTTTTCACCAAGAAACAAAAGCGAGCTCATACTCAAGTTCCACCTCAGCCCCGTTGTGGTTAGCACGGTAGAGTCCACCCCGACTGGGAGCAGCCCGCAAGTTGGCCCCAGTATTGAGTGGTCAATAGAAATGTGGTGTTTTCCCTAAGCACATTAGCAGGGCGTAAGTTAGGATGAGGAAATAAGGCCTGCCTCGTCGAGGACCCAGCCTACATTGTCGTCCGTGACGGCGAAGATGCGACGTCCACTTTGGCGGAGCTTGTGCAAAAACGCCAGTACATGGAAGACGTGATCAAGCCGCCCCGACAAGCCACCAAGCAAGACGATGTCATAAGGGGTCTGAGAGCGAGAAGAACTTAGTCCTGTCCGTCCGTCCGTCTAACGTTTTGCGTATGTAACAAGAACCCACGTCAACGCCGTCTGATTGCTCTTTCTCCTGCAAGGAGCGTATACACTTTGCGAGGTCTGTGGAATACTGGTCACTGTCCTGGACAACCGGTACTCCCTCAATGTAGGAGTGAGCAATACGGCCGCACTGGAGTAGCAGGGAAGGGATACCCACTCGAGCCTCGTAATACTGTCTCACGTCATCCCTTAGTGAGTCCAAGTCTCCCTTGAGCAGGTCCGGGAGGTACTTGTCGGCTTCTGTACTCTGTGGTTGTAGCAACCAACCTAAAGGGTTGGCAACGTAGCTCGTCGGTCTATCGTCCGCACCGCTAAGCAAATCATGGAGACGATTTGCGCCACCGTCCGCGCAACAGCGCCAATCCGAAGCATGCCATAGACGGGACAGAAGGGACTTGGAAAAGGGCTGGTTGAGGATAATGAGGGCGACCTTAGTCCTCGGGGCTTCGCCGGAAGGAGCAGGTTGGAGGAACGGAAGAGACCAGCAGAACGATGAGGACATCAGCCTGAGGGTGTTGTGAGGCGACAGTCGACTGATGGAGGCGCGGTCGTAGTGATGCTGTAGTAGCTCTCACACTTGTCACTTATACACGAGTGGTACTTTTTTTGCAGGCGTTATGCAGCATAGTGTGCCCCAACGGAAAGCACCCTACAGCTAGTAGGGTGAGCTATATAGGTCGCGAACCATAGGACAACAGCTTAAGCAGAACTAGTTCTGTATATTCCCCTGGACGAGAAGTTTATTGAGAGCCGACAGTGGAGATCTAAGCAGAGCCAATAATCAACGACACTAAACTAGCATCATGTACACGAGAGCAATGCGGGAGCGCGGAAAGTCTTTCATAAATCAATCATCAATTCTGGTTCCTTCTCCACGACGAAAAACTGAGCGCCCCAATAACGCCGACAACAAGTAGAGCTGTCCCCGCGCCTACCAGACCCGGGACGTACAAGTACCATGCACCATCCAAGTCGTCCGTCCTGCGTGCTCGTTGGGGGATGTCAACTACCTCTTTGCCAAGTGGCACCTCCTTCTGCGGATGCCTTCTGCGGGGTTGGTTGTCCTCCGAAGAAGACGCACGCAAGTCTACGGAAGGCATTCGCAACCCCAGTTCTGTCGCTTCGTCGTCATCGTCGGGTGATCCATCGTCTTCTACGGGGAGGACGGGGACTTCAAGGGTTGGACAAAGCACGCGGGCGCTCTCGAAGTAGCGCCGAGCGGCTTCTCGATCGCGCTTCCAAGCGGCAGTACTTCCACCTTCGGAAGCATCTGCGAGGTACTGCGACTGCGATGGGAGGCGAATGGAAGACAGCGGTGAGTATGAACTTGCTAGGAGCATTGAGGCTGCGCCTTCTAAGTGAAGGAGGCCCGCTTCTAAATAAAGTTGGGCGAGACCTGGGGGCCCGCCGAGAGATTGGATGTAATAGGTTGTTCGCCCTTGGTCCGCAGTTGCCTCGGATGGAGCGGGCAGAGGATCGGGTAGCGAGTGAAGAGGAACATAATTGCTGACGAGCCTCATGGTCGCTGATGGAAGGTGTGCCTGAAGCCAAGCTCGCCTGCAATAGAGTGTCAGAGACTCTATGAGGTAGCACGGAGAAAAAGATACTCGCAAAAAGTATTCGAAAGCCGTATCGTGATCTTTCCTAATATCGAACAATTCTAATGCGGTCAAAGTAAGGCTTGTAGGATCCATGTTAAAGGAAGACTCCGCTTCCGACGATAAACCCATAGGGCTGGGGGGACACGGCGAGAGCATCTCGGATACAGGTCCCACAATAAGAGAGGGCCAGATGATCGAATCCGACTTTTCTAGGTGTAGGGTCAACAGTCGTCCCGGTCCCGATGCATGCAGTGACTCGACAGATGATAATGGTGAGGCTATGCTCTGTGCGAATTGCAGTGGAGAACCTGTGTGTGATTTATGCTGCTTACGACGACGGGGTCGAGCGACGGTGGTAAACCCGGTACGTTCGTCTGCGGAGGAGACGGGTGAGGACAGGCCTGGCGATGAAATAGGAAAGTCCTCGGTATCGGAAGTGGGTCCACTTGCGAGGGAAGCAGCGAAGCTACTAGATATTTCCGGTTCAGAGATCAGTGCATATGAGGACCGGGTTGAAGTGGTAGATGTTGTGGACGTGGTACGATCACGGAGTGAGAGTCCGGAGCTCTTTGGCTCAAGTTGCCACATGGAACCGGCCTTGTCGATGTTACCATAAAGGCGACCCTTTGAAAGGATCAAATGAGCACTTGGACAAGGGACTCCAAGGTATCATACCTTAATAAGGGGGGCTTGGCCACGGACACCCGCCACAAGGATATTCTGCTCTATGATCACCTAGCGGCATATATGTCAAAACTAGCCCGTTCCCTTGAGGGAAGCGCGCTGACATGGAGCTCATCCTCTTTGGTACCGTAGGGAACAAGAAGAAGGACGGTAGCCTGATATTGGACGACTGGTCAGAGAACCGGAAACCAGTGGGATAGGTGGAACAGAGTAGTATACCTGGTCGTGGGACTATAAGAACGTGAGTAAGTGCAAGCGCATCAGAGAATAGCTCAGTACACTCAACTTGATGCCAAGAATATGTAGAGCTTTGATATTCAGAGGATCTGCTCATGTTGTTTGTAGAGTGAACCCTTTGGTGCGGTGCATGGCCGTGGTTCACCCTATATTGGGGTATTATGTAATGCGACGCGGGCGGCCAAGCGTGACAGAACGTGACTCAATCCAATGTGATGCCGTGCATTTCGGCGTTTGCTAAGTGCTGCCGTTGGTGTGATAAAAAATTATAGGACGGAATGACATACATTTCTCTATTACTATGTACAAGCTGGATTGTGTCGTTGAAGCTGCAGACCCCGAAAAGTACCTTTTTTGCATATGTGTGCATCGTTAGTACCATGCATTGGTCACATGTCACATATCACACTCAGATGGTCGGCATAGACTAGTCATCTTTTCTTATCTTATCATACACAGATAGACGTCCACCAGTCGACAGATGATTCATTCATCTCGCCATTATGCAGCCTCTGCACCAGTTCACAATTCCTCTGCCAAACCAGCCATCCTCCTGATACTGTTGGGGAGAACGTGATGTTTCGGTTTTGTCAATATCCATCGCCTTCTGCACGGGCATCGGCCAACGGGATGTGTTCCTTGAAAGCGCTGTGCCGTCTGTGGGACTGCTTCCGGGTTGCTTCTCCAGCATTGCCACATTATCGCGCGAAAAGAGCCGGAAACTGTAAAAAGAAGTTGAACCCTCCTGATACTAATGCGAGACATAGTGGTCCGATCTCAGAGACTGTGGTTGGGTTCCCTCACAGAACAAGGAGGAACCCACTTTTAAGTGTCCACAATCACACCTTATCCGATGCGTATTCTTTCTTTATCCGTCTCTTCCCTGAGATGAGTCTGATTCGCCTTGGCAAGACTGGATCGAGTCGGACTGTTTATTCGATGCCGTCTCAGGTACTTTCAAACGGAACAGACCGCCCGGTAACAACAACAGCGGTATCACTGTGCAACCAATGCTCCAGGTTCCGCCTGCGACGAAGAACGCAGGTGGCACGTCATCTGGGGGACGCACGCGAGCGCTGAACGCAGATGTAATTACCAACGTCCTCCCCGCGACGCGTGTCGTGCCATCGTGGAAAGCCTACGAAATGGAGGGCACGAGCTGGACTGGCACGGCGGAAGAAAACACTCAGAAATATATCCCCTCTATTGGCGTAGAGTATCCGAGTTGTTAACCTCTTTTTTCCGTAAGCGACGATTGTCGGTATGGCTCCCTGAGACTCGAATGGCCTCATGTAGTCATATCTGAAAACAGAAATGTGCATTCCCTTGTATTGTACTGTACGAGTGGTCTAAAGTCTGCTACGTGTACCGTGACGACCGTCAGACGGACGGAACTCTCACGTAAAAATCCCGAACTATTGAAAATATCCACAAGGCGTCCGTTGAGGCACCTGGCGCTAAGCCGCCCGGACGTGCGTTGCGCCAATAGACAACGAAAAAAATAATCCAACCCACATACAAGAAAGTAACGAAATCAATGACACGATAGGACTGTGGATCCTGCGAGTGAGGTGTACATTATGCGTCAGGTCGGAAGGTGGTATACAAGAGTACATGTGGCATTTGCGTAAATTTGAAAATGGATATAGGGCCGAACAGACAAGGGTAAAGGCGAGACCCAGAAGGACGGTGGGGATCGAAGATATGATGGGCAGACAAGGTATCGTAATGCCGCCAATCCCCGCGGCACTGCTGCCAGGAGTCGGGGAGGGTTGGGGACAAGTAGTAGTCGAAGAGTTGGAAGGTTCATTGAAGCGGGGATAATCAGGACAGTGACTCAGAGGAGCGGTACTACGTACGGGTGCAAGACAGCGAGGTTATTGGCAGACAAACACAGCTTAACAGCGATCTAAACGCGCGCGGAGGGGTCGATTTGAAAAGATCGTTCGGATTAGATAGCGATCTGAGTCTCTGAACACGTAATACAGATCCCAACCAAACCTCGTCAACCCCGGCATCTCGACAGAGACCATTACGTTCCAGCCGGCAAAGATTATAATCACGGTCGCCTAAGTCGGTGCTAATAAGGCCGCGATTATGCAAGTGCGGAAGATCAGCGGGACTATCGACAAGAACTCACACTTCTTCGCCGCATGGATTGGTCTCGTTGACGACGATGACGTTGTAACTTTGGTCTGGTCCCAGGAAAACTGAGCAAGGGCGCACTATGGCCGTTTTTTGATCGACTAGAAAAAGAAAAGTCAGGAGAGATAGATCAGAACGGGGCACAAGTGGGGGGGAAAAGGGAGTTAGTTACCTGAGTGAATACGGGAGTCTGAACTGAAAAGTCGGCAAAGTATTCGTCTTTGATCGCGGCGTCGTAAAGTGGCGTCGCTGTCTCCAGCAGTTCGTCCTTTCCTATCCTACGAAGGCAACTTCGGCCTATTTACTGGTCGCAGAGGGTCACGGGATACGTGTACTTTGAACACCTCGTCCGCGGTTTTTCCGATGACGAATCGTTTTGTACACTCTGGCGATGCATTAATTAAATAATGAAGTCTTCAGTCACGCTCACCTGTGACCGAACTCCGAGAGCACTTTTTCGAGCCGCATTCAAGAAGGCCGAGACATTCTCGGGGCTGTCGGAGTTGTTCACGAAGTAGACTTGACACGGAAACAGTGAGCCACATACCTGTCGATGGAGACGAGCGTCCAAATCACAGCGTCGTTGGCGCCACCTGTGTTAGTTATTTTGAGAGTGCAGGAAGAAGATGCGGTCCTAACCTACCACGAAGCGGCACACTGTAGGGAAGCGACGTCTCAGGTGCGACTCTCAACAACATCGAGCAGAGACCCACTATAATGCCGCACATCCTTCTCTATTTGGTACACATCAGCCATTCCACGACGCCGAGAGAATCAGGAGAGCCACTGACGCGATCGTAGAATACGAGTCTACGAGTGAGCTACCAGTTTGGAGTACCGTCGTACGCTTTGCATTGAGTTCATGGTCAGCATGCAGAAGGAACAACACGTCAAGTGCTTTCTCGAGTACGGGTGATGGCTTGTAGTCTTTCTGGCTAAGATGGTCCATTTGGAACAAGAACCTGTCACGACACAGTCCAGGAGTGAGAGCAAAGGAGCACGGGGGCGACACATTGTCTATTGAGAGACCCGCAGGTGAACTCGCGACCCTGATGGATACGGTAGGCCATCCTGTAGTCATGTAGCTTCAGCTGAGTATTGTGTGCGCAAACAGGATTGCACGTACAGCACGAGCGTTGTAGCCTTGGGGATGAAACAGGAAAGTCCTCAGCATCGGAAGTGGGCCCACTTCGAGGGAAGCAGCGAAGCTACTAGATATTTCCGGTTTAAAGACCAACGTGTATGAGGACCAGGTTGAAGAGGTGGGTGTTGTGGACGTGGTACGACCATGGAGTAGGAGTCTGGAGCTCTTTGGCCCGAGTTGTCGCATGGAACTGGCCTCGCAGATGTTACCATAAAGGCGACCCTTTGAAGGGTGAAATGAGCACTCGGACAAGGGACTCAGTCCAAGGTACCATACCTTAATAAGGGCAGCTTGACCATCCGCCACAAGGATATCTGCTCTATGATCACCTGGCGGCACATATATCAAAACTAGCCCGTTCCCTTGAGGGAAGCGTACTTACATGGAGCCCATCCTCTTTGTACTGTAGGGAACAAGGAAAAAGACGGTAACCTGATGTTGGACGCAGGTCAGGGAACTGGAAACAAGTGGGATAGATGGAATGGAGTAGTATACCTGGTCGTGGGACTATAAGACCGTAGGTAAGTGCAAACACATCAGAGAGTAGCTCAGTACTCTTAACTTGATACCAAGAATATGTAGAGCTCTGATGTTCAGAGGATCTGCTCGTGTCGCACGTAGAGTGAACGATGCTGCATGGCTCTATACTAGGATTATTATGTAATGCGACGCGGTCATGAACTGTCAATCGGGAATACGTGACATCACTGTGGTATGGTTGGCTGTATGCGTTGAACATTGAAAATATTGAACGTTGAACCTTCAAGACATGTCCCGCCATGTCGACAACACCATCTCTTACCAGTACATTCATTCAACCCCTCCAAGGCGACCAAGCGCTGGCGTTTCTCGTTTCGACTCATTACCTTTACCACCACCACCTCTCTCTCGAACAAACACAGATATTTCCCCTAGTCCTCTTACTACTCCTATCGGCTCCAGGGGTTTTGGCAGTAATATGTCGTTTCTCTGGCCGTGGAAAAATCCTGTGGTCGATTCCGATGACCGAGAGAAGATGGCCTTGGTCACAGACGAAAGGCGTGTGCCAAAAGTATCTATGAAGCCTTGGGAGGGCTGGCGGGTAGTCTTCCTCGGCTCTTGTAGGGTGGTCACAATTCCCGTCAAATGCTACCCACTCATGATTGCCAGGGCTCAACATACTGCTTCTCTTCCTTCCTGCTTCCGTGAGTACTCGCGCACACCAGACTCGGCTCTTTAAGAACAGTTTCGCAGTGGATTGTCGAATCCCTATCGGAGGAATCACACTCGCTCGTCTTCGCTTGTACGCGGGCCCACCATCCCTTCTTTCGATCGACTGACTTTTTGGTGTCACATAGTCTGCGTCCTCTCCATGATACCACTTGTCAAGGCATGCATCTCTATGCGCCCTGCTCTGCAGTTGACGTTGACTGTCGGCTAATCGGTACCATTGAATAGCTACATGACCGTGCCATTCGGGAGCTGGCTATACGTTTGGGAGGCTCTAAGGCTGGTCTTCTAAACGCTAGCTTAGTCCGTTTTCCCCTCCTGAATATTGCGTCGATTGGCTAATCCGCCCACCCAGGGGAATATGTGAGCCATTCTACTTACCCCCATTGCCGTCCTTATTTGGTTCGTCTTGGAAAGCGTGGAATTGGTGATAGCTGTATGTGGTAATACCATTCACCGACTACTTATGACCACCGACATGACTCTACTCCAGGCTACGGCTCTTCGCAAGTGCGAGCTTAGAATAGTACAGTCATCGTGTAAGCACTAGTCCTTGAAGAGTATCCCATTTTACCTAGGCTTTTTGCAGTAATAGGTTCCATGCTTAGCAAATTGCGTATGTCATAATTGATTTTCCGTTTCCTCGATCTGACCGTTACAGTTCTGGTTCTTGGCATGTGCTTCTTCGCAGGCGGGCTGCGATTCGCAGAGCAAGGTTTCGATGCTAGTAAGTCTTCCCCACTTCTAGGTCTTAAGCAGATTAACACAAGCTACCCATTACCCAGCAGCTGCGACGCAGATTCATTCGTCACTCTTAACTGTCAGCGTCGGAGCTGTTCTCATGCCCGCTGCGTATCATTACTCCCTGAGCTGGCGAACGGATACGACTTCAACAGACCAAAAATCAGCTATCTTGAAGATGAGCCATGGCGTATGTTATTTCTCCCTCGAAGAGAGAGACAGTAAACACTAATCATATCGCACAGGTCTCTGTCGTCCTCGTCACAGGTGTGCTCTCCCGCGTACACCAAGATGTATTCTAATATGCACGCATAGTATATTGCGCCTATCTCCTTTTCCAATTGTGGTCACACACATATCTTTTCAAGGACCCAGATAGAAAGAGCAAACGACTCTCGGTCAGGCGACCTCACTTGCACCACCTGCAGCATAGTCAGCACAGTCAAGAGACAGTAAGAGAACGAACTGGGGAGAGCAGTGCCGAGTCGAGTCCGGGATCGCGGGTACTTTCCAGTGCTGGTCCTCCACCACTCTTGGATCACAGAGGCTCGTTTACCTCTGCTTCAGAAGTAACCCTGCCTCTTATGGGCGGAACAGCAACATCATCCTCCTTGGGTTATATATACTCCCGCGGTACTGCAACTCCCACGCCTGCGCTCGGATCAACAGTCAAACTCGTGCGAGATGGGCGCTGCACCGTGGGCACGCTACCGTCCGGGGAAGATCTACATTCGGCACCTCTTAGCCAGTTTGGCGGTAGCACCATTGTTGAACGAGCTCCTGACGACGAGCCAGGTGTCGGAAGTGAGGATCAGACTACAAATCTAGTTGCATCCTGCGAGGAGAAACCTCAGCTGAGCTGGACGTTGACACTCTCACTTCTTGTCGTTGTCACAATCGTGCGTTTCCAGCTACTATCGTTCCTCAGCCCACCTATTCTCTCTTAGTTGGTTGCTGTCGCTGCGGAATGGCTCGTCAAATCCATGGACAAACTGTCCCAGAGCATTAGCAAGGAATGGATTGCGCTCATTTTGCTTCCTATGATGAATTGCATTGCAGGTGAGAACTTATAACAATTTCCGGATCTTCGTTTCTGACGGAATCCAAGAATGCATAACTGCGGTCAACGTCTCAAGAAGGGATCACCTGACGCTGAGCGTCAGTGTTGCCGTGGGTTCGACGATAGTGAGTATGCACACTACGCCCGAGACGAGATCCTGACTATTGCACAAAAACTAGCAAACTGCGCTCTTCGTGATCCCGTCAGTTAGACCGTGAATCCGAAAGACCCTATATTTTTCTGACACTGTTTTTCCACCTAGGTTCATGGTGATCTTGGGTTGGATACTCGACAAACCCCTTCCGCTCCTTTTTGACCCCTTTGAGTCTATCGTGCGTTTTCTGACTAGTTACTTTTAATCGTTCGCTGTACTGATTGGGTGACTGTTTGTAGGTTTTGTATATCTCTGGTAATGCACTACCACATGAACTCCCCAGAGCGTCGCTAACAGCCCGCAGTTCACATAATGAGCTACGTTGTGGCTGATGGGAAGTCCAACTGGCTGGAGGGTGCCATACTTATATGTCAGTTTTGGTTTCTGCCGTTCTGGGTCCTCGACTGCTGCTCACACAAGATTGATGGGGCAGGCTTTTACATTAATATAGCCGTGAGCTTTTGGTTTTACCCAGGCTCGACGTACTCCAGCACTCTCGGGAGCTGCACGGCTGACCTCAGACGGTGAGGGGGATTCCAACTCTCTCTCTCTACTTCGGGACTCTTTCGGAAATCTATACCCCTTCTCTCATCGAACTGCAATCCAACAACGTACAGCGCACATATTTGTAGCTCCGCTCTCTGAGCCGGGCGTCTTCGGTAGACTATCTTTCGTAGATTTGGATCCCAATAATTTCCCCTTCGGTTTGTAGCATAGTAACATAAGTAGAAAGACACCCCAGTGGGCAGAAGCGCACTGTAACCAATGTGCTGATGTTATGTCGGTTGTACATACACGTCTAGAAATAGAACGTCGTTTAATCAAGGTAATACCTGTCACCTGTCGAAAATATGTCATTGCCAACCCGCGATGGGGACTACAAAAGCGACTCACCAATTTGTCCCATGCCAGGCTCGATAACCCATGCCTTATGTTGTTCCTCGTTGTCGAATCCATCCTCATCAGGAAACACCTTGTGACGCTCCGCATTCTCGAGCCAGACTTCACGAAGCCCATCGTCGACGGCGCCAGTGACGATGTTCACGTCGGGGAACGTACGGCGAAGGTGCGCGACACCGCCGCTATGAGCGACGAGGAAGGTGACGAAGATGATATGGGCTGGATTCACGCCGTGATCAAGGAGAACCCGAATTGCCATGAATCCCGCCGCGCCAGTACCGATCTGCGTTGGTAGTAAGATATCGGAAGGGGGCCATGGAATAATGGGGACACAGGGACGTGCCTGCGCGTCGAGAAGAAAGACCCATGTGTTCTCCGCGCGATCCCTTGCACGGATGCATTCGGGCAGACGGACCTGGAAGAGCAACGGCTCTCCGGTCTTGGAATCGGACTGTACAAGGAGAGAGCCTATGGGTACATCACTGATGACTCGCTGTAGGCCTTGCTCGAGAGGTCCGCCACTAATTCAAGGCACTAAGCTGATATCGATGGTTTTATCGCAACGTCGATACTCACGAACGTAGGATGGTTACGCCACATAGGCTCTGTGTGCGTCTATGTCCATCAAATTATGGGGAACAGATACGGGGGGAAACGCACTTCCACATCAATAGCTTTACCCTTGCAGTGCTCGCCGACGGGAGTCTCAACGGCTACTTCTCGGTATGGGAGCTTTTCCATGGCCCTCTCAACTAGGAGTGTCGCTAAACGATCAGTAAAGAATATGAAATCCTGTCGGGTGGACGTTCGGTCGCGTAGGACTGTATAAATTCCCTGAGCTACATGAGCACAGCACACATTCAATCGAAATGAGTGCCACCTTCAGCTGCGGCGACTGGTCTAAGACTGTCAAACCGAGTTCCTCTATGGTCGGTTCTCTAGGGGGTCCTTTGGAGAGCGATCTCTTCAATGACTCGGCCATCTTCCGGCGAAAATGACGGGAGCGCTGTTCTAGTTGTCTTCGTATGTGCGTGGATATAAGTTCAATGGCTACTGAGTTGTCTTTTCCAGGAACAATCTGCGTCAGTTAGTTGGATGTATGCCTCCCTAGGTAAAGACGCACAATGTCAGCGTGGCGCGAGCTTGGAAGTACGAAATTATCGTAAGAGGGCTTGACGTAACGGAGGTACCTTGGAAGATTATAATCATATTTCCCTGAGAAATTGAGGAGGACATACTGTTCTAATATGCCGTCTACAGTGCGTCCTCGCTCCTTTGTATCCCGGGCTATGCGGCGCGCAAGCATAAGATCAGAGTCCGCTTGTACAAAAACCTTTCGACTTGTCAGTGCCTGAAGAGGATTCACTTTCCCCGGTGTTACCTTGAGGTCGTATAGCTCTCGCAACTCAGGGTCATGAAGGGCATGTATACCCTCCGCTGAAGAAGTCATTTAGTGTGGGTTCATCATGCTGGACCAGGACCATACCAATGATGATAGTCGCTCCGTAGAGATACTTAGTCTCGTCCAACCGCTGGTGCTGCGTGAATGAGTAAACAGGAATACTCGTCTGCCGAAGATTCTTGAGGTCCGACAGACACTGAGGCAAATGGTATAGAACGCTCGAAGGGTCAGTCACTTAAGAGTGTACAGGAGATACGGCGGAACTAACGGCTGCAAATAGACTCATATCCATCGAGTCAGGGTGATCGAGATCGAGGCGCGAAGCAAATGCAAGGGCGACCTTTTCCGGGGTAAGTTTGTTATAGAAGCTATCCTGGAAGTTGTAGGCAAGAGTCAACGACGAGCGCCAAAGGCGGCACTGTCAGATTAGATCACTACCTGTGATATGATAATGACCGTGGGTATTGAGCCAAGGGAACGCACAATCTGACGTGCGACGTGGGTCTATACAGCACCAAAAAGGATCAGCAGGAGACCATGAATGGTAAAATTTGGCGAACCTTTCCGCTGGAAGAACCGCCTGAGAAAAAGTGAGATTGGAGTAATCGCAATCTTGGGGACGAAAAGTCCGTCTACGTACCAGCTATTCCAATGACAAAAGCAGGCGAGATCGGCTGGCCATCCTCTCCATACCTGGACGAAAGCATTAGCAATCTGCGATATTTGGAAGCAAAGTTTAAGCAATACCATGGAGGCCTCCCATGAGATTTCAAGATGGTGTTGCTTAGGACTTTGGGGCCAACCTGGGCGCCAAGTAAAGCACTTGGAGGAGGTTTCGAAATGGGAAGTGGAGAAGGAGGTAGAGAGGCCACTGTGGTAGACGCCTCAGTGTACACTGACTCGCTACGGCCGCGAACGCGAACGTCGAGATAGTCAGTCATATGTACGAGTTGGGTGTGGTGTCGGAAATCGGAATTGGATGTGCGCTTAAACCCCCCAGAAAGGGAAGTTGCGCGGTACGCGTTACAGCATTCGTCAATACGCTGTCAACCATGTCTTCGCCCACAGGTCGTGGCAGCGAACAATCTCATCTCATCTCTTTAGTACTTCAGTCAAGGAAGGCCCTTGAACAAGGAGAGGCTTTCTGTTCCCGTGCCAGCGCAACTTCAACTTCATCCGCGAAAGAAGCCACTGATGTTTTGGCTCTCAATGCTAAGATCCAGTGGATTAGCAAGGCGGTAATTGAACAACTCAAGGCTCGTCCAACTCGTATATATTTCCGTATCTCCAACTAAAATTCGCGCAGCTCGCGGCCACGGTGGCAAAGCTAATCGAAGAACGCCGCGCGAAGCTCGAGAAGCAGACCCAGGCGAGCCTCTTCGACTCCCCCACACGCAACTTCTTACATGTACTCAGGAATGGGACGCTTCGCGGTCACGAAATACCGATACCCTCGATGCGGTCCTTGAGTCGTTGGGCACTCACGTTGTACCTCCCAAGTTCCACGAGAATGCGTCTGGCTCGTCAATATTCTTTAATCCCACTTCGGAGTCAGAAACCGAGGAACCAAATAATGTCCCAGCACCTGATCACAGTCCCACCCTTACAATCCGTCACAGCAACGGCGCCGTTGCCAGTGCTTCTAGGAAAGCAGGAAAGCAGAAAAGTGACAAGAGCCGGTGGAAGACATTGCGCGACTTTGTAGACGAGCGCGCAATTGAGGATGCTCTTGAGACGATAGAGTCAGAACGGAACCAACTAGAAGTCAGTTGAGAAACCCCTTTAACTTTTAAAGTCTTGACCTGACCGACCGTTTCATTCCAGGATAGCCTTGCAGTGACGGCCAGCTACACCGCAACGTTACAAGACACCCTGCGTGCCATTCGGGAAGCTTTGCCGCCTGACAAATCGGCTGTAGATATACAAGAGGTATTGTCTATACAAGAACACTGGACCACAGAAATGGCACACCAACTAGAAAGCTTAACGGAGCATTTTGAGAAGATGGAGGTTGCACTAAGAGACAGTGAAGCCGGGGAACGGTTCAGCGAGGACGACATCCAAGGTATGCACTCTCACAGTTTGTATCTTGTGGCGACTCAAGCGTGTGTCAAGAGATGATGCGTGACGCCGAAGAGCTCCCCGTTATCCTTGCCGAGCTGGAAGATGCCTGGACGGTCGTGGAGCGAAGCCAGTACGACAATACTTGCCCTCTTACGGTCCTCTTCAGCTCTGACCAAGTCTGAAGCGGAGAGCTGCTGTCGGCTAAGCTTTCATCTCAACAATATCTACAAAACCATCGTAGTACACTCGAGGACCTCGAGGAACTAGGCGGAATTATGGACGACATGCTGCGGCGGCAAGACGAAATTGAGGTTCGTTGTTGCACCTCCTGAGTATCTATTGTTTCCTACTTTCGCCCTTGTATTAGGCAGACTGTGGGAACCGCCTCGTCGGCCTTGACCAGAATCTTGTCGTCATTGAAGATCTCATACGCCAATTCAATGCTTATCAAATATCTTACAGCAAACTACTCGTAGAGATCGCCCGGCGCCGGCAGTACAAGGAAGCAGCCGAGGACATTGTACACGGAATGATGGCACGGCTGGAAGCTATGTCAGAGGGTGTGTTTTTTCCCATTATCTCACACGTGGTGTGGTCGAGAACAATGTCCCAGAGGAACGAGTATTTCGTGAATCATTCAACGCGGAGCATGGGGCGCATCTGCCCTCTGACCTTTGTCTTTATATTGAGAACCCGCCTACGAGGTGGCAAGTGATACCGCTTGAGGGGAATGATGTAGAGTCGCTTCCGGACGTCGATAATGACTTACTTGAGGAGGTAGACTTGAACCTTGCCCGTGTGTTTGGGCGGCACAACTTACAATGTTTTGTTGATAGGCCAAAGATGCTATCGCACGGGAAGAGGGGCTAGCGCCAGAACCAGGGAGTGAGAGCTTGTCATCGAGGCCTCACGGTACCGATGATTGAAGATCACTTATTGCGAATTCATTCTCTCATTATGAAACCATGACATTACCAACAAAACAGAAATTATCCACTATCTCGTGAGAACAAAGAAAACATTTTAGAAAGTTCAGACTTCCTGAATGCCCTGGCTATCCGAAGGGAGCGTACTCTCCATATTTTTGTTGTGCGCGATGTGACGAAGGGCGGCTTCATTCCTGAATGGACGGCGTCAGGTCCCGAAAAATATGCGTTAAAAACGTAGTCACGCACGGGGTATTAATGGGGCTCTCTGGACCAAGGTAGATGAGGACGTCGTAAAGGAAGCAGGCAACCAGTCCTCCGCAGAATGAGCCGAGAATGGGTGACCAAATCCAGTACTGACTCCGGTAGTTGAACACTGCATCAAAAAAAGATTAGAGACGACAATTGAGTAGCTGAGAAGAGCTGTACCCTGTCGCCCATATCCAACCATCGCGGTCATGATACGAGGTCCCAAATCACGCGCCGGGTTAATAGCGAAACCTATAGCGATGATTCGGTTAGACTCGGAGGGTATTGGGTAAAACGTAGCATAAAAACGTGCCCGTTTGCATGCCAAATGATGTGCCAATGCCAAGGATAGTGATGAACACGATCAGTGGAACGAGGCTAGTTGGTGTAGCTCTTCTCTTGTCTGTGACCGCAAACACCACCAACAGTAGAATAAAGGTACCAATGAACTTTCGCTCCATTAGTAGTCGGGAATTTCGTTATAGCGTGACACACACACTTCGTCAAAGAAACAATTTGCTGAAGGCATGTAATCGAGCTGCACAACGGGTGAGATGACTCACGCCGGGAAGGGAGTACGAGCCACCAACCGCATAAGTCCCAAAGAGTGAACCGGTTTTTAGACTGCGTCTACCCTTCCCCCCCTCGACAATGTCGATGGCATGGAAGTAGTTACCAAAGACAATGATCGCTCCAGCCCAAGCGCCAATGAGCTGCCCAAGTACATATCCTGGAACCTTGCGCCATGGGAAGTCCCTGAAGATGGCAGAGCATACAGTAACCTGTACGTGTGTTCTTAGCCGAAGAACAATAATGAGGCCAAGAAAGGTAGCGTACTACAGGGTTTACGTGGCCTTCGGAAACACCTCCAGAGACCCAAGCACCCAGGCCAACACCTGTGCCGACGTTCCTGATCAGAGGCACGGTGGAAGGACAACAATAGACTGACCACAAGCCCATCCAAGGGCCAGGGAAAGGTAATCGCCCTTCGGCGATGAAGCCACACCCGTGTTCGTACTGAGCACAACTTGACAGTTACCCGCAGTACCGAAAAGAGTAAGGATCATAGTCCCAAGCATCTCGGCAGCGGGCTCGCGTATTATTTCCCTGTTAGATCCATAAGCATCCGGAGCATGGGACTGGCATCTTAGGTTCGTAACTGACCGAATCTTGGCCCAATTATTTGGGTAGCGGGTGTAATAGCCTTGACTTGCAAGAGCTTCAGTAGTTTCACTGCTACGTTCTAGTTTTACGTCGTTGTTTTTCACTGCATCAGTGCTAGAACTGTGGCGATGGGCGAGTGGTTTATCCGCAGAAGACATAGTTGGCTCAGTAGCTGTAAGATGCTTTAGAAGGGACGAAAGAGAGTTGGGCGAAGTGAACAAACTAAGAGGGCGTTTAGTATAAGAGCGTTCTAGGGCCAGCATTTTTATTCTTACCATGAGATAATGCCATCGAGATACTGAAACAGCACGTAAGAACGAGCGGAGTCATGGGCGAGAACAATACAGCACCTTTTGCTCTGATCAGCTGGTGTTCATGGCTGGCGACTTAGCCAACCTTTGGGATCCAGGCCGCGCTGGAGTTCCAAATTGCCTAGTTATGAAATAGCCTACCGGCGCGAATGGATTCAACACGTCACAGAAGCTGCGTTCTTCTAACTTGGCGGCGGTAGCTGGCAGGACAGGCGACGTGCCATTCAGGGACGATACGTGATACCTTCTAAATCCTCTCTCCATCGATTAGGTTAATCGGCTCGGGATTTGGCTGAGGTGACTGCGCGGAAGGTACCAGTTCCAGGCACTCAAAGGCCAGGCATGCCAGTGCAAGCAATTGGCGCAGGTAGACGCACAGAGCATTACACCATTCTCGAGCTGTGAAGCGTTTGCCAGAAGTGAACATATCGCAGCAACAACGTGACGACTACGTTAAACATTAGTGTACAGCGCCCTCAGGCGGATGCAGTCAAGAACATATCAGCTTACTTCCGCTCGTCACTTGGCTGATAATCTAGCGCCCATAGGTGCAAACGTAACGAAAGCTTGTTGCACGGAAATTGAAACGTTTCTTTTGAGCGGCGTAATCTGAGTACCATAGAAATCACGTCGCAGCCTCACGGAGTCCTCCCGGATATTTGGGCTTGAAAGGGGTTTATCGTATCCGGACATACAGTACCCCAGACATACAGTGTACCGCATTCAATGCCCCCATATAGGGGGGCCCCGATAGTGAATTGGCATGTGCCCGATCTGTCAGCTATTTGCACCAAAATTTCAAGATAATCCGTGCTTGCGACTTTCTTTATTGGATATTTACTATGAACTGCCTTGCACAAATCTCGAGTGATCACGCGATCACGGACTGCCTGACAAAAGTTTAGGTCGGTGCACACTTACCTAAAGGGAGCAACGGCACGTAGGTTCCATATTACTTACTCTAGGGGGTCCAGCGGTCCAAGATCCTAACTCCAGAAATGGCGCAAACTCAGTGCGTTGCAGTTTTCACTGGAACCGACTTATCTCCTATGTTGGCTTTCTGATGTGAAGTTATTCTTCACATGGGCGCCCAGGGGCTACGGCGCTCAGGATACGTGAAGGCGAAAAGAAGGACATTCAAGGTGTGCAGCAGCAACAGAGCAGGAGGCGTGACAGTGGCAAGGACGCCCGAGGATGTAGGAGCACACAAAAGCACGACTAAATACACAGTAAGGGTTAACATACGAGAGGAGAAGTAAGTTACTAACCTCAGCAGACACGTGTACTCTGGGACTATGAAGGATTTACGGCTCTTTTCATATGTGCGCGGAATCGTTTGTGCCCCATGACGAATGCATGTGACTGTCCTCGAGTTCGAATCCCGTATCGATTTGTATCTGTTACCGTGAAATAACTACAATAACTCCGAGAGTCTCCGTGAAGATCAACGATATAACAGTACAACAATATACCTAACACATTGCATGCGGCATATCCTATGGTTTGTCGTCGTCGTCACTGGCGTCGCCCAGGCCGTCGTCGTCTTTGGCATCCAGGCATCCTCGTCCATCTTCTTCCCATCCTCACTGACTCGGCCCCGTGCGCGGCGCTTCTTCCCTCCAGGACCTAACCCATTTCCCACTTCTTCTCCGGCGCGGATAGCTTCACGCAGCGTGGGTATGGTCCCACAAAGAGCTTCCTACACATGACAAAAGTTTGCTTATCGTTTCTGCTTGGATTTACTTTCTTCTGTGAAGCGGTGAGAAGGGCAGTTTTGATACCGAGAATGGTCCATGAGGGCGTAGATGCGCTTGCGCGCAAGGGAGAAGCCTTATTCACTTGTGAGAGGCACTACTGGAACTAGACTCTTCAGACAGCGAGCGCTTCGAGGGGCGGCATGATGGCCCCGCAATGTTAGTTGCGGAGGGCGAAGAAAAATGTTAAAGTGCATGGTTCATGAAATTGTGAAGGTGCAGCGCAAGAGTACATTGAAGGCCGGGCATTGTTTATGATGCTCTGTAGATGGTCGAAGTCGTGCCGCTGTTTAGAGACGCCCTGCGGGAGGGACATGTGAGACCCGAAAACTGGCCAGGGAGCCGTAGTGGCTTGAAGGTGAGATCTTTGAATTCGGGTGCCTCTCAAGCGCCGGACGAGGAAAGAGGAACAGGTGGAAGGGTGATCAAATATTTTGTCGCCTTTGCCAGAGCTGGAACGGATACGCCTATCTCACCGGAGAGAGAGGTCAAATCTGCGGGTGATAAGAGAACTCGAAAATGTATGGATGAAAGAAAAGATTGAAAGGTGATGGAGTGAGCAATGGCGCGTTCAAGGGAATTAACGGCTTCCGGGCCAATGAGCCAGATCAATAGACTTCAACAAACCGCCATCACTTTGGAGGTTTAGGAACTCTGACAATGTCACTCCTCGCGCCAATCATATGTGATAACGGAACTGGGTACTCGAAAGTAGGGTGAGTACGATATGCGTCTATTCTAATAATTAGAGAGGCTTATCATAGATACTTTCAGATTTGCAGGAAACTCGGACCCTTCGTTGTGGGTCCTGTACTCTCCCTTACATCTGCGCTCACATTCTGACGCGACCCATCAGCGTGTTCCCAACCGCCATCGCGACTCGCGGATCTGCCGCACAATCAAGTAGATCGGGGCCAGCAGTGCCGGCGAAGCCTGGCCATCTCGCGTCAAAGCGAGGAGTCGAGGATCTCGACTTCTTCATTGGCGATGAAGCACTTGCCAATGCGAAGACGCCAGGATACGGCGTTTACTATCCCATCCGCCACGGTCAGATCGATAACTGGGATTATATGGAGCGCTATTGGGAGCAGACGATCTTCAAGTATCTCCGCGCGGAGCCAGAGGACCATTATTTTCTTCTGGTCAGTGCTTCAAACATCGTTCGGTCGTGCTACCTCACACACATCACTCACTCCCCACAGACCGAGCCTCCGCTGAACCCACCCGAGAATCGTGAACAGACGGCCGAAATTTTCTTTGAGTCTTTCAACATCCAGGGTCTTTATATTGCCGTTCAGGCTGTGCTAGCCCTCGCCGCGTCTTGGCCCTCGAACCGCGTCACCGACCGCTCACTGACTGGTACGGTCATCGATTCCGGTGACGGTGTCACCCACGTCATTCCGTGTGCGGAGGGCTATGTCATCGGTAGCGCTATCAAGCACATCCCCATTGCCGGACGAGACATCACGCAGTTCGTACTCAATTTGATGAGAGAGCGCGGAGAGATGTCGCAGGTGCCACCCGAAGACCAGCTGAAGGTTGCTGGGAAGGTCAAGGAGAATTATACGTATGTGTGCCAGGACATAGTCAAGGAATTCAGGAAGTACGATGCGGAGCCGTACAAGTTTTTCGAGCGGTACGATGGCGAGCACACTGTGACGGGTCGCGTATGGCTATGTCTCATTTAAGCAATCACCAGTAGCTCACTGTCATCCGCAGCAATACTCCGTAGACGTTGGATACGAGCGCTTCCTCGCCCCCGAAATCTTCTTCAATCCGGAAATCTACTCGTCCGATTTTTTGACCCCCCTCCCGGAGATCGTCGACAGCACTATTCAGGCCTCGCCCATCGATGTCCGTCGGGGCTTGTACAAGGTTCGTCCTCATGTTCTTTTATCTACACCTCATTCATATCAACGACTTTTCTTTGCGTAGAACATTGTCCTGTCAGGTGGATCGACGATGTTCCAGCATTTTGGCCAGCGGCTGAAGCGCGATCTGAGACAACTCGTCGACCGACGGTTAGAGGCGAGCGCGATCTTAAGTGGGAGCACGCAGAAGGTTAGCACATTTCAGACGTCCGCATCCCTGTGCTCATAACGTCATGGTAGTCGTCCGGTGTTGAGGTTGAGGTCATCAGCCACAAGCGCCAGAGATACGCAGTTTGGTTTGGTGGCTCCCTCCTTGCTTCCCTCGTGAGTGGATATTGTGCAACTGCGAACATCGTGTGCTGATGCTGGAGACAGCCCGAATTTTACTCCTCCTGCCACACTAAGGCACAGTATGATGAGATTGGGCCGAGCATTGGACGGCGCTACAAGATCTTCGGCAGCGCGACTTAGCAGGATTCAGGTTTGTACCCTTAAATTACATGTGGACAGTGGAAGGTTTCCGATTATCGGGCGACGGTCAGATGTTGAGAATTCTGTGTTCCTGGTGCCGAACCGAAAACTCATGCTTACAACAACACGATACGAATATGTAGCTACTGGATGAGTATCATCCAGGCCAGAATGAAGTAAAATAACCTGTAGAAATCCAACCATTAGGAGGCGATTCACGGCACAGCTGAACCGACTCACAGTAATGGATAAACGGCAAGTAGAATGCGTTGAGGCTCTATTTTTGTCCCGTCAAGGAAATTAGCAGAGGCTAAAGCGAAGCAAGAGAAGAAATCAATGTTTGGTGACCCGAGGGTGAGTGGATGACGCACCCCAAATGCACCAGGCCCAGGCAAGGATGGCGATGGGTGCACGGATGTAAATGATACGGACGAAGCACGAGACAAGGGCGGCAATGTCTAGTGGGGCGACGCAGTAGCCAAGGGCGCATAGTCCCTGGAAGAACGAGCTGCACGCCCTCTCTCAAAACAGAGAAATGAATGGTGTAGCTAGGAAACGTACACGCGTCCACCGAGGAGCTAAAGCGGAATCAGGCGGAATACAAAGGTTACAGCACCAATTCATGCGTACCTTGGCCTGAATTGTTACGACTAAGGCGCCAACGCACACGATGACGATGACTGACGTGAAGACTCCGAGTGATTGGTCCTTTGGGGCCTGTACAGAACCAGACACAATAGGTGCACAATAGGTGATATAGGTAAGAGAGACCGACGTTCACACTGAGCAGGATGCCTAACATCAGACATAGGATGAGCGGTCCCCAGAGATCCCAGTCCCTAGGAACGGGCGATGAGTCTCACTGCACTCGCGATACCAACAGATAGCCACGTACCTGAGCACCTCTCTACCAGTACCTTTGCGTATAGGATACAACACCTGTACCAGCTTGTTGTAAATGGATAGCAAATCGCGGCCCTGTGCGCGTGTCAGGCCAGCTAATATGGGAAGGAGGCTTTCGGAAGTCGCACGATGGTCGCGGTAATTGGTTCATCGAGGGTATCTACGCCACCATAGCTAGTCATAGATCTTTTGTGAGGAAAAAATAAAATAAAACGCGGCGGAGATACGTTACCGCGTCTCAACTTGCAACCCGCCAAGAGCCTGACGTGTAGAGCCCCTCGATGCACCAGCTGACGAGTGTAGGTTCCCAGATACGACTGGGGGCGGCAGGCCTGAGGGTGCAGGACTTTCTGGGGCGCGTGCTTTGCCCTTGTCTGGTGTATTAGCGAGGAGAGGGGTCCCAGCACCTCCAAAGCCAGGGATGTCCTCATCGTTTAAATCGTCGTCGTCGCTTTCGTCTTGATACGACTTTGCCATGAGATTTTTGAATGGATTTTACGTGACGACCCACCTGGCTGGATGTACTGTGTGGCTGTTAGAGGAGCAGACGCCATGATTAGGATGGTTGTCTATAGACTGGTACAGACACGACGAGCGGCCGGTGACTAAAGGGGATTTAGCCGGATCGAGGACATACGCTTAGTCATCACAAGACTGACGCGTCGCGTTGGGCTCTCATTTCAGGTGATAACTTGAAGCACTCTTGCGACCCACCCACTCATTTCTTCGTACACTCACAAATTCTTCTAGATGGTATACCCACCAATTTCTACTCACTGAACCGCTCTTACACGTCTATACAGGGACAGAACCCTTCGGGCATGTTTGGCGGCCCTGGTGGGCCCGGTGGTGGAAACAGGGACGGCAGGGATAAGAAAGACGAGCCGCAAAAGAAGAAATGGGAGCCCCCCTTACCCACTCGCGTAGGCAAGAAGAAGAAGCGGGGTCCTGACTCCGCAACTAAACTTCCCGCTGTGTTCCCGACCACTCGGTGCCGTCTCAAGCTGCTCAAGAACGAGCGAATCAAAGACTACCTCCTACTCGAAGAAGAATTCATTCAGAACCAAGAACGGCTCAAACCAGAAAGCACAAGGGAAGAGAAGCACGAAGACGAATTGAGTCAGGTGGACGCTCTCCGTGGCACCCCATTGGCGGTTGGCACCCTCGAGGAGATCATCGACGACGAGCATGCTATCATTAGCACCGCGTCAGGGCCGGAATACTATGTCTCAATCCTTAGTTTCGTCGACAAGGACCTTCTTGAGCCAGGAGGGACTGTGCTGCTGCACCACAAGACGCAGGCAGTTGTCGGAGTTCTGCAGGATGACCAAGATCCAATGGTCAGCGTAATGAAACTTGACAAGGCACCAACAGAAACCTATGCCGATATCGGAGGACTTGAAAATCAAATTCAAGAAATCAAAGTGTGTTCTTCTTATCCCGCGTAAGGGGATGCAGTTATGGACTCCTTTGACGCGCCTCTAGGAATCTGTGGAACTTCCTTTGACACATCCCGAACTTTACGAAGAGATGGGTATTCGACCACCGAAGGGCGTCATCCTATACGGCGTTCCAGGGACGGGCAAGACACTTTTGGCCAAAGCTGTTGCAAACCAGACATCTGCTACATTCTTGCGAGTCGTCGGTTCTGAACTCATTCAAAAATACCTTGGCGACGGGCCAAAGCTTGTACGCGAACTATTCCGTGTGGCCGAGGAGCATGCTCCAAGTATCGTCTTCATCGATGAGATCGATGCCATTGGTACAAAACGGTATGTGGCCCTGAATTGCTCGCCTGCCCAGGATGCAAACTGCCTTATAGGTACGACTCGACATCAGGTGGTGAACGCGAGATCCAGCGAACGATGTTAGAGCTGTTGAATCAGCTGGACGGTTTTGACACCCGAGGAGATGTTAAGGTCATAATGGCCACCAACAAGATCGAAACTCTCGACCCGGCCCTTATTCGGCCCGGGCGTATTGATCGGAAGATTGAGTTCCCCCTTCCTGACGTCAAGACAAAACGGCACATCTTCCGGTCAGTAGTGTTACGGCACTGACCCTGTGTTTTCTGAATTGGCATATTTTCGCAGGCTGCATACGTCACGCATGAGTTTAGCAGATGATGTCGAGCTGGAAGAGTACGTCATGGCGAAGGATGACTTGTCCGGGGCGGACATCAAGGCCATCTGTACAGAAGCCGGCTTGATGGCGTTACGTGAACGACGAATGAGGGTGAACAAAGCCGGACTTTACAACAGCACGGGAGAAGGTATGTAGATCTCCGGCTTGGTCTCTGTGTGTGACGGAAGAGGCTGATGGCTATTGTCAGGTACTGTACCAGAAGAACGAAGGTACGCCTGAGGGACTGTATTTGTGATATTTGCACACCGTAGCGTAGCATTTGATAATTTAATAAGTTACCTTGACCGGATCCCGAGAACACGTGAATAATTCAATAGCGAGCGCTCACCCTGACATTGTCCGATTCCGACCCCTCAGTAAGCTCCAGGCTCCAATTGTTTGCTTTAAAAGCCCAGACAACGTCTCGACCGTCGCCTCTCTGTCAATCTTGCAACCCCGCAATCACTTCCTTGGCTCTGATACAACCAAAACCTTATACCCATGGGGCGCCCAGCAGATAATAACCGTGACGGTGTCGTTGATGAGAGTCTTACTGTCCACGATAACCGTACTGGGAAGACATATACTATTCCGTGAGTAATGCCCATATCATTTGATCAGGGGTCCAATGAGACCGAGACCAAGACAGGATCACGAACAACACGATATCAGCGACGGCCTTCAAGGCACTTACCGCACCGTTCAAGCCGGGTGAACGTGTAGAGAATGAGACGCCCAAAGGCCTTCGCGTGTCCGACAAAGGCTTTCTCAACACTGCCGTCATCCAAAGCCAGATCACATATATCGACGGCGACGCAGGCGTCCTCCGCTACCGTGGCTATCCAATCGAGCAGCTCGCTCAGCACTCGACCCACCTCGAGACGGCGTATCTGCTCATTTATGGCACTTTGCCCAGCGAGAAGCAGCTGAGGTTGTTTGAGAGCGAGGTCATGTCACACAGCTTCGTACACGCGGACGCAGAGCACTTCTTTCGCTCCTTCCGGTACGTGTCTCATAATCGTTTGGTTGGACACGAGCAGAAATTGAAGGTCGGCGGTTGGGCTGGCAGGTATGATGCGCACCCAATGGCGATTCTCACGAGCGCCTTTGCGTACCTCGGCTCGTATTACAGCGAGGCAAACCCTTCGTTACAAGGCGCGTCCCCCCTCCCTCACCCCTTCTATGCATTTTGCAACGCCTCTATCCGCAGGTCAGAGACTCTTCACGACAAAGGACAAGGCGTCACTCGGGAACATGGACAGGCAGATCTTCAGGATCATCGGAAAGGCTACAACGCTCGCGGCGTATGTACAATCCTGTTTGTGCCGCGGATAATATTGAAGCTGAACCGGTTACCTGGCTACAGGATGGCCTACCGTATCCGTCAGGGTCGCGAGTTCGTATTGCCACCTGCGGGCCTCTCGTATACTGGACAGTGCGTGGCTCCCGTGCTCCTTTGCTCTCAATCCTGGACTGTGCCATGACAGGTTCCTGTACCAAATGGACCACCTCGGCCAGAAAGACTACAAGCCATCACCCGTACTCGAGAAAGCGCTTGACGTGTTGTTCCTTCTGCATGCCGACCACGAACTCAACGCAAGCTGTACGACGGTGCTCCAAACTGGTAGCTCACTCGTAGACCCGTATTCTGCGATCGCGTCAGTGGCTCTCCTGGTTCTCTCGGCGTCATGGGGTGGCTGACGTGTACCAAATAGAGCAGGATGTGCATCATTATAGTAAGTCACTCATTCGATGTTGTCGAGAGTCGCACTGAGATGTCGCTTCCTCGTAGTGGCCCGCTTCATGGTAGGTTGGAGTTATATCTCCCTCTTGCACTCTCAAAATAACCTGAAACGCAGGTGGCGCCAACGAAGCCGTGATTCGGATGCTCATCTCCATCGGCAGGTATGTGACTCGCTGTTTCCGTGTCAAGTCTCTGAACAACTCCGATAGCCCCGAGAATGTTCCGGCCTTCTTGGCCGCGGTCAAGCGACGCGAAAAAGTGCTCTCGGGGTTCGGTCACAGGTGAGCATAACGGAAGATGGACGGGCCTCATGGCCTAATCAATGCATCGCCTGTAGAGTGTACAAAACCTCTGACCCTCGGTCTTTCATCATCCGAAAAACCGCGGACGAGGTGTTCAAAGTGTACGTATCCCGTAACCCTCTGCGATTAGCAAATGAGCCGAAGTCGCCTTTGTAGGACAGGAAAGGACGAATTGCTGGAGACAGCGATGGCCCTTCACGACGCCGCAATCAAAGACGAATACTTTGTGAAACGTCGACTGGCACCTAATGTGGACTTCTGGTACGCATCATCAAATGGAACCCTTGTACCGTTACGTGAATACTCACGTCCATCTTTTCTAAATTTATCAGGAGGTAAGTTTTTACGCTCTCCCGCTTCGGGGGATGGTATTGAAGAACAACTCCTTTGACATGTAGCGGTCTGATCTACCGCGCAATGGGTAAGTGGCCGACAACCAAGGAGTGATACCAAGCTTATGGCCGGCAAGGTTTCCCCCTTGACTTCTTCCCGGTCCTCTTTGCCGTGCCCCGCGTGGTGGGCTGGTTGGCCCACTGGCGACAGGTTGGTTCTATCGCTTGCGACAAGCTGGACGCCCCACCGGTCTGACTTCAATCTTAGATGATGCTTCAAGAGGATGGGGTGAAAATCTGGCGTCCACGTCAGGTACGTGTCTCCACAGGACCCCTTGCTCGAGGCAAGCTTGCTAACTCCAACACTCCTACCACGCAAGGTGTACGTTGGTTCAAGCAAGCGAGACTACGTTCCGGTTGAGCGGCGGCCAGTTGTCCGGGGATCGCAGGTCGAGCCATTACCCGTGCCTCATTCTGGGTAAGGCCGCCCTTTGATGCGCTTGATCCTCGGGCCCATATTAAATTTTTTTTGCAGAATGAGCAAGCGAACCGAATTGGCAGAATTCGTGGGGAAAACCAAACTTTAGAATTATGCTTGTTTGTCCGCAGTCTGCCTGTATAATAATACACCTGGTCGTGAAGACGTGGGAAACCGCCGGTAGTCTGAGCGATGGTTGCAGTACCCAACGACATTTAATTATCCTTCTTCGTCTCGACCGCTAGCTCCGCTTCTCCCTCTCCCTCTCCCTTCTTTCCGAGTTTCTTTTGTAAAGAAACACAGAATGCCTACCACGTACACGCTCGTTTCTGTCGCTCTCTTTTCCCTCCTCGCAGCCCGCGCAGTCCACGCCGACTTTTCAGTTCAGACTCCCGTGTTTACTCAGGTAACCTACCTCGAACACCCTTTCCCCTCCCGAGCGCCCCGTTCTGATCTATCTCTCTTGACTTTTTTTTTCTCATCGACGGAACGACGGTCACAGTGTGCCCTTGCACAGTTTTCCTGGGACCAGACCAAAGGCCCTTACAACGTTATCGTTGTCAACCAGACCGATCCGTGTGGCCAAGAAGTGTGCGTTTTCGCCGATAGTCCCGCTGATCTCCCGCACTATCCTAATCGCGACCTTATTAGCTCCGACTTAGGCGACCATAATTCTACTTCCCTATCATGGAACGTCACCATCCCTGCCGGCTGGAACGTAATGCTCTCTGTCGAGGATGCTGAGGGTGAGGAGGCTTGGTCGGGACCTGTACGTTTTCAGAAAGAGAGTCAACACTCTCGCTATCTAATCCGAACTGATCTTTTCAAATTGACCCCGCCACGCGCGTTTAGATCGCTGTCAAACCGAGCAACAACGCGAGCTGTCTGTCCGCCAATAACCTCGCTGCCCCCCACCCGTACGTAGCGCCGCTCCTTTATCTTGACTATCCCCGCTTCAACCAGCCTTCTAGCTCTAGCTCTTCAACTAGTCCTAGTCCCCAACCCTCCTCAACTTCTGGCAGCGGTGGCGCAGGGGTTAGCGGCATCAACAATGCCTTGTCTGCGCATCGTATCCCTCCCGTCCCCACCGTCCTTCTAGGCATAATCGGCCTCGCCTTTGTCCTTGCCCATTAAAGCCCCATATACCATTCTCAAATTGACGCAAAACGCCACATGTACTCCTGTATACCACCTTCCAACCTTAAACGCCCAATGTACGCTTCCCTCGCAGGATCCACAGTCCTTTCGTGTCATTAATTCCTTGTATGTGGTATGGTTGGATTATTATTTTTCTTATTCGTTGTCGATTTGCGCAACGCACGTCCGGGTGGCGGTTCAGCGCTCTCATGTTTCAGGGGCGCCAGTGCCTCGACGGACGCTCTGTAGACATCTATTGTTCGTTTTTATTTTATTTTTCTTAAAAATCATGACTGCTCACCGAATGCCTGAAATGATATTGAGATGAATTCCTTGGATGAAAGCGCTGCGTCATCTGTGGGGACGATGACAATCTGGGTTCTCCAGCGTTACCATATTATTGGGCAAGCAGAACCGGAAATTGCAAGTCAAAAATGAACCCTTCTGAGGCCAATGCGAGACCTCATATGATGATATTGGTCCGATCTTAAAAGTCGTGCGCGGTGCACCTGTCAGTGTATGGCACGGTGCGCAACCCTATTAGCCTGAATAGTTGGGTCTCTTGTTAAACGTTAAGCGTCTGTACGTTCAAAATGTGCATTGTAGTTTTGGCATATAGATGAGCTGCTGTCAAGTAAAACTCATTCCCAGAGAAATGGGGGAAGTTCAGATATATCGGGATTTTTCCATGAGTGCTGGTGCCAGTACATGCGTTGCCATCTGACGGTACCCGTACCGTCAAGTGATTCAACTGAGGTCAAACAGTATAGTGTACGGTACGGACTGCAGCCGTCAGGACTGTATGACGACGGTCGGCATGTATGGTAAGGACAGTAACACATCATTGATTATTATTCATGGCTTCTTCCCCTACCCCGTGGGGTGGATTACAAGCTAAATTCAACAACGGGGGTGAAGTCAATGGATCACATAGACTACGTTCTGCTCCTTGAGACTGGCCATCAAATATCAATAGTGTCACGAGTACGTGGCGCATGGGAGCTCGAAAATGTGAAGTCGCCCACCTCTGTGTGACGAATTGACTGACTGGGAGGTAATAAAAGTAACAGCAGAAATGGATGAGATAATTATTGAACGAAAGCTGTAGAATAAACCCACATTTGGAGGCTCTTGGCGCCGATGCGTTCACTTACGCGACCTACTGCTCGTACAGTACAATGTTGTTTTACAAGAGAATATCTGAGGCACAATCTACGGATATGACTACATAAGGTCTTTCTTTCGAGTCCAAGGAGTCACGATGCTCTATGCCTCGAGTATTTTCTTCCGCCGTGCCAGTCCAGCATGTGCCCTCCTCCTCGCAGGCCATCCACGATGGCACGGCACGCGTTGGGGCAAGGATGTCAGCGATGACATCTGCGTTCAGCGGTAACGTGCATTTGCCAGATGACGACGTGCCACCTGCGTTCGTCGTCGCAAGCGGAACCTGGGGCGGTAGTTGTACAGCAACATTGCTGTTACCGCTGTCTGGCAGGTTGTTCCGCCTGAAAGAACACGAGACGGTATCGTATACGCCGTCCGATTCGATCCAGGCTTGCCAAGGACTATCGTTGAGCATGTCTAGATCGAGGGGTGCGAAGGGACGGAATCCACGGACGCGTATCTTGTGTATGATAAAAAGGGAAAGGAGCGGCACACGTCGATCCTTTATATCGAGCGCGATAGCCTTGCCATGGTTTCAACCTCTGAAATCCGCGATAACCAGAATAGTTGACAAAGATAAATTTCTGAACTTGTCTCTTGTGAATACTTGACTCAAAGCGAAGGTGAACCAGACTCACATCGGGTTAGAAGCGGATAAAGAAATAATATTCATTGAACCAGATGTGATGGTGAATACATAAAAGTAGGCCATTACATGGATCATGTCGGGGGCTCTTTGTGGTTTGTGAAGGAATCCAACCACGCTTTCTGAGACCGGACAGCTATGTCTCACGTTAGCCTCAGGAGGGTTCAAATGTATTCTCGACTTACGGCTTCTATCTCTGCTTCCCCAACAATGCAGCAACGCTGGAGGACGATGTCGTCTTCCTCCCCACAGATGACGCAGCGCTCTCGTCCAAGGCATCTATCTCGTTGGTCGATGCTAGTGTCGAACGGTGGTAGTAGTCGACAAAATCGAAAAATCGCTTTCTTCCGAACTGTATCCATCGGGTGGCTCATTTGGTGGGAGAGGAAGTGAGAGTAGGTGAAGAGGCACCATGATGGCGAGTGGCGAGAATGATGAATGATGAATAGGAGACCGATGACCGTCTGTATATGAAAGATAAGATGAATCGGGGAGGCGGAGGTTTGTAATCCATGAGGAGAAAATCCAGTCTCTTTCCCTCGTCGACACCGTGCCGTGTAAGAGACTGATTACGCCTCACGCGTGGATGGGCGCTTTGGTTACGTTCCACGCACTTGGCAACTCGAGGCCATGTTGACGCAACTGGGGTGGAGACTAGTGACTCTGACACTAATGAGATCTGGAAAAAGTTGACGATGCCGCATAATACTCCTAGTGTGGAAGAAGCACGAAAATTCCGTCTGACCATCGAAATGTGTTGATGCAATGTCTCGATACCTCGATCAAATATTTTATGGTATCAGCATAATCTAATCTTATCAATTTCACAACGATCTCCGACACATAGTACTCATCTCTCAACCAGAACTCATAAGCTATCCCAAACAAGCCCTATAAATAACTTCCATACGTGGCGCCTTAGGCAATTGTCACGCAATCGGGGTCGGGGGCACGGAATAGCGGGGCGTTGTAGGTACGGAATAGCGGTATAGCTTGCGATTCCAGCCGAAGGAGACTGGCGAGTCGCTGAGAGGGCTGCCCGGCATCGAAGTAGCGAGCGAGAGTACGCCGGGACCATGTGTAAGGAGGGATATGCGCGCTGCCCTACCCGCGAGAGTCTGCGGATCGAGGAGTTTGCGGAGGCCATCGACGTCTTCCTCCCCAGGGAGTGTAGCCAATCTGCAATCCACAGTCAGCCAGAAACAAAAAAAAAAGGTAGATAAGTAAAATGCGTACATGCTCTGCAGCGTTGGTAACACCAGAAAGCCGTCGCGGAACGCATCGTACTCCGCGACTTCGTCGAGCGCATGGCGCGTATCGTCCGTGTCGACAGCACGCGCAAAGACTGGGTCGCCCGCAACCGCCGCGCGAAACACGCTACGCAACCGCTGCTTGCGTGCGTCGTCATCGCCGACCAGCGAGGGCAGGAGCCAGTACGGCGTACGTGCGCAACGCCAGAGCGGCCGTACGGACGCAGACTGCCAGTCAACGACCGCGAGCTAAAAGTACAAGGTGTGAGCGTGTGAGCAGCGCTCTGGGGGGAAGAGAGAGACCCACGATGCGCGTAGGCTCGTCCGGCGCGACGATGATGTTCTTAGGCCCCAGCTCGTGCAGGTCGAGCGCATACCGTGCGAGCTCGACGTCCGCGCCGTCGAGGCCATCACACCTGCGCACGAGCTCTATGAGCAGCGTGACGGCGCGCTCGACGAGCGCGTGCGTGTCCGCGAGTAGCGCCTGGTACTCCGCGCCTGCGGGGGCGCCCGCACTCGATGTGAAGAGCGCGCGGGTGGCGGCGCGTTCGCGTTCGGCGCAGGCGAGGAAGTACGCGCGGGCGGTTGGGAATGGACCGCGGTCGAGCGTAAGCGCGTTGCGGCCGTCAACGTAGAAGCACGGGTGCGTGAGTGGACCAAGGGGCGGAACGGCCGCGGGGGCGGTGGGCGGCGGCGAGGGAGCGGACCCAGGGCTTTGAGGGAGGACGATGGAGCCGATGGCTGGGAAAGAGAGGCGCGATGCCTCGAGCATAAAGTGTGCGAGCTGCGTGACTAAGGAGTCCTGCGTCTCGGCGGGGAGGTCGTCGAAGATGGTGTCCAGACGGACGCCGGAGACCTGTGTCACGCGCATCGATGTCATTTCGGGATAGAGTATTCGTGGGTTGTCGTACCTTTTCGAGGAGTATGTGCGCCCCCAGGGTATGAGACTGATCGAGCTCATAAGACAATATTTTGGGCACAGGAATCGACGTCCGTTCGTGGACGAACTTCATCGTGGCGATCTGCTCGCAAGAAGTTGATCTCAGAACGCTTTCCCGATAAAAGCCAAGATCGCGCCAGACCTCTGATTCCATGATACAAGTAGGCATATGCGAGTCACCAATACGGGCAACGAGGTGATGGCCATCTTGCATAGCGACGGAGAACGTCTAGAAAAAAAAAGACGAGCCATCGTCATGAGCGTGTGGCATAGCCAAACACAGCCACGATGGGCTTGCCCTACTAAGTGGGTCTATGAAAGGTGGGGGGACGCTTAGCACGTTGCGTAGGCGGTGCGATGCGGGTCAGAGGGGAACACATACCTCTCCCGATAACATCGATGGACTGGACGGAACGTCCTAGCGATTGTTCGACCGTGCGGCCGAGAACTTCAAGCTCTTCGTCACGAGGAAGAATGAGAGTTGGTACGACAAGCATGGAGAGATGATGGAGGGGTACAGCAAGGGCACAGAGTGGTTCTGATGAGGATAAAAGGGCATTCTGGCCCGATTACACGTGTGGGCTTGAGGTGGCAGCAGGGGACGGGCCCCATGGGACGGGCACGAGCACTGACTTGGGTTGGGTTTGGGCATGGGCACGGGTAAGGGCGCGTCACTTGCCCACACCCATACCTACGTCCAAGCCATGTCTGGTGAATGGCACAAAATGTGAGGTCAATTACTGTTTTTATGTCATATCGTTGGGTAATGATGGTACCCAAGTTCCGTTCGTATCCCATTTGCCAATTCAAAGCACGCCAACATCGCGAAGCAGGTCATCGAGGTTGATCGTGAGCTGCAGCCGCAAGCGGTCAAGCGTGAACTTAGTGTCGAAGGTGACGTCCTCGTAGCGTACGTCCTCGCGGTCTTTCGCGTCAGAAACACGCGCACTTCTCCCCACTCACTCGTATGCCAGGTCCTTTTCCACATTGACCGTCCGCTTGGCACGACTCTCCCTAAACTCCTTCCTCGAAAACGTCGATCTTGTTGTACGCACCATCAGCCAGTTTGCCGACGACGCGGAGCATCGCCCGATGCCCCCCACACACTCGTAGGCCTAATCAATATACTGGCCCACGTGCGGCCTAGTTGTACCTTCTTACACCACTGCTATCCGATCGTACCCCCTTCGCTTCTTCCTTCCTCGGCCAAAGATTACTTCCCCTCCGCCTCGGTCTTCTTCTTACTCTTCTTGTTTTCCCTAAGTTTCCTCGTGGACAATTCTTTAAGCTCCTCGTCCTCAAGCTCCTTCTCCGTCTTCAAGAGTTCCGGTTTGTACCACACCGGCGGATGTGTCAGTAAAGAAGGACCACCAGAGAGCAGCGCAATCGTGAAATGGAACGCCGCGACGAATGTATTCGGCGGAGTGTACCTATTCTCTGTATCAACACGACGTGTTTCCGGGGAATGAATGGAGAAATCAGACGTACACAACCTCATATGGCTTGACTAAACTGTGTTGAACGGCCTCCTGCAGTCCCATACGCGCACGTTTCTCATCTTCGAGTACACGCACGTTGAACGGGAACGGTCCTGCTTTTTTCTGTACCTCGGTGAATACAGCACGTGCCGTTTTCATCTTGAGCTGGTATGAAACCGTATGGTCGCGCTGGTAGATCGTCGTTCGTGA
The DNA here is from genome assembly GCA_025769895.1 of Lactarius psammicola. NCBI lineage: Eukaryota > Fungi > Basidiomycota > Agaricomycetes > Russulales > Russulaceae > Lactarius > Lactarius psammicola. The sequence continues at coordinate 409,253 of WTXK01000014.1, read as the reverse complement.
CTCCTCCAGCCGCGCCTACGCCATCGCAAACGATCCCCCGTTGAAAACCCCACGGACGAACATGAAAATGACTTTTACCTTTCCATCCTCTCCCGATGATACAAGGATGTCGATCCCATATACCTCGCCCTCCGCAAATGTGACCGTCTCGAAATCCTTCTTCTGCCCCTCAGCCGGGTTGAGGATGATACGTTTCTTCCCATCGATGACGTTTTGTGTCTGTTGGCACGATAGCATGCCTGTCGCACGTCGTTAGCCTTCTGTGCCCACCTCCCCCTGGGAGGGACGGAACGGGCGCAACGACGGTACAGTACCTTCGACGGGCTTGCAGTCCCATGCCGCCGCCACCTTGTTCACCGCCTCCGTTACCTGCCAGTTTTTGTTGCCCACGCGCACGAGACGCATCGCAACCTCAGCAGCGGTCCACGCAGCGCGTAGCGCGTCCGCACGGCGGCCCGTCACGGGACTCTCTGGCGTTGCACCGACGACGATCGTCTCAGCGGTGATCGCAGCAAAGCCATCGATGTGGGCGCCGAGGTGCAGTTTCACGACGTCACCTTTGGCGAGCTTCTGCGCCGAGAGCGGATCCGAACTGCACACGAGCGCGGGGTGAAGTGGGGAGGGGTGGGAGGGAGGGCGCGGGGTGTTAGTCCGCGCGATCGCGGTGGCGCGCAATGGGCTAGGGAGAACAAACGCACGCGAGTGGCGAAAAGTGCGCAACACAGTTGTTTACTGAGACGCTGGTCGGGAAAGCCAGTCCTGGACAAACGAAACAGTCAGAATCAAGGATCGGAAAAGGAGTCAGATGCGGACCCTTGGGAACTTTGACTCCTTTGATAGATTTGTTGTACACAGCACCCGTGCCCTCTTCGATGAGCTTGTCACCTTCGATACACAGATCCAATATGCTTGCGCCTTCGATGGACAGCCCGATGAGCCTTTTCACTGCGACATTGACGATGTCGGCTGCAGCCTGAGATCCAGATATAAAAGAAATCAATTGAGCGACTGAGCACAAGGCGCTCATACCTTGTATTTCGTGATATCAGCCTCAGCAGTTGAACGTGGTTTCTCCGAGGCAGCAGGTGCCGAAGTGGTCTTTTCAGAGTCGGACATGGTAGTTGTGAGTGTGAGTGTGAGTGAAATAGGACAGAATAGAAATGAGAGTGCGTGCGATGCGATGCGAATGCGATTATATCTGTACTACCTGATTAGGACATGTTGCATGACGTAGTGTAACGATAAGATAAAGATACTACAGTAGATCAGCCAGGACGAGCACGCCCGCGCTCTGCTACATTCCCACCGAACTTCCAAGCCACGAATCCTCTCACGCAACGTACCACGTCACGTTGCATATTTGGAGACGCGGAAAGGCCAGATGTGGCCTTTTCGGTCTCTGAACGTTCCACATTCTTCAGCCAACGCACTCGGTCCGAATCTGCTTCGTCCATTGATGGCAAGCAGTCCCATTGGAAACTGGTGTGGATCATAGATCGCATGTCAATGCGCGATCGCATATCGCTGCCAACATAGTGAGTCTCGCCCCCACGATGGACAACGGTCGACCACTTACCATTCCCAATTAAGCCAATGGTGCTCAAATTCATCGCGTACGGTATGTACACTCGTCTTGCCAGGTTCTTCGTCATCGTTTCGACTCTTGAGATGAGGTAACCTAGGGGTATTACCGTACAGCTTGTTGTACGCTCCCCAGATAGCCTCCTTGCACGCACTCACGATGGCGACCATACGCGCTAAATGCATGGACATGTTGGAAGCTACAAAGTGTGGGGGTGCTTGGCTAGCCGGCAACCATGTCACATGAGCGTCAGGGTCATGCTTGACAGTGGCATGGACAAGGTGCCGGAACGGTTCTGGATCGAGCATCTGCTGATGAGACCCGTGTTTAGAAGTGGATGGCTTGAGCGAAGAGCAAGAACACATGAGAATCTCGAGCGCAGGAAGAGCACGGAAAGTCTCAAAGATGGCGGTGAGGTAAAAGGGTAGAACCGATGTGATACTCGCTGATATCCACCGCGAGGTGAGCATCTCACGCCAGGATCGTGTAAGTTTTGAATGGTCGAGTGGGTCAAAGGCATCATGCAACGATGAGAAGGAAGCTTCGGAGTGATTCAAGTCTCGTGAACCATCGAAATGACTTGACGTGTGTAGAGAGGGAGATATCATGGTTCTGACATCGACAGTATGGGTACTTGAGGTGAAAATGGAACGAGAGTCGGAGGCGACAAGTTCTGATGGAGGGTAGTACCGTGTCCCAGGTCTGCTGACCTCTGGTTCTGTGACCGTAACTGGCGGTTTGTGGCCAGGGAAGAGAAGATCCTCATCAATCACCTGACGCAGCGACGTTTTTCAATGGATCCAAGCCGTTATGGAAAGACAACACACCTCCAAAACAGCTCCAGGTTTCATGACGCGATTGACTTCCTATGTATTTTCGTTTCGAGCGTGAGGACTCTTGTCAATTTACACTAATCGAACGAATGCTGACCTGTAGGAACACATACCACTGCAGACACATCAGCTAAACGACTCCGACGTGCATGAGGTGCTTGGTCTACCCACCTCGGTTTCGGCAAGATTAAGAGAACAATAGGATAGCCGTACCATGTCAAACGTATTATTGGGATAGTCAAGACGGAGTTCCCTCCTGCACCGGGCGACGAGTTCAGATCAACACGAAGGAATGACGGCTCAAAACGATAAGCGTACGCTGGATCTCCGCGAACGTAAGTTACGCGGTCGTTGAGGTTCAGCAACTTTAAAAGTGCGTCCATTTCGTCCTTGTCCCTGTGCATACCGAGCAGGCTATGCGCAGTAATCCTGGATTTCTATGATGACCAGCCACAGTCAATTAAAAGAGAGAACGAAGCCGCAGAAAGAGGGATACCCACAGGCCATTCCCGCGCAGCGTTGATCGCCCAGAAGTCGAAGTCATTGCCCAAGGCGAGCACAACACCCGGAGCAGTAACTGGTCTGTGCATGGTGACGCCACCAGTTAAGCGTTCCATAAACATGTTATCCCAGTTATTACTGTTGGGAAAATCATGTCAAGCAAACCAAAGCCAAGTGTGAGACGGGACGCACAAATCGGCCAGCGAGTTGGAATAAACTATTGGCAAGCGGAAGGCGCGCCTCCTCTGAGAGCGAGTTCTTCGAAGACCATAGCCCACGTCGTGATAGAGGGCGACATTCGGGATGTCTTTAGCGAGGGCGACAGCAGGGGTGTTTAGAATGTTTAATGGGAAACATGTTGGGATAGAAAATACAGGGGAAAAGGAGGAATCTTACCACTCAGGCTGAGTGAATCCGCCCCAAGCTACATATAGCATGGACGGTGACGTGAGACCGGCTCGCCCTCTTCTGACATTTGGATTGCCCCAGATCGGAAATCGCAATAAAACGATCGTAGTTGAGCCCCTGATATCGTCGGGATTCCTCAATTGGTCCCCGGATCCAGCGTCTTGTTCAAACATCCTCAATCGGTCCGCTGCACCCGCCCCGCTCCGGTCCCGGTCCGTTCAAATTCCGCTGTGGGTCACTCTTCTCCTCCCGCCTCCCCGACAACAACGACGATGAGCTTGCGCACAGTAGGAGTGAGACTTGGTCTCCGTACACACGCACCAACTGTCTCGCGAACGCGAACCTACTCTGCATTCACACAGAAAGAGGTTGATCCTCAGCTGAATGGGTATCCTCAATTGCCCAACGAATCAAGGCAATCCCTTCCTGCACACGGCTGGTGGGATAACCAGATGAGACGCAACTATGGCGACACGGTATGACACAACCTTCTTTTTACTTGCTTTTGGCGAGTCCCGTCCTGAAACACTCTCGTCAGATGCATGAACGCGAAGAGCTGTATTCCATGTGGGGCCCCGATATCCCCCACGTCGCCCCAGCCACCGCGCTCAACCACTTCGCGATCGCATTCTCCGGCTTTGTTGCTTTTGGTTTCCTTTGCAACTATGTCCTCACACCCGACCGGCCTGCCGTCCCTCGTCAATACCCCTTTTAATGGCCTTGTGAGGGAACTAGGTGGTATCGAGGAGAATAAGGTAATTTTTTCTCACCTGTTGTCATTGTTTATTCTGTCTCACTGGTTCCTCCTTACTTTGGGCCAACCGCTGAAAAACGATGTAGAAGGGGATGATATAGTTTTGGCGCCGAGGCTTATCTCTGTTGTTAATTTCATTGATTAACTGCCATGCCTCATTAGTGGGAAAAGCCCGTTAAAGTCTGTTCGATATCCGAAAATTTTGCGATACAAAAGTAATGTCAGTCAGGGTTGCTGAGCGCATTCCATACTTAATTCCTGTCCCCCCATTATTGATAGCACATGTTATTCATACGGAATAACAAAAGGGAAAAAAAAAACAATTGCCTACTACGTGTCATTAGGGGCCATCCTCTCGATCTCCCCATGTTTGAGAACGCACTACATGAATAACTTCCTAGGAACTGGAGTCCAAATATTTTGCAATTCATTAATTGCAATTTACCGAAATAACAAACAGGGGTGTAAAAACAAATCCCTGCTACGTGGTCCAGTGAATACGAGCTGGCGGCACCTCCACACCTGTCTCCGATTGAACATGCCCGCAAAGTTTGATGAATCGCAAAGCTACAGTAAGATCAATTCAGTTCCTTGTTTCCCGACAGAGGGGTCGAGCCCTTGGACGAGACGCCGTCCCAGTTGGTAAAGGCGGTGTCTTGGACCTAGAACGCAGATCGGACCCGCTTGGATCGTCACCGCTGATGCTGCTGGTGGCGCTGCGCTTGCGTTTGCGCGATGTTCCCGTTCTCCCACCCCTGGCGCCCCCTCTCCCCCGGCTATTTCTGGTGACACCCTTTGAGCCAATGCCTCCGCGTGCCCTGTTTCGCTTAGCAACTGGCGGCGTCGGAGGTGCTCCTTCGCCATCCTCCTCTGAAGACGAGGACTCGGACTCCTCCCGCGTGCCGTCATTGCTGCGAGCCGCCGTCTCTTTTCTCCGCTGCTCGCGAAAGTCATCGACCACCTGCTGCAAACGCTTGCTTGTGTAGGTCCGGCGGTTTCGCGGTGCGATCATTCCGCCCGAGTTGACGCCAAAGTATTCCTTCAAGTTTCCTTGCTTGTTTAGGGCTAGCGCCTATCAGGCGGGCGAGGTTCGGACGGCGGATATCAAAATTTTATTTCCACCGCATGGACGTGAAGAAGAAAACAAGAGACGCACCTGACTACGTTTCCGTATCTTCTGAATTATCGGCAACAGCAGTTCCTCGACCTTGGATTTGCTCCACCCAAGTTCCTGTATCAGAAGGCTTTCAAGCCGTGTGGGGTCTGCTCCGATATCACTGTCACTCGGCGATGCTTACCCGCAGAGTCCATCGAGGTCCGGGAGCCCCCATTTGAATGGTTCTTCGGAGTCATCGACTGCGGGATGGTAGTATGCATCTCGCTGGACACTGTTAGGTAGCCCTTAGGAATAATCAATTTTCCGACATTACCACGATAGGATTCGGCCAGTCGTCAGGGATGTAGAGCGTCTTGAACCTCTTTTTCTGAGAGCATAGTCATATCCGTGAACAACGACCGCACAAGATGCAACGGATTATAGCACCCACAAAACGTCGTCGAAATTTGGTTCTTGATTCTTCGGGCTTGTCTCGCCCAGACTGCACACGTTGCCACCAGTCCTTAAACTCGTGCAGACAGTCATCCCCAGAAAACTCTTTAAGTAATTCCATGGCGACGACGGGCCCAACGCCAGGGAGTCCTTCCACATAGTCGCTGCCCAGGAGGTATGCCAGTTGCACAAGCCTCTCGCGATCAATACCTAGCTCACGCGCAAAGTCTGCGAGGAAGAAACACTCGACCGTCTTGGACTGGTTGAACATGTTCTTGTACACCCGTGCGCCGCCGAAAAGGAACACGTCCGAGTCGTCTGTGATGATGCCTTCGACGAGGCCGAGTTCAACAAGCGCAGCGCACTGAGCTTCCGCTTCCATCGGGGCCGTGATGTATGGGATACCGAACAAACGAAGCATCACCTGTGTAGGCAGGCAACGAATTTTAGCCTGAGGGCTGAGGCAGCACGTAACCCGAACTGACCATGATCTGCGCAATCATCTGCTGAGTGATATCCTCAGAGTCACGCATGGCCGCCTTCTTCTGTTGATTCAGCGTCTTGATTTCCTCGTCAATTTCACGACGGACATCGGCGAGGTCTTTTCCTTTGACTTGAGATAAGAAACGAGCGAATTCGCCTTCTTCAGCATGCGCGTCCATCTCCTGCGCGGCATCCCACGAGTCATCGACCGCTACCGCCTTCGATGTTGCTGTCTCCGTAGCGAAGAGCGCATCCGCCACGGGGGATGGAGAACGAGACCAATCGCTGATGACCTTCTCCTCGTCAGACGGTTCGGAATCAGGGATGGCTAGCTCGTGGAGGGAGTGCGACGCGTGTGATTCCAAGGGGGTAGAGGCTTGGCCGGTTGAGAGAACATCGTCCTCGAAGTGTACACGCCCCGACGCGATCGTACGTCTGTCAGCAGAAATGGGGTCCTTTGGTTTTGGAGTTTCAGGGAGAGCAGTCGTCGCTGGTCGCTGGCTCTCAGGAATTGACAGAGGAACGGGCTCCATGTCCTCATCCGAATCGCTGACAGCGCCCGACAGCTCTTCTATGGGCTCCACCTGAAGTGATTCATTCGTGGTTGTTAGGGCTGGCACGCTCCCCAGCAAGCGAGAGTCGCCCTTCGGAGTAGTTGACGAAGCAGCGATCGGAGAGGCTGTTCGTACAACTTCCTCAATGTGATCGAGGTACTCCAACGAGGTGTCCTCGCTGAGATCAGGCGACGGAGATGTTGGGTGATCAATCAAAAGTTTAGGGGCGTTAAAAAATGATGTTTGTGGCAATGAAGATGAGAGTCTGCGGGTCATTGAGATGGACTTGGGTGTCGGGCCTGCATTGGCGATCGCCAATGCGGTTTCGAGGCGCCCTGGCACGTTTAGTTCGTCGCCATCGGAGGCTTCGCTAGCCACAATCTCCGAGACATCAAGGCCGGTAGCCGTAGAGGGACCCTCAGCGGACCACTGAGGCTCGTCTCGAGAAGCTTCAAGAGCACGCCACAAGTCAGCCTCCTCTTGAGACTCTAAAGACTCCTTTACCGCTAGCTGCAAGGCAGGATCGTCGTCATCGCTGGTTTGTGCTAGCGGCAAGTCTTCGTCGTCGTCGAAGCCAAATAGTGGCTGAGTTTTCGTCTTTGGGGGTTTTGCGTTGCGAGGTGTCAGGTTCTTCGATGTCCTGCGTTTCCCAATACCGGCCAAGGCCATGTGTCTCTGGAATTCGTGTAGATCTGAGTCGGGTAGTGCTTGTCCGGGTCTACGATAACTCGGTCAGAAAGTGATTTCGATGAGGAACCGGGCGTGACGGACATGGTAACCTCCTCCATGTCAAGGTCGCTATCTTCGGGTTCGCCTTTCGGGTCCTGATCGATCTGAATGGGATTTTCCCTGCTGCCATCGTCGCGGATCCCCAGAACCCAACCCCCCTCCTCGCCTGTATTCTTAATAAGGACATACTCTCTGTTCCGTTCACTCGCAATTCGAACGGGTATAGAAACGTGTGCTTGCCCAATTGTGTCGGTCGTGATCAAGAGCTGCTGCGTGAGTGTGTTTCGCTGTTGAAGGTTCTTGATCTGTTCCTTTGAAAAATCGAGCGGTGTTCGAGACTTTTTGAGCATGTTTTGCAGGCGTTTGTATGAGGTCTGCCGAGACTTTAGGCGAAGATCACCAACAATTTCGTATTGGACTTCGGTAGGAAGTTCCCTAAAGGCAGGTGCGGTTACATCGAAGTCCTCTGGGCGCATCTCCTCGATGAATGTACGAAGCTCCTCCTCGGTCGCCAATCTTGGATCCGGGACAGCGGAACGTGTCGCCTCGGCTACGCGTTTCTCAAGATTGACTTCTGGGAGTCGATATGGGTCGTGATCGCGCCAACGGTTCTTCGACATGGAGAAGGGCGACGGTCCCGGGGCCGAAGTATCACTCTTCTGCACAGGCGTTTTGGGCGTCTTTGGCGTCTTTGGCGCGTCACCGGTCAAGTCCTCCAGGTATACCGTATTCTCGTCTATTACAACTGGCCCAGCGGGTTCCTTGCCCTTTCCCTTGAGCGACGACTTCGCAGACCTATTAAGAGAAAAAGTGTGACGTGTGAGGACAGTGTTAGTTTCAGCGCTGTGCGACAGACGCACCTTTGAGCCTGCGCATGACTGAGAGCCTCCTGCCTCATCCGAGCAGCTAGGAGCCTTTCCGCGACCTTGGCGTGGCTGAGAGCGGCGCCGCTCTTCTTTCTTTTACGCTCTGCCTTTGAAGGATGAGTTCTGTCGGACACGCAGATGTTCCATTGGGACATACTATAGTGTTTCGCTTCAGTGCGGGGGCGCCCCCATCGAACACAAAAACCGGCTTGATTCCGTAGAACAGGAGTTTGCAGATCCGGCGCAGGAAACCCAAAACGTGCGCGTTGACCAAAGCCTTTCCCTCCTTATCACGCATGGTAGCCTGAAATTGGTATATCCAGATGCTGGAGTCGATGGCAAGAGCCTTGCCTTCCATAGTTTCAAGCCTTTTTGTACGTCACGTTCTCAGTATTTCCTTGCACCCGACAAGAAGAAGTCGTACAATACTGGCCGGCCAAGAGGTGTCAACAAATCCCATAGAGATTTGACACCCATCTCGGGCTTGTCGATGTTGTGAACAGTGTGGACAGTTCTTACTGTAGTAGATGACAAAAACGCGGACCGTTTCCGCTACAATGAAAGGAGTCGCGTCTGCCGAGCCGGAATGAGTAACCATAATATCATGTAATTTGTCCATGCAAAAAGACCAATCAAGCGTGCTGAGCTAGGAAAACGCTAACTTAAGCTAGTAGAATAGGAAAGCATACTAAGAGTAAAATTTTGTAAGTGTAATCGTGAGGGTCATGTCCCTTCATTGCGTTCATTGCGGAGGCCTTGGGCTGGCACTCGCCGATCTTCGGGCTCCTTCGCTGGCACCGGGAGAAGAGTCCTGACCTGAGCTCGCGGCCCGTCCACGTTGAGCGAAATTGGGATTAGGCGGTTGCAGTCCGGGGTCGAACTGCGACATACGCGGGTCAAATCCAGAGCCAGTATTCATAGGCATGTTCATCCCCATTGGGTTGCCCATCATGCCAGGATTACCCATGCCCATGCCCATACCCATTGGGTTCATCATCGGCATGCCCATCATCGAAAATCGTGGATCAAAACCGCCCATACCCATACCACCGCCAGTCATCATCGGGTTGAGAGGTGCTGGCGATGCACCACCCATTCCACCACCCGTCATCATCGGGTTCAATGGTGCTGGTGTCCCACCTTCTCCGCCAATCTGTGAGCCGGCCTGAGAGAGCGAGAGCATTGCCTGTTGGTACGCCTGGGCGGCCTGCTGTGCAGCGAACATGTGCTGCGGATTCGCGTAGCCGGCCATCATTCCCGGATAACCCATAAAGCCACTCATCATCGGATTCATGCCCATCATCATTGGATTCATCATCGGGTTGAATCCAGGGTACTGTTGTTGGCCATATATCGAACCTCCTTGCTGCATCTGTTCCAGTTGCTGACGTTGGAGTTCATCGAGTTTGCGCTGTCGATCCTCTGCCAACCGTTTTTCGCGCTCGCGCTCGGTAAGCGTGGCACCAACTCCTCCTTCCCGCTTTCGATCCCGTTCGTGGGCAGTAATGGCACCAAGAAGGCCCGTCTGAGGCGGTGGCGGTTTGCTGGGCACGTTGACTAGAGAAGCGCCGGCTTCTCTCGCAAGTTCTTCCTGTCTCTTTGCCGAGCGATCTTCTTTGTCCTGAAGGCCGGCGGAGAGCAGACCGTGAGGAGTGAATGCCTTAGTCATGGCCTGCGCTGGCGACTCTAACTGAATGAAAGTATCGCGGGCATTAGGGTTGTCGGGGACGGCGCCGGGAGCGTGTCCTGGATCGAGGACTTGACTCCACATATGACGAGGAGCAACCGGCGCGGGAGCATGAGTGGGGATTTGACCGTGGGGAACGGCACCGCTATGGGAGACGCCGTCCTCGAGATAGGACCTCCTTCCTGCGTCGTATTGGTCGGATTGACGAAGTCTAGAGGAATCTCCGTCATGCCCTGCATAGGAAAACAGTCAGACTCGGGGGTAATCAACTAGTAACGACATGCCTTGCACGCGAGGCTGAGGGACTGGAGGTAGGTTCCTGGGCGGACGGGCATGTGGTTGCGCTTGATAAGAGGACGCGTCGCCACTGGCAAGCGGGGAAGGGCCACGTGGCGAGGAGTATTGCGAACGGTGGTTGTTAGCCGACGCCGCGTAGTTCGACACAGACCGGTCGTCGCGGGGAGCAACGGGTTGTCCGTCGGAATCCACGTCTTCGTCTTCATCGTCTTCCTCCTCGTCTTCCTCTTCCTCACTACTGTCTCCCCATCCACCCGCAGCTTTGGACTTGGTCTTAACTTTTCCAGTCCCACGGCCCGGTCGATGAGCGGCTGCCTCGTGAGCGGCTTGTTGGGCCTCAGACTTCGCCTTGCGTTGCATGGCATTTTTACTCGGTGCGAAAGATGACTTGTACACCGAGGCATTCTCACTTTCCGGACTTGGTGAGCGTGCTTCAGGTTCGATAATTGCTGGAGGTTGTTGCTGCTGGGGGGGTGAAGACGTTACAGCGGTTGGAGCAGATGGCACTGGGGCAACTGAGGGTACGTCGTCATGGCGTTCGAGGAATGTTAGGGCCGCTAGGGCATCAGCATCCGGGTCTTCTAACTGGGTCATATTTCCCCGTTGTGTGTTGGTGTCAACCATGCTGCTTCGCAAGCTGGAGCTGAGTGGTGAGTGAGCGGCGGAAGTAACAGAGTCTTGGCGGTTGCTGGCAGGTGCTGCACGTGCGCCAAAAGGACGCCGTTCCGGGCCGTAATCGAGCGTGGGAGTGCGAGGAAGCTGCTGGTTCGGAGGTTTCCGATGTGAAATGTCAATCGAAAGCTGCGAACGTGGAGTGCCAACAGGTTGTTGGGATGGTGGTGGAGACGCACTAGTACCCCTCGGACGAAGAGGGGCGACGGTGGGCTGAGCATGATGTGGAGACCGAGGGGCTACACCCTCAGACTCAGACGACAAATCCCTCCCGTTTGAGTCTGGAGGTGGACGCGGGTCTACGTTGAGAGTACCTTGCTCAAGCTGGTGAATATAAAACAGCGCACCCGCCTCATCATAAATGTCGAGTGCCGAATCCCGGGAAGGAGGAGTTCTTTCCTGGATAGGTTCTTGTACGAGCTTTGATGGTGCTAATGTTGCCGCACGTAGGGCGGAAGGTGGTGGTGTCAATGACTGGCGGCTTAAACGCTCGGTGCTGCTCCCAAACTCGGCAAAGGACTGGTTCATGCGAGTAGGAGAGTCCATCATTGAATGCGGCGAGGTAAGACGGAGAATTTGGGTGATGGTGTGCGCGGTGGCGCGAGGCCCGGAGATACCGAAGCGGGCGGGTTAGACGAATTAGCAGGAGATAACGACGGTGGAGAGGCAGCGGAACTGTGCAAAGAGGTGGTCGAAGCCGCACGGCCGTCTTGCGCTTGACCATCATCATTGGATGGGCGTTTGCTGGAGACATCCTCAGCAACGGATATTCCGATTTCCGGGTTCGGCTTCGCTACGCTGGGATTTCGAGCTGACTCTTCGCTAGGCCCACGCGTAGGCGAGATGGGGGTAGAAGAGGCTGCATCTGTGGGGGTGTAAGCGCTTGGAGGGGAAACTGGAGGAGCCGGACTTGTTGAAGTGGGGACCTGATCTTCGCTTCGAATCTCCTTAGAAGGGGGAGCTGGGCCATCGCTTTGTTGAGGTGGATTGGCTGCAGGCGCTTCAGAAATAACAAGCCGAGTTGGATCCCTCTCAGAGCTACTGGCCTCGATAATGGGAGTGAGGGCCCGATGCATCGCCCCGGGATCCGAAGAACCGAAGCCAAGTGGTGGGAGCTGTGGAAGTGGGGAAGAACCGTCCGTTGGCGTCCCTTTAGGGGGCTCATTTACAGAAGGAAGAGGGGATTGCGATGAGGGCGCATTGGTTTTTGGGGATGTGGGAAGTAATGCCAGGGACTGGATGTCCTTGCATACGGCTGGACAATATATCGTTGAGGCGCGATCGGACAGCAGAAGTACGATCCTCCCGGGGATCCATGACCTCTGCGGCTTCTCGTTCCATAAAGAGTAGCTGGGTAAAAGCAATACTGGGAGGTGAGAAGATACGAGTAATTAAAAAGCACAAACTTACATCCCGAGAAGGACCTGCAGGGTAGGCAAACATCATCGAGGCCGGGTCGCGAGGGTCCCAGGAGTAGACCCGAGGCCGCCCATATAATGAGAACGAGTCGTGAAAGGCTGCGAGATGCCAATCGTAAGCAGGCACTCTGAAGTAAGAGACATTAATTGTACCAATGAGCCATCTGATTGTCTCATTTGCCTGAGGAACCCCGGCTTCAAGCTCAGGCATGACGAGGACCCAACCTTCTCGCCCTCTCATATTCATTGCCGCATCTTCGTGGCCAATTTTCCCCTCGATCTTCATCAATGTGCTCTTGTTGATGAGCTCCGGACGCTCAGGATAAACGGCGAAGGCTTGCGTGACATCTTGAAAGGTGAGGAAAGGTTTCTTTCTGTCCTTTGGCTTCGGGGAGAGGTAAAAGGCGACGACGGGTCGGTTAGAGAGTGGCTGAGACTGATTTTCTTCCCGACCGAAAAGGGAAGAGATGCGCCTTTTACGCTGAGGCTCGTGAGGAGATCCGGGCCGCGGTGGACCAGCTGAACCCTCAGGTGACTGCCCAGCCGTTATTGTCATCCAAAGGTGCTTCCAGTCTGTCTGACCCGCGACGCGAATGCGCACCCAGCCCTCTCTACGACCTCGTACAAGTGTCGAAGGTGCATCCCGTCCTGTCAACCGAATCAAAATATGGATGCGGTGCGAAGAAAATTATGTCGAACCATCATTCAAAGTGATACGGATGAGGTGGGCGGTATAGATTTCTTCAAGGCGCGATTTCTCCCAGCTAGATACCCGAAGGGCCGTGGCCCAGGAGATGAGAGAGGCGGCGTTTGGGCATGAGAAGAGGAGGAGGTTCGACCCAGCCGTGTTGAGAGTCACGACATTGTTATACTTTTGCGCGGGGACTCCCCCCGATGCAGGTATCGTGACGGCTCCGAGGACTTGCACGAACTAATGGAATTGATTAGATAACACCAAGGCGGATGTTGAAGAAGAGACTCACAGCATCAGTGACGTTGATGTATGTGGGCGGCACCTCCTTTCCTTGTTTGCTCGCCTCGTCTATCTCTTTCATATCCCAAATGCTGAGAGTGGTGCCACCTAACTGGGCCCATACATCACGCCAGTCCTCGTCCTTGATAGGCTGGTGACCATCCGGTAGGCGCTCTATCCTTCGAATGAGAGGACCGGACATATAGACCTTGTGTGCATGCACGTGGGTCAGACTAACCACGGAACGAATCTCGGGGTGTAATTGCTGGGGCGGGACCGAAGTCTGAAGAGAGGTGCTGCGGTCCAAGGAGCCATTCCGCGATGAGGAAGGCAGAGGTGGCTGCCGCTTATCTTGCATGAGCCGACCATGCTCGTCTAGTTGTGGTGACAGTTGAGAACTGGGTTCAACCCTGCGCGACGGCATCGTAGAAGGGGCATTGTCATTAGACTTGAGAAAGGAGAAGAAGGAAGAAGAACGGGTGTGACTGTTAGTTGTTGTCAAAAGCGGACGAAGGGAGGATGATTGGGTCTGAAGCGAATCGGTGGTCATCGAGCGGGGACGCTCGGGAGAGTTGGACTCGCGAGAGAGTGGGGAAGTTTGGCGTAAGTGCGGTAGTTGAGAAGGAGGGACAAAACCACGATTTCTGTTATCCCATTGGGGCGAGGCTGAACTGCCAGCGGTCGCCATCTTGTTGGTGGGTTCAGTTTAGTTCAAGTTGCGTGTAGTGCGCCTTTGCTTCAGTGACACAACGAGACCAGTGTGTCTACCCGTGGGAGAGTATTCCTCGTTTAAGTCTCTACGGTATCTAATTGACAGACTATGTCCCTGTCCCTGGCCGCTGGACAAACTTAACATCAGCCCAGCCTTGAGACGCCTGTACAACATCCTCGGGCGCATCAGGTTCAAGCTGGCCCTGTGCGTTCCTTCTCGCCCTGAGGTGTGCACACAATTTGAGCGCTCCTGAAATGGAAACGTGCATCAGAGACAAACTCACTTGAAAAACGTGTACGACAACACGATGTCATCGAGGTTGCGACACGCAGGATCCTCGAGCACATCTTTGTCAATGAAGAACAACAAGGGCATATCGATCTCTTCCCCGGCCAATAACTTCTGTTCCTCAAAACAGAAGCATTCCACTTTGGCGAAGTACGGCGCAATCTAGAGTGACGACAACCCATCAATCAGTCCTCTCCCCCATGATTCATATTTATGCTCACTCGGTCTGGCGTGACATTGTACGTCGCGATACCAATCACGTCATGATCCGCGTTGTTCTTTGCCTTGTAAAACGCGAGACTTGTCTCGCCAGGTAACACTGTTACGTATTTTTGCTGAGGCGTGAAAGTCCACGGAAGTTGCTCGCTCCGGTCCGCGTTGAAGTGTACTTTAATACGCTTCGCACCTTCAATGGGGACCAGCCGCTCTGCCTCGAATCGGCCAGTGCCGACAACAGGCGTGCCCGCGAAACCCGTTGCTGCGCAGAACATGCGGTACAGGGGTACGGCAGCATAGGATGCGCCGACCGCGAGAATGACCTACGTCACTTCAGTTCGGAAACGCATTTCTGATACGGTGCGGCACGAAGCAAGGACGAACTACGGCTGAAGTATACATGAACAAACTCCGGTTCCGTTGAGCATACAACTCGCGTGCGGACACGACACGAGCGCGTGGGGACCCGGATGGGCGGGACGTGTGTGTAGACAGAGATCTCCGCAAAAACGCGACCTCCCTACAGTGCGCAACATTATGTGTCCATGTCGGGCCTGAAAACAGATATTGGTTTTGGCGATAGAACTTGAGGTGGGAAGGAGACCTAAGGCCTAAAAGACCTGTGTAGGACCGCGTGTGAGTGCTAGCTCCGAGTGCTCGCCTCAGAGCGCAAGCCACGGCCATGGTTCGGAGCCAGGACCGTGCGGCGACCGGCTGGGTTACTCTGACAGCGGAGTACCGGACCGGGAGCGTCCTTGGGGGAGCCGAGCTTGGAACGGTTAACTTGAAGCTAACCAATGTCACCCCCTAGCAAAGACACCCCTGCAGAGCCCTCAGCCTCTACCACCGACTTAGAGCGCCTTCTTAATCGCGAAGCCTCCGCCATCCAGCGTGAGCTTGAGGTTGAGCGCATCCTCAATGCATTTAAGCTAAAGTACGCCTTTACGCCTCATAGCTATTATCCTTTACCTCACGACACTACCGGTAGTCCATATGACATCTTGGACCTAGAACCATCTGCCAAGGCCGATGATGTGAAGAAGAAATATCGGCAGCTCTCTCTTTGTGAGCTGCCCTTTTTCAACAAGACACGTGGAATCATATCGCTAATGTGCGACTCCCTGTACGTTCTCAATGGTTAGTTATCCATCCTGACAAGTGCCCACACCCACGAGCTCCCGAGGCGTTCGACGTGCTCAAGAAGGTAAATCTACTCCCTCAGTCTCTTACCGGTGCTGTGTCTAATAATTCTCTACATTCAAGGCCGAAAATGAACTTGGCGATACCGCAAAGCGTGAGGATCTCGACGCTGCAATAAATCAAGCCCGTTCGACTTTGCTCAAGGGGTTGTCCCTACCAACTTCGACACCGGACGACCACCCTAAGCTCAAGGGCCTCACACCGCCTTTCAAGGCCCAACTTCGGCTCAAGTCTAAGGAACTCCTGATCGAAGAGGAAGTTCGGAGACGAAGGTTTGTTCGTTGTTTCTGTCGCATTATGATTCTCCGTTGATGGGACACTTGATTGTAGAGCAGTCAAGATGAATCTCGCCAATGAGGGCTTCGAAGCACGCAAGAAGGAAGAAGAGGTCACAGCTAAGAAACGCAAGGCCGAAGAAGACGCTAGGTGGGAAGGTAATGTCTTTTATCCGTTGCTAGCTTCCCTCTCTTACTCACGTCCAACAGAGAACCGGGAACAGCGAGTGGACAGTTGGCGCAGCTTCTCCAATACCTCGAAAAAGAAGAAGAAGCAGAAGGGAGCTGTTCTTGGTTGAAGTCCCACCCGGTCTCAACAATCGAACAATCGCGCGATGTCTGTACTTGTCCATATCGTGTTCGAGTGACTAATGATTAGATACGGCGTCTTCGCATTACAAGCAAAGCGCGAGACGCATAGCGTCGTTTTACTAGAAGTGCACGAATTTCTTCTAGCGCTTGTCCTTTGAAACCGAGGCTTATCTGCAAGGATGACCGAACATCCTATATTCACAATTACGACTTATCAATCATCGGACCCGATGCTAATTACATCGTCATCATTGGCCATTGGGGGAGGGCGAATGCGCGCCTCGTCAACGATCCCGGCAGAGAGGTCGATCACGGACCCGTCGCTCACGATTGGCCGTGGCTTTGCAACCCTTGGCCTTACCAAGGTGTTTTCCTTGTCATCATCGTCGTCCACAAAAAATACCTCACGCCGTGGCTGGCTTGGTGGAGGGAAAGATTGTTGCGAAGACTGGGCCAGCGTTGCTTCCGATCGTTCGAGCTCGCTAGCTGCACGGGAGAGAAACGCGGCGTCAATGTCATCGTGTCTGAAGTAATAGTCGGAGCCTGGCTCTGGAGGGTCATCAGCCAGCGGCTCTGTGGTAGCTCGGGTCGGTGACAACCGCATGGGGGCGACCATGGTGGGGCTTTGGGTTTGGAAGTGCAGTGAAGTGGCCGGTGCGGGGTTGCTTGTTGACGTTGACGGGCCAGGTTGCCGAGAATGGTCCGCCGGCGGTGGCAGGCGACGGAGTTGTTCATTGTCCACAGGAGGTGGACGCACGACGCGATTTGGGCCGGAAATTGGAGCGACTGCCTGGGTTGGCGCATTAAGTCTGTCCCTTACTCTTACGGCCGCACGTGGTCGCGTAACAGGAAGGCTTTCTGGCACGGGTGCTGGGGCACCCCGAGGTGCCGATGCTGGTGCGAGTACGGGAGGCGCGGGCTGTTCTCCACGAACCTCTTCGATGTCAGGTTCGTGCTGGGCATTTGGGCTAAGATGAAGGTCAGTATCAAGGTAGGTTTGTGCAGGCAGGATCGCGCGGGAAACTTACTCCAAGCGCACTTTAAGTCCTCTTAAAAAGTCACTGTCGCGATTCGCGTCGAGATCCTCCACACCATAACCCTTGAGAACGACGGTTCTAGGTTCTAGGAATGCGATGCCATGTCTGATGGTCACATTCTTCAATTGCATCTAGTAGTTTTGTGACTGAAGTCGTTAACGGACCTCCTCCCGAATAAGGAGGAGGCGTATACCTTGTAGCCTAATGGAGTGTTCTCGAGATCAAGCTGAGAGATCTTTTTGTACTCAATCGCGTTGAGCCGTATCGTCCCGTCACTGAGTTGGAAGTGTAACATCGAGCGTGGGTAGTTGGGGACCGGCCCTTCATCCGCCTCGTCGTCATTGTCACCGCGTGCCAGGCCAGAGAGGTCAGCGCGGTCGACTTTTGCCTGCCGGACGTTCATCAGGCTGAAGGCGCTGTGGCCTATTTCTGTCAAAGCCAAAATCTGTACGAGTACGGGTGGTCCGGACAAAGAGCCCTTGCGCAGGCTGGGGAGGTCGTGGGGGAGACCGGAGCCAGATACCATTGAATCCGTGAGGTCAGACATGAGAAGCTGAGTTTCGACGAGCTCCATTATCTTGGCCATGTCGGTGGCAGGGTTCAGACCGTGCTCCTCAATCACCCAGGCGTAGCATTGTTGAAGCCAGTTCTAAGTACGACGGCGAAAAGTATTAGCGCGTGGTACAAGACGCTGAAAGACCACTTGCCCCGTCGACGGAGGGCTTGGGATAAGTTTGCCTAAGCCATTGCACTAATTGCGTTGGAGGGTGCATTCAAGTTATACAGCCGCGTATTACCGACGGACCCAAATTATTCCGGGAAGTGGCTCAGATGCGAACCACTTTCTTTCGTCATGTCATCTTCTCTACGGTAAAAACACGACATCCGTCTGTCCGTATGGTCCCGTCTGGCTCACTGCATAGAGCCTTCAGCGCCTCTACCGAACGCCCGGCTTTCCTTCCACGCCTTCCAGTGCCCGAACTTCACCAGACTTTGTCCAAGTACCTGCAATCTTTGGTTCCCCTACTACAGGAAGATGAGGCGCGAGGAGGCCCGTCGTGGCAGTCTGCGCTGCAGGAAAGGCAACAGTGGGCCGACAAGTTTGAGAGAGGTCTTGGTGCGAAATGTCAAGAGCGTCTGTATGGTGAGTTGGTCGAGTACCCGTGTCACTTCGTCGGAGTGGCTGATCTGTGCAAAAGCACTCGACAAAACCTCTCCGCGTAATTGGCTGGACGATAATATATGGCTGAAGAAGGCTTACCATGAGTGGCGCTCACCACTACTGATCAACTCGAATTGGTGGCTGGCCTTCTTCAACGACGACCGCATCCCGGAGAGTGTCCTGCGAGAACCTCCGTCCTTCTCAAAACATATAGAATTAAATCCATGGCAGGTCAGACGCGCTGCATGGCTCACGTATAGACACCTAGAATTCAAGGATAATTTAGCACGGTGAGCCTGACCACCTTGTTCTGGTTTCGCATCGTCCAATCGTCCAATCGCAGACAAGAGATCTACCCTAATACTACACGCACCGGTGAGCAATTTCTTTTTCAGAAATCTACGACAGTCTTGTCTCATTGGTTTCTCCCAGGTCTGTGGTTCCAAGAGACAGTAGCGAAGACTTTCAATACTTGTCGGATCCCGCAGCCCCATTGCGATTCCCTGAGCGCTCAACCCCCACATCATTCACCCAACGCTCGCAAAATACTTGTGATGGTCAACGATTGGACATACGCTGTCGAGGTCTATGACGAGGACCAAACACGCCTCTCCGTGGATACCATCGAGCACCGCCTGAGAAGCGTAGTTCACGACGTCGTCGCACGTGTGGAGGCTGGCGAGGAGCCGGTTCCCGTTGGGATACTCAGTGCCGATGACCGAGATCGCTGGACAGAAGTACGTCGAGCTTGCGAACTCGGGCTTACCCCATCGACTCACTCTGAATAGAACCTACAGTACATTCTTTCCCTTTCTGCCACTAACCAATACTCCCTCCAAGTCGTTCAGCAGTCGATCTTCGCCGTCAGCCTAGACCTGCACACTCTGGGCTGTCCTTCGGGGCGTTCCACACATACTTCACACACACTGCCGGTCATCGACTCACCCGCCGAGATCGACTCTCACCTACACAACATCCGTTCTTCGGTCAACGCCCGTAATCGGTGGTTCGACAAGGCTTACACGCTCATAGTGGAGACGAATACCCGTGCGGGGGCAATGGGAGAGCATTCACCTTGCGACGCTCTTGTACCGAGCATTGTGGCCGATTACGCTGTCGTTCAGTCGATCGTCCCCGAGGCGTTCTCGCGACCAGAACCCGCTCTTTTTTTTGTGGACCGCGATCTCGAAGCTGGTGGGTGGGAAAGATTGGACTGGGTCACCGACGCCCATATCGAGGCGGAGTGCATCGCGGCCGAATCTCGCGCAAAAAGCCTCATAGCCGACTCGGACGATAGCGTCCTCTGGTTCTCCGACTACGGCGTAGAATGGATAACGTCTATGGGTACATCCACGCTCTCCTCCCTCTCTCTAGTCGATGATACCCTGACACTATGAGCGTAGCTAGGCTTGCTCCAGACGCATACATACAGATGGCACTTCAGCTAGCTTGGTATAAATCACGTGGGAGCTTCACGGCGACGTACGAGACTGCGCTTACGCGTGCATTCGACAAAGCCCGGACGGAGACGATCCGTACTCTGACTGAGGACAGCCGTGCGTGGGTCTTGTCGATGACTGACCCGTTCGCCTCTGTGCGCTATCATTTGTTTGCTCGTCTCGTTTTCCTGGGCTGATTAGATGACGAAGGATACGACGAGGCTCGCCCTTCTGCACCGCGCTGTTCAGACTCATACCACCCTATCACGGCAGGCGGCGACCGGACGTGGGATCGATCGGCATTTACTCGGACTTCGGCTCATGATGCGTCCCGACGCTGGCGAACGAGCTGCGCTATTCGAGGACCCGTTGTTCGAGAGAAGTCAGGAGTGGAAGCTGAGCACGAGCGGTCTGAGCGCCGGCAAGTTCTTCCGAGGAACAGGGTGCGTGGCGTGGCGTGGCTTCGTATGTTCATAAAAAGCACGAACTAATAGTCACCTGGAAATCCAGTTTCGGTGCGCCATATCACGATGGCTATGGCATCAACTGTGAGTCGCTATTTCTGCCCTGGTCTCGGCGGTACGCTTAGCGTCTTGGTGCATTGTAGATCTCTCCGGACTGGACATAATCAAGTTCGGTATCGAATCCAAATACTCGTGCGCCGAGACGTCAACGTCCACATTCCAACACGAGATTACTAGCGCGCTACGCGAGATGAGACGTGTATGCTCACCAGAGCCCACGCACCCAGACGCATCCACCGTTGCTCGCCTGTGAACCTATTTCATTACAAAACTAGTATGACTTTTTAACAAGCCGTAGCACTTAAACACAGACATACGCGCATGCTCGCGCGCTTTCAATTTCTCCCTACTAGGATCAGTCGCCTACAACTCGCACCTACTCAAATTTCCCTCCCTCAATATCCTTCTGAGTCAGCCAAGCGCCGTTTCCCAACTCGGCAGCCATGTTGCCAACCAGTGAGCTGGCACCTTTTCCTTGAAGGAATGCCTTACTCGAGACGATGTACATGCCGCGCTGGCATCGAGTGAGCATGACATTTGTCCGTCGCAAATTGGACAAGAATCCGAGTTCTTTTGTGCGGACTAGGGAAATGACAATGAAGTGATCTTCGTTGCCTGTTTTCGCGTGTTGGGGGTGTGAGCAACCCGAGTAAGCGCGAAGATTGAACGAACCTTGGAACGAATCGACGTTAAAGCACTTGTCCTCCCAGATGAGGTCTTTCTTTTTAAGTGCCCGTTCGAGCGCATTCCGTTGTGCGTCGTATGGGGTGATGATCCTGTAGGAGACGCCCTTCTCCTGGAGGTGTTCCGCGATGAGGGTGACGGCCTCGACCTCTTGTCGGTTCTGATGACGCAGTTGGCTCCGTATTCTTTCGATACAATAGTTGTACTCACTATACGGCTCGTTCCATTCGCGCTGTCGGAACCATTTATATCAACGAAACGGCACGCTAATGGTGCGGGACTTGATGGGATGGCGAGAATACGACCTGGAGCCTGCCATCGTAGACCCGTCCAGATATAAAATTCCCAATCTGAGGGGGCATACGGTCTTCGAGTTCGAGAATAAGAATAAGTCAGCAAATACACATTAGGCGAGGATTGATTCTCACATTGAGTGTCCAACAAGACCGCAGACGACCTCAGATGGGCTAGCTCAAAAACGCTTTGCAAGTTCTCCAGGCGATCGTGCCCGTGAGGAGGTACTGGGAATGAGTGAAGGATAAGATACCGTAACTGAAAAAAAAGAGAAAATACCTCACACTGCTTGTTGTCTCCAATAAAGGATAGTTTTCGTAGAGTATGGCCAAATGATTCGAATAAAGGGAGATACTGGCCAATCTCGATTTGACTTGCCTCGTCGATCACAACGCTGTTGACAGGGATGGCCTGAGTGAATTCCATTTCTCGCAATTTTGGGTTAGAGATCGTATCAAGTGTACATAATATAACTTGTACGCCTTGAAGAACCTTTTTGAGGACACCCGGCTTAGGTAGATCGTCTGTGCGAATGACGTATCTTTCTATCTTTTCGTAAAGGTGCTCGTGCCTTGTGGCCGCGTTAGCACGATAAGCCCGTCAATAAACATAGTCACGCACCATTCGTGGTGGAAACCTTGAGATACTAGCAACTTAAAACGGATAAATCCGAGTTTGTATAGCTTCTCAGCAATATTTTTAACGGCAACGTTGGAGTGGGCCATTAACCAGATGCCACTCCGTCCATCCCGGATGGCATTATCGACATAACTAGCAATAACAGTTGTCTTTCCGGTGCCAGGAGGGCCTTGAACCAAAGTAATACAGTCATTGAGAGACAAGGAAAGCATATGTGTGAGGGCTGAACGCTGAGAAGAGTTCAGAGGTGCATCGGGATGTTCGACGACGTCAATGGGGGGCGAAGGACTGGAAGATGTGAAAGATTCTGGCCAGGTGACAGGGTCTGAGGGTAACCAGATCGCCTTCATCCAGTGGTTGTCCGAAAGCGGAAGTGACCTCTGTAGGATACGCAAGAGAACAAGGCTGCGATCCAACTCGGCCCTAGTAGGAGCACCTCGACCAGTGGAAGTGAGAGAGGTTATAGCTCTACCTTCCACAATGTGCTCCGTGTTAATACGTGCAGATCTGCCGCGAATACGGGCGACACCAGCTGGAATCGAGAATGTCTCAGAGCCATTCGTGACTTCAGCTGTTAATCTCTAGACCAAAAAAATTGACATGTGTTCGAAAAGCGGTTAAATACTTACTGGTAAACCGGGTGTTACACGATTTGAATAACTCTGTGATCGCGCAATCAATTGCTGCGTCTCAGGGTTATAGCCTAATTGAACTTCATACGTCATGGACGTGGGCTTCAGACTAGCAAGCCGCTGCGCGTCGTATGATATCTTGTGCAGAATACGTAATTCCTTGTAAAAGCGATGTTGTGAGAATCCCCATAATAATAATAATTTTAAATAAAGACCCACGTCCGCCGGAAACTTCCTCATATCAACTTTTGGGGCAGCATAGAACAGGTCTTTAGTATTTCCAAGTTCGTATTGTCCAAGGTAGCCACAAAGCCAGGCCATCTGAGCCAGTGATCCTCTGTTTTCCTGTTCATCGGACCCATAAAGGGTGGTCTCAAAGGTACTGGCGATAATGTCTGCATGGATGCTGTCACCGACGATGGCTCGGACAGAGTCAACAGGAGATCTGCTGCGCACAGGAAGAGCAGATTGGATATCGATGGCGTTGGCAAGACGGAGATGGAGATGGAGGTGAAGAGATAGTGCAAGGGTCGCAAGGTCAAATGCGTAGAATGTACAATCCGGGTGACAAAAAAGTTCTTGCTCAAGCCACTTGCGGCGCTCAGTATCCCTCAATTGAAGGCCACTTGTATTACCACCGTCATAGGGTCTCGAGCTATTTATGTCGATAATGAGAACGCGATTGCCGAGAGCGCATGCGAAAGTTGGCAAGCCTCCAGACTTGGAGTAAGCTGGGGAGATGCCCACGGAACGGGGAGAGTTCGCAGCAGAGCCAAAGAGCCACTGAATATCGGTAATTTTGAGCTCCTTCTCGCTCACGATTCGCGGTTCGATGACGCTGTCGATTGGTTCGTTGATGAAGTTTTGATAGAATGAGTGGGACCGAGAGGCAGCCAGGCGGTTGAACGACGGGCGAGGCATGATGGTTAATGGGGTGTTTGGGTCTGGGATTTAAGTCACGAAGGATAGGGTACTAGTAAATGAGTTAGGGGTCGTCGTAGTGGCTGCGCAAGGCGACAATTGCGTTATCTATCGATGGGGGCGTGGCGCACAAAGAAAACTCCGTTCGTGGCCTGGTCGACTTCTGGGCCAATCACCACCGCTGGGCATCGTGGGCTGGTGGAGCAAGGGGGACCGTAAATGCTTTATTCATCATGTTCTGATCGATTGCTCGTTGGCAGACTTTTGCCCAGTCAGGATATCGTTCACGGAACTTGACTATCTTGACTGCTTTTGATAGCCTTCTTGTACCGGAGTACTGGTCACCCAGACTCGGAGCGCACGCAAGATAACATCAGACCGCAAGAGAAACGGCACTGCCAAATGGCTTGAAACAAAGAAGCAGAGGTATAGCTGGCCTCGCAGCATTCTCCCAGTCTATGGGGATACGGATGGCACCGTCTCCCCTTCCAAAACTTATGGTCGGTTGCGCTGGCCAGGCTGAGTCTAGTCACGTTTGTGAGTTCTTATCTTGCTGTAGCCACGGGGGAGATACGTAGGTCAGTGTATGGTAGGTATGCCCAATACTTCCGGCAGAAGTTTGAGCCGATCTGGCCAGCTCGATACATCGCTTGAACATTGGCCACCTGTATCGAGCGCGTTTCCATCAGAAATCGAAGTGAAACTTGGTGAGAATCAATTGACACATCTGGCGCGCACAGATGGATCCAGAGAAGAGCCTTTTAAACTGATGGCACTAGTAGATACGCCACGTAACCCCAGGAACTTTCAGTTAGGAAAGGTGCAAGAGTACATGATTTAGCGAAAATTTGATTTTTCCTAAATGCTCCAGGTGATGACACGGAATTCTAAACCGCATTCGGGTCTGGTGTGTTTGGACAAGAACGTTCTATACGGATGACAAGTGTGGTAGTGAGATCAAGCTACAGAACGATGGCACGTTCCGTGTTGGTTCAGGCAAGAGCAGTGCGGGGGGCTTTTTGATGACAAATCAGAGTAGTCGTCTGGACACGCTGAATTCTTCTACAACCTGAAGTCAGGCATCGCGAATTCGCTACTCGTGATGTGACTATCACCTACATGCGTGCATGCGCACTCCGTTCCATTCTCTAGGCGAAGTGTGTCTGCCTTTGAAGCAACTCAGTCAGGGCGAACCCGGGAAGATGAAATCGACAGACCGACGGCGTCTCATACTTTCAGTGGGACCGTTTTACTATGATGTTTTCTGCGTTTAATTTCTTACAACCACAGCCAATCCATTCTTCTACTATCTCTCTGTCATGGTCGCAATTCGAGAAGTCCTTGGTCCGCCTGCGTGTCTTGATGTGTCTCAACTGATGGGGAGACGGCTTGGCGACCGTGAGAACGTCGATGGAGACAGGACGGCGGTCGTTGGGATCAGATCCTGGACATGTGTGAGGGGCCTCGACCCACAATGTCTGCCGGGTTACATCAGATTCTTTCTTTGCACGCTACTGTATCCCCTTAGGTGCATCAGGCTCTCTTCTCTTTTCATCGCGCGTGAATATCGTCAATGTGGAAACAGGCGCTCTTATATTCTATTCCTCCCCAAGTTCTTCGCTTCCGGGCTCATCTTTATGGTCTCTAGTTTCGAACTCACAATGCCGACCCATCAACGGTACACTCACGAGTCCCATCGGGCTCAAGTAAACGCGTAACTTCTGTTTTTCACTATCATATCGCCATGCGCCAACAGCACCAGTGCTACGGCGGATGTGTTATGAGTTCCTGCGATTCCATCAACATAGAGGGCTGAATCTCCACCTCCTTTTCCCAACGCTTGGAAAATGCTTGAGGAGTGTAACTCACGATACCGCTTGGCGCGTTGAGGCTGGCGAGAAGATACTTTGCGTTGGGATACGGGTACTCAGTGTCGACGACTGAGATAGATCGTTGGACAGAAGTACGTCTGTTCCGGTACCCAAGAGTTCCCAGAAGTCACCCAACCGTCTGTCTTCGCTGTCAGCCTTGACTCTCATCCTTGGCTTTTCTTCGAGCTCCACCCACACTCAGGCACTCTGCAGGTCATAGACTTACTCGCTGAGATCGACTCTTACTCGCACAACGTCCGTTCTGCAGCCAGTGCCAATAATCGATAAACCTCACACGTCATAGTGGAAACGAATACCCCGTGCGGGGACAATGAGAGAGTATTCACCTTGCGACGCCCTTGTACCAGGCACGATAGTCGACCACGCCGTCGTTCGGTGAATCGTTCCAGAGGCATTCGCTTCCAGAACCTGGTCCCTTTTTTTCAAACTGATATTGACACCGACGGGAAAGATTGGACAGGGTAACCGGCGCTCATATCGTGGAGTGCATAGCGATTGGATCTCGTAACAAAGCCCCAACAGCCGACTCTGACGATAGAGTTCTCTGGTTCTCCGACTACGGCATAGAATGGATAACGTCTATAGGTAATCCACGCAACTCTGTCTCCCTCTGGCCCATGATACCCTAACACTGCGAGCGTGGCTTGGCTCTCTCCGGACGCATACATACAGGCGGCCTTTCAGTTAGCTTGGTACAAATCGCGCGGAAGCCCCACGGCGACGTACGAGACGGCGCTTACGCGTGCATTCGACAAAGCTCGGATGGAGACGACCCGTACTCCGACTGAGGGCAGCCACGTGGGTCTTTTCGATGACCAACTCGTTCGCCTCTGTGTGTTATCGTTTGTCTGCTCGTCTCGTTTTCCTAGACTAATATATAACGAAGGATACGACGAGGCTCGCTTTTCTGCGCCGCGCTGTTCAGATTCATACCACCCTATCGCGTCAGGCGTCGGCCGAACGTGGGACCGATCAGCATTTACTCGGACTTCGGCTCATGATACGTCCCGAGCTGCGAAGAGCCGAGCTATTTGAGGACCCGTTGTTCGAGAGAAGTCAGGAGTGGAAGCTAAACACGAGCGCTCTGAGCACGGGCAAGTTCTTAGGAACAGGGTTCGTTGCGTTGCGTGGTTTCCGTGTGTCCATGAAAAGCACGAACTGACAGCCACCAGAGATCTAGTTTCGGTGCACCATATCATGACGACTGCGGCATCAACTGTGAGTCGCTATTTTTATCCTGGTCTCAGCGGTACAGGTACACTTAACGTCTCTGTGCACTGTAGATCTCTCCGGACCGGACATAATCAAGTTCGGCATCGGATCCAAACACTCGTGCGCCGAGACGTCAACGACCACCTTCCAACACGGGATTAGTAGCGCGCTACGCGAGATGAGGCATGTATGTTCACTGGAGCCCACGTACCCAGACTCACCCACCGTTGCTCGCTTGTGAGCCTATTTCATTACACACCAGTACGACTCTTTAACAAGCCGTAACACTTAAATATAGACATACGCGCTTTTCCGCGCGCTTTCAACTCTTCCCCGTCACTACCAGTCGCTTACAACCCGATCGAACAATTTGTGTGTGGAACTCCACGACGAGAGAATCAAACAGATCTACACGCACATCTGCGCGCTTTCAACCTTTCCCCGCCACCACCAGTCACCTACGACCCGTACCCTACTCAAATCTCCCTCCCTCTATATCCCTCTGAGTGAGCCAAGCGCCGGGTAGATTTCCCAACTCGGCGGCCATGTTGCCAACCAGTGAGCCGGCACCTTTCCCTTGAAGGAATGCCTTACTCGAGACGATGTACATGCCGCGCTGGCATCGAGTGAGCATGACATTTGTCCGTCGCAAATTGGACAAGAATCCGAGTTCTTTTGTACGGACTAGGGAAATGACAATGAAGTGGTCTTCGTTGCCTGTTTTCGTGTGTTGGGGGTGTGTGAGCAATCCGGGTAAGCGCAAGGATTGAACGAACCCTGGAACGAATCGACGTTAAAGCACTTGTCGTGCCAGTCGAGATCTTTCCCCTCAAGTGCTTGTTCAAGCGCGCTCCGCTGTGCGTCGTATGGGGTGATAATCCTATAAGGGACGCCCTTCTCTTGGAGGTGTCCCGCGATGAGGGTGACGGCCTCGACCTCTTGTCGGTTCTGATGACGTAGTTTGGCACTGTCTTCTTTTATGTAATGCAACTGCTACACTCACTATGTAGCTCGTTCCGTTCGCCTTCCGTTGTTCGGAACCATTTATATCAACGAAACGGCACGCGATGGTGCGGGACTTGATGGGATGGCGAGAATACGACTGGAGCCTGCCTTCGTACACCCGTTGAGATACAAACTCCCCAATCTGAGGGGGCATACGGTCTTCGAGTTCGAGAATAAGAATAAGTCGGTTCGAGCGAAGATCAGTCCTCACATTGAGTGTCCAACAAGACCGCAGACGACCTCAGATGGGCTAGCTCAAAAACGCTTTGCATGTTCTCCAGGCTATCGTGCCCGTAAGGAGGCACTGAAAAGGAGTGAAGGATTAGAAACCGCAACGGAAAAGTGAAAATACCTCACACTGCTTATCGTCTCCAATAAAGGATAGTTTTCGCAGAGTATGGCCAAACGACTCGAATAGTGGGAGATACTGGCCAATCTCAACTTGACTTGCCTCATCGATCACAACGCTGCTGACGGGAACAGCCTCAGTGAATCCATCGCGCAGTTTTGGGTTAGAAATTGTATCGAGTGTACATAATATAACTTGTATGCCTTGAAGAACCTTTTTGAGAGCACCCGGCTTAGGTAGATCGTCTGTGCGAATGATGTATTTTTGTATCTTTTTGTAAAGGTGGTCATGCCTTGTGGCCGCGTTAACACGATAAGCCCGTCAATAAACATAGTCACGCACCATTCGTGGTGGAAACCTTGAGATACTAGCAACTTAAATTGGATAAATCCGAGCTTGTCTAGCTTCTCGGCAATATTCTTAACGGCAACGTTGGAGTGGGCCATTAACCAGATGCCACTCCGTTCATTCCGGACGGCATTGTCGACATAACTGGCAATAACAGTTGTCTTTCCGGTGCCAGGAGGGCCTTGAATTAGAGTAATACAGTCGTTGAGAGACAAAGAAAGCATATTTGTGACGGCCGAACGCTGAGAAGAGTTCAGAGGTGCCCCGGGATGTTCGACAATTTCAATGGGGGGTGGAGAATCGGAAGATGACTCGGAGAAAGATTCCGGCCAGATGACAGGGTCTGAGGGTAACCAGATCGCCTTCATCCAGTGGTTGTTCGAGAGCGGGAGTGACCTCTGTAGGATACGCAAGAGAACAAGGCTGCGGTCCGACTCGGCCCTAGTAGGAGCACCTCGACCAGTGGAAGTGAGGGAGGTTATAGCTCTACCCTCCATGTTGTGCGCTGTGCTTACATGTGCAGATCTGCCACGAATATTGGTGACGCCAGCTGGAATTGAGAGTGTCACAGAGCCATTCGTGACTTCAGCTGTAAATCTCTAGACAAAAAAGTTGACGATGTGTCCGAAAAGCGGTTAAATGCTTACTGATGAACCACGTGTTACACGACTTGAATAGTTCTGTGATCGCGCAACCACTTGCTGCGTCTTATGGTCATAGCTTGCTTGAATTTCATGCGTCACGGACGTGGGCTTCAGACTAGCAAGCCGCTGCGCGTCGTATGATATCTTCTGTAGAACATGTAATTCCTTGTAAAAGCGGCGTTGTGAGAAGCACCATAATAATCTTTTTTAAAAAGACTCACATCCGCCGGAAACTTCCTCATATCAACTTTTGGGGCAGCATAGAACAGGTCTTTGGTATTTCCGAGTTCGTATTGTCCAAGGTAGCCACAAAGCCAAGCCATCTGAGCCAGTGAATCTCTGTTCTCCTGTTCATCGGACCCATAAAGGGTGGTCTCGAAGGTACTGGTGATACGATCTGCATGGATGCTGTCACCGACGATGGCTCGGACAGAGTCAACAGGAGATCTGCTGCGCACAGGAAGAGCAGATTGGATATCGATGGCATTTGCAAGACGGATATGGAGATGGAGGTGAAGAGATAGCGCGAGGGTCGCAAGGTCAAATGCGTAGAATGTACAATCCGGGTGACAAAAAAGTTCTTGCTCAAGCCACTCGCGGCGCTCGGTATCCCTCGACTGAAGACCACTTGTATTACCGCCGTCATAGGGTCTCGAGCTAGGTAGGTCGATAATAAGAACGCGATTGCCGAGAGCGCATGCGAAAGTTGGTAAGCCTCCAGACTTGGAGTAAGCTGGAGAAATGCCCACGGAACGGGGGAGAGTTCGCAGCAGAGCCAAAGAGCCACTGAATATCGGTAATTTTGAGCTCCTTCTCGCTCACGATTCGCGGTTCGATGACGCTGTCGATTGGTTCGTCAATGAAGGTCTGATAGAATGAGAGGGACCGAGAGGCAGCCAAGCGGTTGAACGAACGGCGAGGCATGATGGTTAATGGGGTGTTTGGTTCTGGGATTTAGATCACGAAGGATGGAGTACTAGTAAGTGAGCTAGGGGTCGCCGCAGTAGTGGCTGCGCAAGGCGACGATTGCGTTATCTATCGATGGGGGGCGTAGCGCACAAAGAAACTCGGTTCGTAGCTTTGGTTGACTTCTGGGCCACTGCGGAGCATCGTGGGCCAGTGTGGAGGACCGTAAATACTTTATTCGTCGTGTTCTCATCGATTGCTCGTTGGCGAACTTTTGCGCAGTCACGATATCGATATGTCAATCACGGAACTTGACTATCTTGACTGCATTTGTTGGCCTTCTTGCATCGGAGTACCGGTCACCCAGAGTGCAAGCAAGATAACATCAAGACCGCAAGAGAGAAGACACTGTCAAATGTCTTGACTTGAAACGAAGAAGGGGTTCAGTTGGCCTCGTAGCGTTTTCCTATCCCGTGTCTATGAGATTACGAGTGACACTGTCTCCCCTTTTACACTGACTTATGGTTGGTTGCGCTGGCCAGGCTAAGTCTGGTCACGTTTGTGAATTCTTATCTTGGTGTAGCCATGGGGGAGACACGTACGGTCAGTGTATGGTAGGTATGTCCAATACTTCCGGCAGAAGTTTGAGCCGATCTGGCCAGCTTGATCCATCGCTTGAGCCATTGGTCACCTGTATCGCGTTTCCATCAGAAATCGAATAGCGAAACCTGGTGAGAATCAATTGGCTCGTCTAGCGCGCATAGATTAGTCCAGAAAGAACGGTTAAAACTGATGGCACTAGTAGACACGCCGTGTAACCCCAGGAACTTTCAATGAGGAAAAGCCAATGGGAAAAGTGCGAAAGTACATTGAGCAAAAAAATTTCCCCGATGCGCCAGGTGATGGCATGGAATTCTAACCCCGGACTCGGGCTTGGTGTGTTCGGACAAGGACGTTCTATATGGGTGACAAGCATGGCAGTGAATCCAAGTCACAGAATGATGGCAAGTTCCGTGTTCGAGAGCTTTTTGATGATAAATCAGGGTCGTCATCTTGACCTCGCTGAGTTCTTCTACAACTTGAAGTAAGTTAGGCATCGCTTCACTACTCGCGATGTGACTATCACCTACATGCGTGCATGCATGCTAATTCCATTCTCCAGGTGTGTCTGCCTTTAAGGCAACTCGGCCATGGCGACCCCGGGAGGATGATTAACGGGTAAACGGCGTCTCATACTTCCAATGAGACCGTTTTACTATGATGTCTTCTGCGTTTATATTCTTACAGTCACAGCTAGTCCGTTCTTCTACTACCTCTTTGTCATGGTCGCAATTTGTTAAGTCCTTGGCCCGCCTGCATGTCTTCTTGAGGTGTCTCGACTGATGGTGAGATGGTCTGCTGACCGCAAAAGCCTTGGTAAGAGCGTCGATGGAGACAGGGCTTTTGTCGTTGGGATCAGATCCCGGACATGTGTGCGGGGCCTCGATCCACAATGTCTGCCGTATTAAAGCACATTCTTTCCGTGCATGCTACTGTATCCCCTTAGGTGCATCAGGTTCTTATGCCATTTCGTAGCGTGTGAATGTCGTCACTCATGAGTCCCACCGGGTTCGGGTACACACGTAACTTCTGTTTTTCGCTACCGTATCCCCACGCACCAACAGCATCGGTGTTACGGCGGATGTATTATGAGTTCCTGCGATACCACGTGCCCTCGACATATAGGCCTCAATCTCCATCTCTTTTTCCAACGTTCAGAAAATAGTTGTCATTGACAACGATTGGACATACGCTGTCGGAGTCTACGATGGGAATTAATTTGGACAGAAATACGTCGGTTCCCGGACCCAACGGTCCCCAGAAGTCATCCAACAGTCCGTCTTCGCTGTTAGCCTTGACTCTCACCTTTGACTTTTCCTTCACGGCGTTCCACCCACACTCACGCGCTCTACAAGTCGTAGACTCACTCGCTGAGATCGACTCTTACTTGTACAACGTTCGTACCCCAGTCAATGCCAATAACCGATAAAGCTCACCCGTCATAGTAGAAACGAATACCCCGTGCGGGGACGATGGGAGAGCATTCACCTTGCGACGCCTTGTACCAAGCGTTGTGGCCGACTCGTTCCTGAGGCATTCGCTGCCAGGACCTGGTCCCTTTTTCTCAGACCATGATATCGACTCGTATTGAGGCGGGGTGCATCGCGTTGGATTCCGTACCAAGCCCTGATAGCCGACTTGCACGATAGAGTCCTCTGGTTCTCTGACTATGGCGTAGAATGGATAACGTTTGTAGGTAATCCACACAACTCTGTCTCCCTCTGGCCCACGATACCCTGACACAACAAGCTTAGCTGGGCTTTCTCCAGACGCACATATACAGGTAGCACTTCAGTTAGCTTTGTGCAAATCGCGTAGGAGCTTCCCGGAGACGTGCGAGACTGCGCGTATGCGTGCATTCGACAAAGCCCGGACGGAGACGATCCATACTCTGACTGAGGACAGCCACGCGTTGGCTTGACCGATGACTGAGCCATTCGCCTCTGTGTATTATCGTTTTTTTTCCCCTTTAGACTAATAGATGACGAAGGATACGACGAGGCTCGCTCTTCTGCGCTGCGCTGTTCAGACTCATACGACCCTATCGCGTGGGATCGATTGGCATTTACTCGGACCTTGGTTCATGATGCGAGCCGCGCTATTTGAGGTCCCGTTGTTCGAGAGGAGTCAGGAGTGGAAGCTAAGTACGAGCACTCTGAGCGCTGGGAAGTTTTTCCGAGGAACTGGGCCCGACGCGAGGCTTCCGTGTGTTCCAGATCGGATTCGTAGCACCATATCACGATGGATATGGCATCAACTGTGAGTACATGTGAGTTCTCGCTTACACACTTAGTTTCTACGGTGCGTCGTCGATCTCCCCGGACTGAACATCATCAGGTTCGGCATCGAATCCAAACACCCGTGCATCGAGACATCAATATCAATGGCCACATTTCAGCGCGAAATGAAGGACGAAGCATGTACGTTCGCCAGAGCCCACCCAGATGCGTCCACCGTTGCTTGCCTATGAACATGTTGTATTACATATTTCGATTCTTTAACAAGAAACAGTAGATGGCCAGCTCATCGTCTCAAGACACTCTTCCGATCAAACAATTTGTGTGTGGAACGTCACGACGGGAGAATAAAAAACCAGACCTATGCGCATATCCATGCGCTTTCAACCTTTCCCCGCCACCACCAGTCGCCTACGGCCGGCGCCCTACTCAAATTTCCCTCCCTCTATATCCTTCTGAGTGAGCCAAGCGCCGGGTCGTTTTCCCAACTCGGCGGCCATCTTGCCGACCAGCGAGTCGGCACCTTTTCCTAAAAGGAATGCCCTGCTCGAGACGATGTACATGCCGCGCTGGCATCGAGTGAGCATGACATTTGTCCGTCGCAAACTGGACAAGAATCCGACTCCTTTTGAGCGGACTAGGGAAATGACGATGACATGGTCTTCGTTGCCTGTTTTCGCGTGTTGATGTGTGAGCAGTCCGGGTAAGCGCGAAGATTGAACGAACCCTGGAACGAATCGACGTTAAAGCACCTGTCGTGCCAGTCAAGATCTTTATCTTTGAGCGCCTGCTCGAGTGCGCTCCGCTGCGCGTCATACGGGGTGATGATCCTATAGGAAATGCCCTCCTCCTGGAGGTGTTCTGCGATGAGCATGACAGCCTCGACCTCTTGCGGGTTCTAACGACGCAATTCGACTTAGTTTTCTTTCGATACAAATGCTGCACTCACCATTATGCTCTTTCCGTCCGCGTCCAGTCGTTCAGCACCGTTTATATCAACGAAACGACACGCGGTGGTACCCGACTTGATAGGATGCTCAGGGTTAGACTTGAGCGCGTTGTTGTAGACCCGTTGAGATATAAAATCCCCAATCTGAGGGGGCATACGATCTTCGAGTTCGAGACTATGTCAGCAAATACACCCCGAGCGAATATCGATTCTCACATTGCGTATCCAAGAAGATCGCGGACGGCTCCAAGTGGGCTACCTCGAAAATGCTTTGCAAGTTCTTTAGATCATCTTGGCCGTGAGGAGGCACTGGAAAGAATGTAAAGCATAAGATATTGCGACATAAAAAAAAAAATCGCCCACATTGCTTGTCGTCTCCGATAAAGCATAGCTTTCGCAGAGTATGGTCAAATGACTTGAATAAAGGAACATACTGGCTAATCTCGATTTGGCTGGCCTCGTCGATGACAACATTGATGACAGGAACAAACTGAGCAAGATCGCGTAGCTTCGGGGAAGACATCATACTAAGTGTACACAGTACAACTTGTGTGTCCTTAAGAACTTTTTTGAGAGCGGTTGGTTTCGGTAGAAAATCTGTGCGAATGGTGTTTTTTTTCTATCTTTTTGTAGAGGTGTTCATGCCTTGTGGGTGTTAACACGACAAACTTCTTGATAGGGATCACTCACCAGTCATAGTGGAAACCTTGGGAGACTAAAAGCTTGAAACCGAAAAAATCGAACTTGGCCAACTTTTCGGCAATATTTTTAACAGCGACATTCGACTGAGCCATTAGCCAGATCCCTCTCTGTCCAGCCCGAATGGCATCAACAACATAAGTGGCGATAACAGTCGTCTTTCCGGTGCCAGGAGGGCCTTGAACCAGAGTGATACAGTTATCAAGAGAAAAAGACAGCATATTTGTGAGGGCCAAATGCTGAGAAGAGTTCAGAGGCGCGTCGGGATGTTCGACGATTTCAATGGGGGGTGAAGAACTAGAAGATGAGAAAGATTCGGGCCAGATAACAGAGTCTGATGGTAGCCAAATGGCCTTCATCCAGTTGTTGTCGAAAAGGGGAAGAGAACCCTGTAGGACACGCAAGAGAACAAGGCTGCGGTCTGATTCGGCCCTGGTAGGAAGATCCCGACCAATGGAGGTGATAGAGGCTATGACTTTACCCTCCATGTTGTGCTCTGTATCTATATGGGCAGTTCTTCCACGAACACTGGATGCGTCGCCGGTAACTGTGAATGTTGTGGAGGAGCCATGGGCGACCGTGAGCTTGACTCTCTAGACAAAAAGAGTCGATAATGCCCTTAAAAATATAGTTGAACACTTACTGATGCATTAGGTGTGAGCCGATTCGAGTAGCGTTGAGAGTTTGCAACCATTTGCTGAGTTTTGTGATTGAACCCTGTTTGGATCTCATGTGTCACGGATGTGGGTTTCATATTGTCGAGGCGCTGTATATCATATGATATCTTCTGTAGAACACTTAGGGCCTTGTGAGAGCGATGTCGTGAGATGCACCGTGATAAATTTGATTAAAAGTCGGACCCACATCCGGTGAGAATTTCCTCATATCGATTTTAGGTGCCGCATAGAACAAGTCCTTAGTATTTCCAAGGTCGTATTGACCAAGGTAGCTACAGAGCCAAGCTCTCTGTACCAGTGCAGTAAGATCTTGTTGTTTGCTAGACACATAGAGTGTAGTTTCAAACGCGCTTGTGATGTTGTCCACGAAAATGGGGGACGCGTCACTAACGATGACCTGGACCGAGTCAACAGGTGATCGAGTAGGGACAGGGAGTGCGGATTGAATATCAACGGCATTAGAAAGGTGAAGATGCAGGTGAAGGCGAAGAGATAGAGCAAGCGGTGCGAGGTCAAAAGCATAGAATGTACAATCTGGGTGACATAAAAATTCCTGCTCAAGCCGATTGCGGCGCTCGATATTCCTTGGCCGAGGGCCATTCGTAATACCATCATCATAAGGTTTCGAGCTATGGAAGTTGATAATGAGTACACGATTGCCGAGGGCGCACGCAAGAGCTGGCAAGCTTCCAGACTTGGAGTAAGCTGGGGAGATGCCCACGGAACGGGGAGAGTTCGCAGCTGAACCAAAAAGCCATTGAAGATCAGTAATTTCGAACTCCTTCTCGTGCACGACACGAGCTTCGATACTCTCGATTGGCTCGTCGATGAAGGTTTGATCGAAGGAGAAAGGTTGGTTGGACGACGGACGGGGCATGGTGCTTGATGGGGACTGGAATTTGGCCTGAAATCACGAAAGACAAAGCTAACGGTGTGGGGGGGTCGTCGAGGTGGCGGAACTAGGACGGTGGTTGCGTTTTCAATCGATGAGGCAACAGGAAGGAACTCGGCTCGTGGCTTGGTCGACGTCTGGGCCCACCACCACGGGCAGGGTGGCCTCGTGTGGGGGGCAACGTACATTCCTCATTCGCCACCTTTTCAACGACCGGCCGTTGGCGAGCGTCTGCCTAGTTCGGACATCCACCATTCACGCTCGGGCTGTTCATGACACACATACAGGTTATCACAACTGTTACAACAGAGGAATATCGGTCATTCAGAGTGTAACCAGGGCCCTGTGTAATATCCGCCTCAAGGCCGCTAGTAACGGCGACACGCTCCGATGACGGGACAGCTATCTTTCTAGCACCTGTCAATAGACATACAGCTGGTACGGCTCCCCCCCCTCGTCCAACAACACTATGGGGCCACTAGCCTAGCTGAGTCTAGTCACACTTGTGAGTTTCTCATCTTAGCAGTAGGGGAGATACGTACAGTCAAGTCAATGGGCCATCTGTTCCCGGCCCATAATTAGTAAGCCGATGAGACTTCAGCACTTAGCAAGTACATTATAGTGCCCGGAAATAAAAAAACCAGGTAGAGAGATACCCGCAATGAAGTCCCCGAGAGGAATCCTTCTCGAAAAGAAGGCTCGACTGGGAACTCCGAATCTGCTTTGATGCCGGAGTGAACCCCCTGGCCCGCACAGCCAACGCGCAATGGGTGCGCCAATTGCGTCCAGCAGACATTACGAGTCGATTGCTTTATCCATTGACTACCCGTGTCGAACGCGTTGCCTCTCAGGATTGGATGCTGGGATTCAATTGGCTCATCCGGTGCTCACATACTCAAGAGCTGGCTAGTAAACCCCTTCAGATTCACGACATTGGTGGACCTGTGGAGTCACCTATATTATTCTATGTGAGATTTTAGCGAGGAAAGGTGCGAAAGCACATACAACAAATCTTTCCGCCACATCGTGTGGCGCAAAACTTCGTATAAAACGTCAGATATTGTGTCCCAACCAGATAACGCGAGGTCAACGGCATCGAGTCGCTCTTATCCCATGCACTTACATCCGCCGCCCCTTGCGGGGGCTAGTGTTGCACACGAACTCGAGGTGGTCGCAACGTGAGTCCTGGTGCAAGCAAGGGAGTAAGTATTGTCGGTGTTATCTCACGGAATTGACGCCTACCCGGTACCCAAGTAACACTTGGACAAATTCTATGTGTCCACTCGCTGCTGCCGAACGAAGTGGGGTCTGGTCGTCGCCTTGTTGCAGGTCCGGGTCTGCTCCACGGCCCAGTACCCTTGCGTGACGTCAACAAGTCCTTCTGCAGACGCTTTGGAGCGGAGTCCGGTCGAAGGGGTTCGCAAGATCCATGGTTGCAACAAAATGAAGTAGTCACTCTGCAATCTGAAAATGCCCCAGTGCAGTGCCACCACCAGCGGGTGTCAGTAAGGCCCGGAGCAGGCAACTGTTATTATGGACGCTTGGAGATGAGGTGTACTTCCAGACGCGGAGTCCACACAACGACGCATTAGATCTGCAAGGTTCCATGCCAAACTAGGATCAATATTTTTCTTTGAAATTGAGACAACCAACAGTGACAAGTCGTGGGTTTGAGAGGAACGGGTGAGACCCCACACTGGGCCGAAGTGGATTTGTCGTCGCGTCACCAAGAGCCACCTCACGTCCCAATGGCGACCCCCTTCTTCATCGGAATCGGTGCTATTGCCGCAGGTCTAGCAGGCCGTCATTTCCTCCGCCGCAGCGCTATGGGTGCCGCAGACCAATGGGCCAAAGGTGGTTTCAAAGCAAAAATGGACCGGAAGGAGGCCCTCGCAATTCTTGGCCTCAAGTGCGCGTGTCCCCCATCCTCTCGTTCTGTTCTAATTAGAGACATTTTATAGAGACGGTCCTACACTCAAATTGAAACTGAAGGATGCGCATCGCCATATAATGCTCGCTAATCACCCAGACCGCGGCGGAGCACCCTACCTCGCCAGTAAGATCAACGAGGCCAAGGATTTGCTAGACAAGGACCTCCGAGCACGATAGTACAGTCCATCGTTTCCCTACGCTCTTGGGGTACGCCGCGGCCTCGCGCTTCTGTATTATCGCTACTGACTCTTGCGCAAGTTCATTTGCGTTTATTAGACATATTACCCTTGTACAAACCCTATAATCATCGTTCTGACACCATTCACACCATATTCTGCCCATCTATCTCCTGAACTGAGACAAACTTGTCTCCACCCTGACCGATTGTTTGGCTATCGAACCTCTGTACAAAACGTCGTATTGTCCGACCTTTATTAGAAGAGGCGTAGACTCACACTTCGTTTCTCCTTTTTTTCTCCCCCAGTCTTTCCGGCTGACTAAGCGAGGACTTATTGATCCGGAGATGAAACTGACAGTGTTCATCATCATAGTCGAAACGCGAGACAAGCCCCGGCATGGACCCAACGGAATTTGAACCATCCCAGCTGGGTACCAGAGCTCAGTACGTCGAGTAAAACTGTAACTCCCTCTCGAAGACTTTGACCCCAACGTTTTTAGCTGGGATCATGTCTATGAAAGGGAGGTCGCAAACTTCCACGAGACAGGAGATGAGGGAGAAATCTGGTGAGAAAGAGAGAGACATTTCGTTAAGCTCGCCAGTCCACTTCATCGCTAAAAGATTTTATCCAGGTTCGGCGAAGACAGTGTTGAGAAGATGGTTGACTGGACATTGGAGAACGTTCCCGCAGCTTCCGGACCTCAGATTCTCGAGATCGGTAGCGGTAACGGGACTCTGCTTTTCGCGCTCTGCGACGCTGGGTACGCGGCTTCCCACTTGACTGGCCTCGATTACAGTCCGGACGCGGTCAAGCTTGCCCGCTTGATCGCTCACACGCGGAATGGCGAGGAGATTGCTTTCCACGTCTGTGATTTTCTTCGAGACGAACCCGCTCTCGCTACCGGACGACCTGATGCTTCGGGGCTGTGGGACCTGCTACTGGACAAGGGAACTTACGACGCGATCGCTCTTGGAGAGAAGGACGAGCTCGGGAGAAGTCCCATGGCAGCGTATCCGGCGCAGGCTTCGAGATTGCTTAAGGAAGGCGGATATTTTTTGATAACCTGTAAGCCCAAGTTTGACTCGACTCCTCTTGTTGACCATTGTCTGTAGCTTGTAACTTTACGGAAGAGGAACTAAAAGCAAGTTTCATTAAACCCGAGACTAACTTTCAGTTCTAGTAAGTCGCTTGTTCATGTCCCTGAAAGATCCTCACTAGAGTTATCCAGCTCGCGCGTTGAGCACCCATCCATCTCTTTCGGGGGGAAGATCGGTAGCGTTTACACAACTGTGGCATTTAAGAAAGGACCCTAGTGGTGGTAGGAGGTACTCTGAGACTACAGTGCAGGCACGATGTCCAATCCTGTTCGTAGAGTGTCTATCGCGACGCCAATGGCCCACCGAATGAACTCTTCCTCCGAGCCCTTTTTCATCTCTGTCAGAAAATAGACGAGACCCATAGCCAGCACCTGGATTCGCGCTGCTTTTACGAAAATTTCTTCAAGAGAGGCCTTATTACGCGTAGGTGGCACGTCACTTTGTAAGGTTGGAACAGATGTCTGGCTATTGGCGAAGAGCTGGCGAAAAAAGTGCGAAAGAAAGTCACGCGTTCGAGGCTTTAGCACTGTGAAGTCCACGGGCTGAGGGTAGCAAACTTAGTCACAAGAAAGTGGAGCGACAGACATAAACGAACCTTGAATACAGACAGCGTCACACAACCTTTCGCAACCCACCATGCGTACGCATTCGCGACGTTATTCATCTTCGTCGAAGAAATGTCGTTGACTTCAAGACCATCCTCGCTACCTTTCAGGTTTTTGACGACTTCGGCTCCACCAACCGATGCCTCTCCGATCCCACGCAAGAAATCCCAAAGACAAAATTGAAGTGTGATCTTGTAAGAGTGGGAAGTTCGGCAAAGATGTTGCCCGACGAACGCGTAATATGGGTTGTAAGAATTTTCCTACGACGTGAGAGAAATCGAGATCTGTGACCCGCCATACAAGGCTAATGTTGGCACTTACATTTCCGCAGCAACTCACTAGCACGCGGATAACCTCGCGTTGCTGTACCTCTGTCAAGTTCAGCTGGGCGAGACGTTCACAGGCATCGACGTAGTCCTGTACTCTGTTAGCGTGTTCACGAATACTGGCTTTAGACCTGCCTTACTTCACTGCTCATGAGCACTACAAATATACTCCGTCGAACGTCGGTGTTCATCCCCTGCTTTTTGGCAAGCTTGAGCAATGCGTTTTCGGCTACATCTTCATCTCGTGTGTTCAACGCTCGCTTCGAGCTTTCCTGTCGCTCTACGAGAGGGTCGCCGCTCCAAGCAGCGCCGACTAGCCACCACTTGCCTCTCGTGTCCGCAGAGTGCAAGTCGTCCAAACTCACTCGCAGAGGTTCGTGCGCAACCACTAAACGATGCAGTCAGCCCTTTCTCATAACTAGGAAAGACGAAATGGTGATACAATGCCGTGTCTTGCCTAGCCCGGTCAGAAACTTCTTCAAACGCTCGGTGACATCGCCTCCAGTAGATTGTGTGGCAGCTCGCTTGGTTCTATTATTCTTCAAGTTGACTAGCGTCTCTAACATAAAGCGCGTTCTTGAGCTATAGAAAGATCTTAGCACGAGGGTGTCGTGAAAGGCTACGAGATGGCCGACCTCAGAGACGTTTCCGTATCTGACGTCTTGCTCTGTACAATTTGGACAATATCTTTCAGGGCGGTTGGGTCGTCTTGGCGTAGCTGCTGCCCGGAATCTACAGAAATAGGTCAGCTGAAATACTGAACGTTGACGACTGAAACGTACTTCGCAATAGCTTGAGCAAGAGCTCAACGACGTATTCTGTCAACTCCGCTGACAGGAGATTACGAATAATGTCATAAACCAAGACACAGGAAATGACTTGGAAGTTGTACAGCTCCGAAAGGAGAACGATGAGGTTCGAGCACTCCTTTCCCGATGGCTCGCTGAGTGCGTCACCGGCGATAGCTGAAGCAAGAGTACTATAGTGATGCTCGTACGAAGAAACAACGCTCTGCACGAAAGAGGCAGCTCGAAGTGAGAGTCAGTCGTAGTGTCTGACGAAAAGAGTGTCTTTACCAAATTCCGCTCCAATGATCCTATGTAAACTGGATACTAGTGCAGCATGGAGGACTACGTGGGAGTCCAGCAATGCGGAGTGGGTGGATACGACCTCTATGACGAATGAGGTGATCGAGGTCGTCATGTCTAACACACACAGTGAGCGAAATAACTCATAAATTCATTTGAGCCTTCACCATGTCGACGATGTTCGCGGTAGAGTGCTTCGATATTACTGAGTATGGTGGCGATATTTTGCTCGCTTAGTCTGTTGAACAAACGGGTGAGGTCCTTTTCCCTATATTTTATGGAGAGACAGGAATTACTTATTGAGTAAACCCTTTAGTTGGCGAGTCAGCTTGACGTTGCTGTCGCTCTTGTTGGAGTTTGGCAGTTCCTCCCTGAGGTGAGGTGGCACGTAACGCGAACTTCCGGCTATATGACTCAAATCAAAGACGATGGGCGGAGGAATACAATTCCGACGTACCCGCGGGAGGTTTCACGGGACGCTGTTGGTGGTGAGAAGATGTATTCGTATGTGAATCTGCACCAAGTGCTGCCGCCATTCCAAGGGTTGTATCGTGAATCCCATGCCACTCTTCGAGTTCTGCCGGCTCCGAGTTGCTTTCATCGGAGCATACTTCGTCTTGGTTTTGGTCACTTGGGACAAGTCCAGTTTCAGAAAGCGGGAACAAATCATTAGGAGATTGGCCGGGGTGCTTGTAGATAAGCGGAGATTGGGGTGTTGTCATGAAGAATTAATGTGTAGGACCTACCTTGACCGAACGCATGGTGGTAATAGCATCAAGGTCACCCAGGAGATCTGTAGTTGTCAGTTTGACAAGGTCAAACGCGAAGTGAGCAAGGTCCCTCACCGCCTAGCCCATCTTCGTCGATGTCTTTTATATAGCCAGTACGTTTTCCTGATGTTTTGCCCGAGTTCAGCTTCGCCTCAAGGAGGGCTATATATCTATCCTCCTCAACCTCCTGCCGGCTGCGAGGTAATGTAGATGCATCAGGGTGGTCTTGAGGCCGGTTCGAGGCAGCTTTATGGAGAACAGGGTCTTTGGGTTTCTTTGAAACCAATCCCGATGAGGTTTCGGAAAGACGCTTCCCAAGATTTGGCCCTGGGAGTTGGGATCGGGATGTTTCTGCAACCCTCCTTCTTTTGGGTGGAGGCGATTCGGGATGAGGAGTAGCAACACGCTCTGGGTGGGTGACCGTTGAAGAGAAGTATTGGGCTTTTCTTCGTTTTTTTTCCTCGCGATCTTGTTTCCTGGTTTCCCTCCGACTGACGTTAGTCTTTTGTGGATGAGCACGACTCTGGCGGGGTCTTGAAATCGTGTCTACGGACGGGTACGGTAAGACAAACAAACCCATAACGTCCAAGCACTGCGGTTACCTGGTGTATCGTCGAGCCGGTCTAACAAGCTCCGGGGGAGTCGTAGATTGTTATTAGGTCGAGAACGTGAGGGCATCTAAGTACTATTGTCCCTGACTAGAGTCACATGTCTGTGTTTCAAAAAGTCGCTGCAGCCGTCAAAAATAATGCCGCACCCTCCCATCTACCCGCATCGACCAATCGATTACTTGTTTCATATACTATTTTTTTCTTTTGACTTATGTCGATTGTCTCTGACCGCCTTCACACCACTGGAGTCCACTGGAGTTTCAATCGAAGCCGTTGTCATTCACAGCATAAAGTTTTCAATTGCGTGCTACTACTGTACATTTAACAACAC
Organism: Lactarius psammicola; assembly: GCA_025769895.1. Classification (NCBI taxonomy): domain Eukaryota; kingdom Fungi; phylum Basidiomycota; class Agaricomycetes; order Russulales; family Russulaceae; genus Lactarius; species Lactarius psammicola. The sequence continues at coordinate 366,263 of WTXK01000014.1, read as the reverse complement.
ATCGTTACGCGTCAATTCATGTCACCGCACAGGCGCCACGTAGAGCAGGAAACACATCTTGACCCAAACCAGTGATGCCAGATAGAGCAAGAAGAGCAAGTCCAATTCCGAGAGCGAAAGCAGTTCGAATGAGTCTGGTGATAGGCACAGACCATGGGAGTTGACCGGGTAGCGAGAGATAATCAAAGAGGCCAGGAATTCGAGAGCGAAGAAGTCGCGACACGTGTGGTATGTAGAGAAAGAGTGAGAGCGCGTGTGCGTATGCGTGTGAGAGACAGTCCAGCCGAAAGTTATATGTCTAGTTGACGGGTGGTATGATACTCGCCTTCTTATCAGCCGTTCTGGCCGCCTTCCGCTAGAATAAATAGTTTGTCAGTGTGATTCGAGCGGATATAACGAGAACATACTGCAGCACATCAAGCGGTGTGCAACTCTTTCTTGAAGGGCTACGGCCCGAGGATAGAGTGGTTAGTATTGATTGAGGTATATTAGTGCGGTTGACGTACCTTTTTGTCTTCGTTAGACAGTGGCTTGAAGTATGTATCGAAGTTGGAGGCGAGACCTTGTCCGCCGGGTTGTTGAGCGTCCCAGTAACGCATACATATGTTTCTGAAGCGAGACGACGTTAGATAGTGCGGCTCAGAAGTGTGATGCACACCTTATAGAATTCATGTTGTCGGACACAGCGAGGTCGTCCGCCCTTGTCTTCGGTTTTTTGGATGCCGTGGATGCAACCTTGCCCTCGGGTTTTCTCTTTTTTTCTGAGTTAGCCTGAGCGCATTCAGGGCGTAGGTTGACAGGGGTTGCATTGGTATCAGTTAGTGGCTGAGGGTCAATTACCCACTGTACGTTGGATAAGCCAACTTGGGCGGCCGGTGTCGGCTCTGACCTCGGAGACCTGCGGCAGTGTCGCTACCCTGGACGCTCGGAGTAGTCGGCGAGCAGACCTGAGGACCCAGGTTGAGCTTTCTTCGGGGGTGGACGGGACACGCCGTAGCAGCTGTCGAAGTCGTGGAGACCGTGTTGCATGGGTTAGGTATCATCCAGCGAGGGCTGGAGCTGGAAAATATGGTTGCTTAGTATGGCGACGCTCCGGTCAAGCGACGTGGGTCTGTCAATGTCTCGGGTACCGAGTCGGTTGCTGCATGGTTGGGTGTCTCCAGTGGACGACTCGAGGGGCTTGCTCTTGTCGAGCTACCTCCAGCCCGGGTGCCACGAGCGCGGATGAAATTGTCCAATTTTGCCAGGAGTTTGCGTCGAGCGACTGAGTAAAGATAAAGACATCATGCAGACGCGTCGATTGCATCGACTCTACGCGACTCAACAATGCTCATTACTTAATCTAACCGGCAATGTCCGATATCTATCACCAACGCACTTCCCATAGGGAGTACTCAGAACTCGGTACTCGCAACGGTTCATCAAGAGGGCACGACTAGTCTGGCAAAGGTATTGATGGACGCGGACACAGATTTAATAAATCCCGGTCCTTCAAGAGGGGATTTACACACGGAGGACAGTCACAAGGGTAATGGAACAATCGGAAGTTGGAGCGTAGATTCGGCAATATCCACGGATCCACTGACGGATCAACCGGTCAAGACCAGGCTATATGCATAGGAAGGTTTCACAGTTATCAGTCAGTCAGGGTGACAAGTCACTGCAACTACAGACATCCCGCGGCACCATAGTAAGGATTTTGGCCTGCTTAGATTCTGGTTTGATGGACCTCAAGGTGTCTTCGTGATGCGCGAAATTAAACGCGTCGTGCATGGCTTCAAGTAGGATTAGAACATTTTCGTCACGTCCATACGGTTCTAGGAGTTTCTGGCACCCGAATAAACATAGCAGTAGTATTTCCCTTTTGACAGTAATGCAAACAGACGCACCTCGGGACCCGGTCAATCGGCTTCTTAGCTTCATTGGCGCGACGGACGGCAATCAGAGCTTTCTCAGTAGGCGATATCTCTGCCTGGCTATCTGAAATAGGGATGCCAATCTAGATGGGAAAGGGACCCGAAGAAGGTAAATGAGGTTCCGGGGCGGTGAATTGAAAGGGGTTTGGGACAATAGAGGGCTTAGTAGATTCTTCAGCGGGTGAGTTATGTGATGCTGAGGGACCCGGACTGGAGCGACGGGAGAAGCGACCCGTGAGTGCTATAATGGGTTTGGGTGTATGTGACCCCTGATGCTGCCGCTGCTGAGATTATTGACTGAGCATATAGCGCTAGGTGGACGAGAATCCGTGCTGTTGAAGCTGATAATGCGTAAAGGTTATGGCCGTGTGCCGTTGGTATGATGATGATGACCGGGGAGGACGAGGAAGGTACGCTGAGCCGGAAGGAACATGGCCAGAGTATGCGGATTAGTGGTATGAACTAGAGGTTCGACCTGACGCTACAGTGGTCACATGCATATGCACGTGACTTTGATGCACCTATTCTTCTTCTTGAAGACGCATGTCGTTTCTTTCGGTGTGTCTTTCTCAGGTATCTTAGCAACATGCGTGCAACAACAACCACATGATGGTTCAGAAATGAGGAAGGCGACACAGACGCTGGTAAGACCTTGGTTTTCTGAGTTGCAGAACGATATGCTCTTCCATTCCTCGAACTCATCCATACGACCATCCACCCCATCTGACAGACACCACCGCCTCGTGCGCACTATGCACGAAGCGCCTCAACGGCCATAGTACCCACGCAATGTGGACGCTGTCACAAGGCGCCTGTTGACCAGCTGCTGCACGTACCGTAGCTTGACACGCTGCGACCTTTGGCCCCTTGAATTCGCGCCGGGGGCCCACCACGCGAGGTGGACGATGCGGATGTTCGGCATCGCTGCATTACGTGTAACTGAGTCACGCAGGACGCCGGAGGGTTGGATGAGCAGGTTTGTGATGGAGTGAGAGAGTGCGCTGTGCGGTGAACCGAAAGCCACGGGGAGTCCTGAGGACCCTTTGGCAGGAACCACCATGGTTGTGGAGAATGGGGGGTATACGTGGGAGTAGGGGATATTGAGCCAAGGGCCGATGAAACGAGAGTATAGTCCCTATACTGCCTCAATAAGCTCTTATCTGGCATTACACTTCAGACCGCTTAAAGAAAGCCCACGAATTGCTGTAGCGGTTCTATCTAGGTGGTAATACAAGTAGTCCAACTCCGCCCATGTACGAAAGTAGAAAGGTCAATGCGGGTTTCATGTCCGCCTGCAACCCAGATAACACCTAGGCGGTGGAGATGTGCCCTATGTATTTCCGGGATCCACAGTAGGAGTTCACCTCTACTACCACACATCCATCCCTCCGTGTTAATCGCGGAGTGGTCAGTGAAGTAGGGGTGTCTTGTAGTCTCCGTATTTCCTGTCATAGCGTTCAACATACGAATTGACCCATGTCCTGACGAGAAATTGCACTGACCATCTGGCGAGAATGTCGCAGACTCGACCGAGTCCATGTGTCCAGTAAATGGACCTGCCTCTGCCTCTCCTGTAGTGGCGTTCCACATACGAATTGTTCCATCGAGCGAGCATGAGACAATACGCTGGCCATCTGGCGAGAATGCCACAGACAAGACCCAAGACGTGTGTACAGTAAATGGGCCTGCCTCTGTCTCTCCCGTAGCGGCATTCCACACACGAATCGTTCGATCGTCCGAGCCTGAGACGACCCGCTTGCCATCTGGCGAGAATGCCACAGACCTGACCGAATTCGTATGTCCAGTAAAGGGGCCTGCCGCCGTCTCTCCCGTACTGGCGTTCCATACACGAATTGTTTCATCGAAAGAGCCTGAAACAATGCGATAGCCATCTGGCGAGAATGCCACAGACTCAACCGGATCCGTGTGTCCCATAAATGGGCCTGCTTCTGTCTCTCCCGTATTGGCGCTCCACACACGAATTGTTTGATCGTTCGAGCCTGAGACGATGCGCTGGCCATCTGGCGAGAATGCCACAGACTCGACCGAGTCCATGTGTCCAGTAAATGGGCCTGCTTCTGTCTCTCCCGAAGTGGCGTTCCACACACGAAGTGTTTTATCGCGTGAGCCTGAGACGATATGTTGGCCATCTGGAGAGAATGCCACAGAAGAGACAGAATCCGTGTGTCCAGTGAATGAGCCCGCCTCTGTCTCTCCCGTAGTGGCATTCCACACACGAATTGTTCTGTCATTTGAACCTGAGACGATGCGCTGGCCATCTGGCGAGAATGCCACAGACAAGACCGGATCCATGTGTCCAGTAAATGTGCCCGCCTCTGTCTCTCCCGTAGTGGCGTTCCACGCACGAATTGTTCCGTCGGAAGAGCCTGAGACGATGCGCTGGCCATCTGGCGAAAATGCCACAGACAAGACCGGAGACACGTGTTCAGTTAATGGGCCTGCCTCCGTCTCTCCCATAGTGGCGTTCCAAAGACGAATTGTTTTATCGTAAGAGCCTGAGACGATGCGCTGGCCATCTGGCGAGAATGCCACAGACGTGACCGAAGACATGTGTCCAGTAAATGGGCCTGCTTCTGTCACTCCTGTAGTGGCGTGGAACACACGAATTGTTTGATCGTTCGAGCCTGAGACGATGCGCTGGCCATCTGGTGAGAATGCCACAGACGAGACCGAAGACGTGTGTGCAGAAAATGGGCCTGCCATTGTCTCTCCCGTAGTGGCGTTCCACACACGAATTATTCCATCGCGCGAGCCTGAGACGATGCGCTGGCCACCTGGCGAGAGTGCTACAGACGTGACCGAAGACGTGGGTCCAGTAAATAGGCCTGCCTCTGTCTCTCCCCTAGTGATATTCCACATACAAATTGTTTCATCGGTCGAGCCTGAGACGATGCGCTGGCCATCTGGCAAGAATGCCACAAACTCGACTGAATTCATGTGTCCAGTAAATGGACCTGCCTCTGTCACTCCTGTAGTGGCGTTCCACACACGAATTGTTCGATCGGCCGAGCCTGAAACGATGCGCTGGCCATCTGGAGAGAATGCCACAGACAAGACCGAATTCGAGTGTCCACTAAATGGGCCTGCAGTGGTCACTCCCGTCGTGGCGTTCCACACACGAATTGTTCCATCGCGCGAGCCTGAGACGATGCGTCGGCCATCTGGCGAGAATGCCACAGAAAGGACCCAATCTACGTGTCCAGAAAATGGGCCTGCCTCTGTCTCTCCCGTAGTGGCGTTCCATACACGAATTATTTCATCGGCCGAGCCTGAAACGATACGCTGGCCATCCGGTGAGAGTGCAATGGAAAAGACCTCACTCCCAACATTTGAAATCACCATCTCCGATGATGGCCAATGAGACAATCGCCCACGTTCCACGCGTAAGATTCGAGGAAATGAGTTGGAATAATGTGCAGAGACGAGAGAACGAGTTGGCGCAAATGGTAGAGCAGAAAGGTAGACATGTGGAGCACTCTTTGCCATGGCCACCCCGAAATACCGTACAAACACAGAGGCATCATTCACGAACGACCTAAAACTCTCTAGGTCTGTTTGAGAAGCTTGCTGCGATTATACCAATTAGTTGTTCGCCTTCCTTATCGAATCAACAATTCTACTCACACTTTGACCAGACGCTAGCCACACATTCAGGGTTGATAATGCTGACGAAGCAAGACCCACGTTGCTCGTCAAGCTAAGGGCCTCCAGCCAGAAGAGAAATTTCTTCTCGAGGAAAGTCTGAAGTTGGACAAATAGATCAGTTTGAAAGTCAATATGTTCCAAATGATCGTCCCAGAAACGACTGGCATATAACAGAGCAGGTGCGATGTGTTTGTCAACGCGTGAGCGAAGGTCTTTGGCGTCTTTGTTGGCAAGATATGATGACTCGAGATTGCAGATGTTAAATTTGAGGTCTTTGAGTAGTAGACCGAGACAGGAATGGGCCAATTGACGGTGAGCATCACGAGGGCTAACAAAAAAATCGCCGCTCTTCTCTTTATTTGTGAGGAAATCGCGGAATGATGTATGGAGGGGAATGACGGGAAGGCTTTCATCGGATGAACTGGCATTACTCAACAACGAGCCGAGGCGACGGAGCATTGTGACAACAGAATCGGCATCGTCGTTGTCATTAGAGGCGTGTCCTCGCAAAGTGGTCAGGGAGCGGATGGAGAGGGGTTCGAATGCAGTGATGAGCTGTCCCACCACAGAGCAGAATAGGAGCCGTGTTTCCGGGTGTGTGAAGTATCCTGCAAGGACTTCTTTGTATAACTCGTCCAACGGATCTTGTCTATCGTGATCTGTATTGGGTTTCAAAAGATGGTTTATGCACCTTTTCTTGCTGAACCCAAAGCATTCAGGAGGATCGAGGATGAATCTACCGGCAACCGCCGCCCACTGAAACAATCCTTCTGCCTTTCTTGTCAATGCAACGCCATGCTTTTCGAACTCATCTGAAGGGAGTAAGTTCTGAAGGTAGGTGAGTATATCGTCGTCCATTCGAGCTGCCAGCTGAGAATCGTTCATATATTTTATCTTGGCCGACAACGTTCCATTGAACACTGACTGGATGCTATTCTCTGGCCTCGAGGTGATAAGCACACGAAAGTTCGATGGCAGCCTGGAGAGGTTTTTAGCAAGAAATTTGTGCAACCCGTTTCCACCAGTCACATCCCCGCTCTCGTCCAAGGCATCGATTACAACAAGGATAGGACCAACGATGTGCAGATCCCTAAGCGGTTCCAGGATAAGGGATTCGAACAGGGTATCATAGTCACGGGTTCCAACCCGAAGAGAGGAGTTGTCCTTTACGACCCTTCCCAGCGCGATTTTAAACGAAGGATACCGGTCGGAGAGATCGCGAGCAAGAGTCGTGAAGAGGTGATAGGCCTCCCGTTTGGATTGCTCCTTCCGCGAAAAGATAAATGATGACGTAAGACGATGTATTTTGTGGAAGCGACGTGCGATCTCATGCGCGATCGATGACTTTCCCGTGCCTGCTTGCCCGAAAAGAACGAGACTACGCTCCGAAGTGGGATCGTTCACCCAATTGACAACGAAGTCCAGGAAGGCCGTGCGCGTTCCCGTAAGACAGCCCTTGCTGGGTGTGAACCGCGAGCCTGTCCCATATGGGATTTCTCTGATTTTTGCATCTAGTTCTATGACGATCATCAGATCGATAACCCACACAAAACGGACAAACCATCAGGACTACGTACCGGCATCTGAAACTTGGCTTGACACCCACTCAAGGTGAGTAGATACCCAGTCGACCTTGGCTGAAATTATTCCCACGTCATCCAGAATCTGGAAGGCAGTTATCTCCGTGGTGATGACCCCCTGGTACAAGAAGGCCCTTCGGTGTTCGACAAGGGCAGCGGACAGGCCCTCAATTTCTTTGGTGGCTCCGCCGCCTATATTCTTCAACGTCCGCTTCCCTAAAAACCATACGTTTACACCGGCCAAGGGAGGAGATGAAGACAACATACAGAATTGTGAGTCTTTTGTATATGATTGGATAAAGTCACCGCAATTGCAGACATCCTGCAGCATGAGAGTAAAGATTTTGGCCTGCTTGGAGCCAGGCATGATGGATTTCAAAGTGTCTTCATGGTGCGCGAAATCAAACGCGTCGTGCATGGCTTCAAGTAAGATTAGGACATTTTCGTCACGTTCATACTGTCCTAGGAGTGTCTGGCACCCGAATAAAAAAACATGGAATAAGTGTTTCCTTTCGACAATAACCCAGACAGACGCACCTCGGGGATGGCTGAAACCAAGTTATGTGTCATCTTCGCAAATGGGTGGAGCTGAGAACGAAAGTCGGCTCAGTCAAGGAGAGGCAAAATGGATATTGTACGCACTTCCGCAATTGGGCTCACAGTGTCCATCACCCATTTGATTCTACTAACAGCCCCTTTCCATGTATTCTTTCGCTCGATTGACTTCTTAGCTTCATCGGCGCGACGAAGAGCAGTCAGAGCATTCTCGGTAGGCGACATCTCTGCCTGGTTATCTAGAATAGGGATGCCAGTCTCGATGGGAAGGGGATCCGACGAGGGTAAAAGAGGTTCTGGGGCGGTGGATTGAATCGGTCGCCCAGAGTCCGGGACAATAGAGGGCTTAGTAGGTCCCCCAGCGGGCGAGTCGTCTCCTTTGATCGGTATTTCGAGTGGGTCGTTGGGAAAAGTTGGAGAGGCCATGTTCAAAGACACAGTGATCGTTAAGTGGAGCGTGACAGGTTGCGTTGATTTTCCAGCTTCCCCATCGCCATTACCAAGAACAAGGGGGACGTCTACCTCCGAGGTGTTCAGCTAGTCGAACAGGCGAGGTTTCTAATAAGATACGAACCACTTTGGGATTCGACAGGTATTGTCATCTCATGTGTTCCGATAACGACATCAGGGTGTAAGTACCGCTTCTCATAAAGACACAGTATAAGATGCGAAGATCGTTGTGTAGAACTGAACTGGACTTTTAGCCGAAAAATAAGATCGAAAAGGAGAGTCCTACAAGGCACCAAACCTCTGGTTCCAGTGCACCGTCTGGTCGTCAATCGGGATGCTTTCCGTCTTCTTCATTGTCGCATGATTGGTTACAGTGACAAAGAACCGCCTCTTCAGGCCAAACTGTTTCCTGATACGTGGAACATTGTGTACTCGGAGAACTAACAAAGAGATCAAACCGTTATCAAGGCATCAACGAGTTACGATTTAAGTACATACTAGTCACCTCAACACGTAGCTGAGATAGGCTTCCCTGCGATTCGGTAATTTGAGTGCTGTCGAAGGACGGTTCTTGAGCGAGCATTGCTGCACAAAAAGAATGGATAGACGCACCATCTTTCTGAGTTATGCGATGCTGAGGGACCCGGGCTGGAGCGGTGGTTGGCTATCGAGGAAGTCATGGGTCAAAGACCATCTACGCACGAATTCGGGGACATCTGCCCGTGCTCTACATTTTCTGCAGCAGCCATAATCGAACAGTGTTTTAGGGTTGGGATTGTGGGGGCTAGAGTGAGCGTGCGGTTTGAGCGTCTAGGTGAATACGCGCTGTCTCATGATACCGCCTAACTCACGCTGTAGCCGGAATGTCCGAGTGCCCCTACGACTGTCAAGGGTGTTATCCAGGCTGGGAACGACATATATCGTACTGCCAGTTCAAGTTTACGTTGACGTGGTCTATCCAAGCAGTACATATGACTTCAATTAAACGAAGGGACTAGAATGGAGGGTCGCAGCAATAGTTTCCAAAGTCCCTTGCAAAGTCCCGATCCCTTGGCAAAATATTACAACAAAAAAAGAGAATAGCTACATCTCTGTAATACAAAGACGGCAGTCGCAAAAACAAAACGGTGAAGTACGACACTATAGACTCGGAACGAACGTCCAGCGCGCCGTCCGCGTGTACAGAGCACAAAGTCATCCATCGTAAAGAAAAAGAAGAAATGTCAAGGTGATCTATGTTGGTGCGGTTGGGGCTGCGCGCTCTGAGAATAGTATGAAACGCCATCGACGGGAGCCACGTAGGTGTTTCCCCTCCACGGCTGAGATTGCACTTTCGTGTTCCCATTCTGCGGATACGCACTCAACATTGAAGAGCGTTCCGCGCTCGGACTATACGATGACGTCGCGTAGGCATTCTGCAAGTGTGCAATGCGGCTCGCGCCCGACTGCGCGGGAGGGGTTGGCGAGGGCCAGTTGGTGCCATTCGAGTCCGAATGAGGGTACTGCTTGGTAATTAGTCAGGTTTAGGCATTGGTGCTCATCCAAACCGTTGCATGCACTTGCCTGGAGAGTACTGCACTGAGCCGGATCGGAAGGCGATCCGTGAGTACTATAACGGGGTTGGGTGTAGGTCGCTGCTGTTATCGCCGCTGTCGTGATCATCGACTGAGCATGTAGCGCATGGGCGGACGAGAATCCGTGTTGTTGAGGCTGATAATGCGTAAAGGTTATGGCCACGTGCCGTTGGTATGGTGATGATGATCGGGGAGGATGAAGAGGGTACGCTGTACTGTATAAAACGTGGCTAGAGTATGCGAATTGGTGGCAGTATGAAATAGGGGTTCGACCAGCGTCATACGACACAGAGCCGTTGAGAACCTGCTTACTGTTCACGACGCTACGGTCCTGACAGGCGCGACAGGTAGACTCTTCTCTGTCCCAATCGCGCTTAGATCATCCTGCCTGGCGATCCGCCAAGTCGTGACACGCTATGTGCTGCCTGGAGAAGTTTCCAAAGGTGTAAGCGATCGTTCCCTCGCGGAATTGAAGAATTCATTGACCTTGCTGACCCCATTACGATGACAGATATCGCAATCCAATACCCAAGAAATGACCATTCCAAAGTTACATTGCTGCTAATGGCGCTCACTAGACCGAGGAGTCAGGAAAAGCCCGCCGGCTCTAACAATCGTGGCGCCATGGATAATTGAACCAGGCTTTTAACAGGCGCTGTCGCAGTGCGACTTTCGAGTGAGAAATTGCTGCGACCCTATGAACATACACGGCGTACGTGACTTCGGTAGAACATGCTAAGGTCACACACGTGGCCTGTGATTTCAAACAAATCGTGTGGTGGATTCGATGTGAACTCGGAATCCGTCCTTACAGCAATTAATTTCCCTCATCGATGTCCCAGAACGGGGCTTTCCAGAATGGTGGGCGTAAGGCGGGGTCCGGTCACTCCGGTCACCTACGAAAAAAGAGTAGCGCCTCTACTGCAACTGTAAGTCGCAATCAAAGACCTGTGATATACGAACCTTATCTCCCCAATACAGTTTCCTTACTCGACCAATAGAGTTCCTGTTTACGATCAAGGGCCGCCGTGCCATTTCTATTGGCGCCCGTCTTGCGGCGGTGTAACGAGCGCCATGAAATGCACGCCTTGTGATCATGAACGCTGGTCAGGAACATGATGCCCCAACTTGAAGTGAAAACCAGGACCAGAATTCAGAACAGGGACCTTCTAGATTTAACCTGCAGTTAATCGGAAAAATCCAGCAATATGTTCGAAGAGTCGATATTGTGACAATCAGGAAGACGCCGCGTCTGACCAGGGTAGTGCCGATAGAGAGTCGGGCGGATGGAGCAAAGGTCTGGTCAAAACTCGACCATGTCCACCAAGTTAGATATGGCGGAGAGACAACGTGTTCATGCTTCGTCCCGTGTTCTATACTCGCAATATCTGTAAACGAGGGTCGAAATATGCCCCAAACAGTGATGTTAATGGGAGGATCCAGTGGCAGCTGTTCGGCCCCCTGAGGTTATCACGCTTCCCGAAAAGAGACGGTCACTGAAATGAAATGGAAAAGAAGTGTATCATATACATTTGATATAGCCCACATGTCATTTAGCCTCCAGAAAATTGTCACCCCAGCTACCATCCATTCAGCATTTGAAGATTGGACGGATATGGTGGGTTAAGATTGTAAACAAGACGCGCGGACCGGTGCAACACATTTCCGCGGGTGCTTAGCATATTCAGTGCATGTATAGATACGGCGTAACACGGCCATCTTGTAACTTCTCCAACAACGGATGTTCTAGAACGGAGCTCCAACACGAGGACAATCACGGAATGGAAAAAGGAAAGATAATTCGGGCTCGTCACAATACCAGTGGGGTTCAAGGAATACTATATGCAAGCCATGTCTCCTCGACGCCGTTTCCCGGGCCAATGAAATCCCTCACGAGGCTGACAACGCCCGTTTTGATCGCCCAACCCGAGAAAATAACAAGGGTGGTAAAAAAGGGATGGCAGTCCAGCACCACTTGGAAAATCTCAGAACCCCACGGGATCAAAGAGAAAGTAGGACACAGACCTCGCAACCCGAACCCAGCAGACATGCCTCCCAATAAGTTACGCACCAGCCACGTCCGATCCAAAACATCGTCGTCCAAAAGATGCCAGAGCTGGCTGTCTAGCGGCATCTTGTACACATACGTGGGAGGTGGGACGTCCTTCTGCACTTGCGATCCCCAGACCGACAAGACCGTGAGAAGCATGAATTTCGTAAACGAGGAATAGAGCAGGCAAAGAGAAATGTGTGAGTATCTAGGCGCCCGTTTCCTGTAAGAGATGCAAAGGTTTGTGTGAAAGTAACACGAGAACATGCCTGAGCTGCTGGCGGATGCTAGACGGTGGATTCGAACACTTTGGCCACCTTGTGACCCAGTCGAGGGCTGTGAGCACGAGAATGGAGGCCAACGTGATCCCACCGTGGAACGTGACCGTTTCTGTGTTCATACGGGAAGTCAGAGAACCAATTCCTCCCGAGCTTGTTGAGCACATACCTACAAGGCTACCCAACAGGATGCGTAAAAACGCAGAAGCTTCTCCGTTGTCTATCCACGAACTGGATTCCGGTGCGAGCAGGAAGCTGTTACCACCTGAGGGTCATAAGACATGACAAAGCTAAAAACAAAATGAAAGACTGAGAAGAATCGTACGGAGACGCGTCCATCGCACAACTGCAGCGCCAGGGATCATCGATCACCACCCAGAAGGCCAGAAGCGCGAATAGGACCCACGTGAATCCACAAGCACGACGCCTGCACCAATGCGTATGATCAGCCACCGACGGGTCTAGTATATGAAGCAGCCAATCAAGAGCTTAGATACGAGTTGACTCTCACCCATTCCCTATTCCTATCCTCCGCGAGTTTATCCTTCGTGCTCTGTTCCCTCGGTCGATCGTATACCCGCGCAGTTTGATCGATCGTCCTGGGAGGGGCCCCGCGATTGAAGAGTAAGTGTCTGTAGACCCCACGTTTAAGGAGGATAAGGTCTAGCGCAATGACGAGTAGGTCATGCTCGACGTAGGGATCCGCAGGTGCGCGACATGAGGGCTGCAACAGTATGGTATGGAACTATGAGACGAGGGGTGTCAAAAGGAGAGAGGATATGGATACGAACACACTGTTCTAATCTGACGTTGTTGACAGTATGATAGAGTGTGTACAGATGGGCTACTGTTTGAGCGCAGTTGGTGCAGAGTGGCATGGACTGGTGCCTAAGTTAGGTAGTGTGAAAAAAAATATGAAGATACATATATACATTACAGTATTCTGGACTTCCTCATGCAAGTAATGTGGATATCAACTTGGTCGTCACGGTATACAGTGAAAAAACGTAAAAAAAAAAAAAAAGTAAAAGTAAATGGGTAAGCCGAGATACCTGTCCCCCCAGTACTACCGAATAGGTGTTCCGTTGAATCAATCATCTGCTCGACCCTTCCCATCCAGAAGATCCGCTACTCCCTCCAAAATGACCTTTGGTAACAATAACATCGTCTGGTCGACGGTCCCTTCAACCAATCCGTCCGCCGCGGCTCTTGCGTTCTTCTTTGTCGAGCACCTTAAACCGAGCTCCGTTGAACACAGAACCGCACCGGACGCCTCCCCAAATGTACCAAACGCGTTGGCCATGCACGATGTGTCAAAATCGTGTCCCTGCTTCGCGAGAATCACTTCGAAATTCGTCGACATGATCTCTTCGTGCAACACCCGCGCGAGGGCGCACGCTGAGCGGACCACACGCTGCGTCTGTGCTCCGTAGCGAGACCGCAATGCGTCCAATGTGAGCTCGGAGGGTGCACAGCCACAAAGGACGAGAACGTCCGCCCAGGCGCGTAGGATTTGCGTGATGAAATCATTCACTGCTGCTTCCTCAAGCCGCGGGTTGAGCACGCGGAGGTGGGTAAGCGTGAGAGCGCGCCAACGTGAGGAAGTTGCTTGTGGCTCTGATAAGTGCCCCAGCGACGTTTCAGTATGCGGAATAGCAGCAAGTACGGAGTGGAAGGGGCAGGGTGCTTAAGATAAGGTATTAGTGACATAACTTACCTATTGCATGCAGGCGGGTGTGCAACTGGAGGAACAGCTCGTTGGTCGCCAGGGGTAGTCCGACACAGAAAACACCTAGAAGACGAGCGACGCAGGTTGCGACACATGCCTGTAGGCCGAACTGGAGGAGGGCGGGCTCGTCCGAGTGGTCTCTCAACACGAGGAGGCCAGCAAAGGCGGCGCCTAACCTAGAGGAAACGCCCTTATTGGCCTGATTCATGCGCGCTTGTGGCATCTTGTCACGACCCTGAAGGGTTACATTCTCCGTCGCCCCCGCGGCGAGTTGTATAATCTCCGTATTGAGGTCTTGAACTGCTTGGAGAACCTGGGCGCCTGAACAAGAATCGGTTTTTGTGAGAAAGACCTCAAGGCCGGGGGGAGGACAGCCATCATCATATGTAGTTGTGACGACGCGAGGAACTGGAGGAAGAGATTTGTTTCGGCGCCCGCGCCCGCGGAATGGGCTGGCAGATTTCATAAGAGAGAGGTCGTCAAGGTCGTGGTCATGGTCGGAGTCATAAGCAGTCCTACTGCTGGGGCTACGTGTACCGCTTGAACGGCGAGCGTCGTACCTGAGGGCGCGGCGGTCAAAATCTCTGACTGGACCACGGGATCGGCGGTCTGCCATGGCAAAGTCCCTCTCACGCTTGAGATCCTCTATCTGTTTATCACGAGATCGGAGGGCATCCTTAGCGTCCTGGAGAGCCCGCTCTAGGATGCGATACTTCTCGGCCAACTTTATGGCATCTGATTGGCACCTCGTAAGCTCTGAGCGAGTAGCGTCGAGCTCGCTGCGTACGGAAGCAACGATAGCATTAGAAGGTTCCACACGAGATGGTTGGGGGGAATGGTTAGGTTTTCCGATTGAAGAGCGCTCTGTAGAAACAGAGGGGGATGACTGGTCACCACCTCTACGCCTGCGTGCAGCAGCACGACCACGCGCCAGATTGTCTGATTGGGAAGGGGGAGGGGGGAGGCTGTGGGCACGCTGAAGGGTGCCGTCTTTAGAGGAAGAGATGAGAGAAGCAAAGGGTTTCCTGAGCGCAAAGAGCTCGACGGTGGTTCCCTTGGGTACCTGAACCTGGATGTTAGCCTTGAGAGGAATCATAGTGGTGGGGAGAAGGAGCGATCCAGCGCACAGTAATTAGGAAGGATAGTATTGCTTTTTGAAGGGTGATAACTTGGCAGGACAGGAAAGTGCGGCGATGTGAAAAGGGTGTAAATGCGGCATCACCGTGACCTCGAGTGTCCTTGAGTCTGAATCGTGCGAGGGTAGGCGAGGCCGAGACACCGGCCGGATCGAATGATCTATCTTTCCATGAATGGCATCCTTCTGCCTCGTTCCATTCACCACGTTTTTCTAATGTCTTCTCCGAGATCTTTCTTTATCTCCCCCTTTTTACACTCCCACGCGCATACACGCATACACGCGTACTCTCCCTCCTTCTTTTTACTCTCTCATCTTCACTCTCCCTCTCGTCACACACCCGGTAACGGTCCCTCATGACCATCACCAGCGACACCCGTAAACCTTACGGTGGGAATACACGGTCACTTGTGCTCGCTTTTGATGTCGGCACAACCTTCAGCGGTGTCTCATATGCCATCCTCGAACCAAATGAGATCCCAAAGATTCACGGCGTCACTCGGTGCATATTACCTCCCTCCCTCCAATATATTTCCTCTCATCTACCGTTTATTAGATATCCTGGACAGGAGCATGTTGCGGGTAGCTACAAAATACCGACGATCATGTTTTACGATCAAGACGGCAACATGAAAGTTGCCGGAGCGGAGGCTGATAGCAATGCAATCATCGATCTCGCCGAGGATGAAGGTTGGACCAAGGCAGAACTGTTAGTACTCCATCGCCTCCTCTGGTTGTCGGATTGTTTCATACTGTCACCCCAGATTCAAGCTTCGGCTGAGGCCCCAGAGCATGAAGCTCAAAATGAATGGGATGCGACTGCCGTCTCTCCCTAAGGGCAAATCTGCTGTGGAAGTATTCGGAGATTATCTTGGCTATCTTTTCCGGTGTACAAAGAGCTTTATCGTTGATACCCACGCCGGCGGCTCCGCATTATGGCGTGCTGTGGAAGATGACCTTCAATTTGTCCTCAGCCATCCAAACGGCTGGGAAGGCGCCCAACAGACCAAAATGCGTAGAGCCGCCGTTCATGGCGGCCTCATTCCCGATACGGATGCTGGAAAAGCCCGAATACGATTTGTCACTGAAGGGGAGGCTAGTTTGCATGCCTGCGTTTTGAATGGTCTCGCCAAAGAGATGCTCACTGTGCGTGTTTTGTCCAACACTCTTTGTCATAGGGTAACGACCGTCGCCAAAATTTAGGGATACTCGGGAAATGGTTTTCTTGTTGCAGATGCTGGCGGAGGGACGCTAGATATCAGCTCCTATGCGGTACGGGGAACCGCGCCACTCGTTATGGAAGAGATTGCCCCTCCGGATTGTGCGTTATCGTTCACATCGTGTCTAACGCTGTGCTCACCCTTTTTCATTTTGCAGGCGTTTTTGCAGGATCTGTGTTCGTTAGTCGGAGAGCCCGTGCTTTCTTCGAAGGTCGGTCAATCTCTGACCCATTCTCCCGTTTTGTCACCTCATCTCTTTGTAAGACAAACTTCGTAGTTCTAAATACGGTACTCCTGACTCCCTCGAACATATCACCAAGCGCTTCGACGAGACGACTAAGCGTCTGTTCCGTGACAAGAAAGAACCGCAATATGTGCAGTTCGGTTCGCCTCTTGATAAAGACCTTGCTGCCGGTATCCGTCAAGGCCAGCTAAAGTTGACGGGGTGAGTGTCTCTTTCTGCGCTATTTGCACTAGGCTAAGTACCTATCCAGGGCCGAAGTTGCAGAGCTTTTCGAACCGTCAATAGAGGCTGCCATTGGCTCAATTACACACCAGGTAGAGACCACAGGCGGTTTTGTGAAGGTAGCGTTGTCTTAAGATGCTCTTATTCATATATGAAGGGATAGTTTTCAGTCAGTCTGGTTGGTCGGCGGATTCGCTGCAAGCCCTTGGTTATTCGGCCAATTGCAAGAGCGTCTCGCCTCTCTAGGCGTCGTTGTGAGCAGGCCAGACAACCAAACGTCGGCTCCCTCTTTGCTTGCTACTACAACACGGGACTCACATCTACCATAGGTCCAAAGCCGTCGCAGATGGTGCGATCGGCTTTTATTGTGACCACCATGTGTCAGCTCGGATGTCCAAATTTATGTACGGAGTAGAGTTTTTGCGAGAGTACAACCCAGACGATCCGGATCACGTTGCGAGGCAGGACAGGATGTGCGAACTACCGTCTGGTCCAAAGCTTCTTGCAGACGCTTTTGACTGCATACTTGCCAGAGTACGTCATAGTGCTTTGCTTCTTTTCGCCCAAGTCCCTGACGAATTGCCTCTTCAGGGAGTGAAGGTCAAAGAGTCCAGCGTTTTCACCCGCAAGTATTGTACTGAGGTCACTTCCCTTGCCACGCTCTCGGTCTTTGAAGTCGAGATCTGGTGTTACCGTGGCGGTACATCTACTCCAATGTGGATTAATCGCCACGCAGAAGACTTCACTACGCTGTGCATTGTCCAAGCAGATTTGTCACCGCTCTCAGGTAGCGCACAGTCAAAGCCGGGAAGGAACGGGAAGACGTACTGGACAATAGTCTTCAGCGTGGAGATACATTTTGGGTTGACAGAGTTCAAAGCCAGGATCAAGTGGGTGGATAGTGTGAGTTCCTTGCTTCAATGGATCCACTCACTACTAATCGGTGCTTCAAATTTTAGGGAAGAACCCGCTAGTGAGTATCCACGCCTACTACTACGTTACTTCTAACGCTGACACGACGTCTAGCGGACCTGCCAGTATCATCTACAACGAAGGAGGTCAGCGTGCAGAAGAAGACGATCTCGATGACGACGACCCTGTACCATCCGCTTATGTTTCCCGCGCGCCATCACCTCCTGTAATCGAATCTCATCTCCCCGTTCCCGAGAAGTCCTACCTCGAGGTACCCAATGCGACCACTAGCGTTCGCTCCAGCAAGTCACGCGATCCTCCACCCGAGCCTGACGTCACTGACAAGGGCAAGGGGCGTGAGTCGGGTAGTGTTCACTCGCGCTCCATGTCAATGTCGCGCAACATTCCTAGTGGCATCGAAATCCCTGGCCCCATTGCGCTCACTGATTCCAACTCGTCGCGGCGTAGTGGCTCTGGTCGTCTCAGTGAGACACTAACCTCCGTCTGGGGCAATAATCCCCCTTCTACTGGGCCAAGTGCCAATTCCTCTGTCCTCCCTTCACCACTTGAGGGCCCAACATCACGGAATGCGCTTCTCAATGCTCTCAACCCACTTGCTTCCGTACCTGAAGGCTCTGCCATTCCGGAGGTAATACACGCGGACCCTGGCGCAGATACCGGAGCGCAGGCGGGCATGTTCGAGACTTATCGTAGCGAGCCGCCCAAAACCCCAAAGGCAGAGACGCCGCGCGCAAGTGCATCTCCCTCACGCATACCTCTGGCTGCCAGTGCCGCGGCCACGTCACCAAAGCCCCCGGCCACACCCAAGGCTGCATCAAGGATACCTACTGCTGCTGTATCACCACGCCCAGGTGGCACGCCCAGAGGGTTGTCAATATATAGCAATGGGTCTCAGCCTCCGGCAGTCGCGACGCCCAGAGGCTCGGCGTTGGGTACAACCTCTCCTGGTCACGTCTTTCCTCCAGCCGATGCAGCGCCACCAGAACATCCTGCGCCTATACCCGAACAAGGAGCAGCGCAAAGCGAACTTCAAGCTGCGGGGACACCAAGACCCGTTTCTCGCGTGCCGACAAAGCCCCCAACCCGCGCGCAGTCGCCTCAGCCCCGTGCGATTATACCTGAACAAGAAGCAGTGCAAAGTGAATCGCGAATTGTGGGGACACCAAAACCCGTTTCTCGCGTGCCGACGAAACCCCCAACTCGCGCGGCGTCGCCCCAGCCTCCTCTACACGAGCCGTCCCCCACACCCCAGCCCATTGACCCCGCGGCATCCAACACTGAGGCGGAGGCACATGTACCCGTGGCAGAAGCAGGATTCCTTGCCCCTGCACCTGGCGCAGAAGTACTTGCACATGCGCCCGAGCAGTCAGGGCCTGCGCCAGCTGCGACCACTGCCGCTGAAGAGGATGAACCCTTTGTTCAACCTAAGTCAAAATCCCGAAAAGGTAGCAGGGCGACGAGCAGAGGAGGAAGCAAGGTGGGGAGTAAGGCAGTGACGCCTAAAGGAGCACAGACGCCGAAGCAAGCAGAGTCTACTACTGAAGCATGGAGCGCCGGTGCATCCGAGGAAGTGCCTGTTACCGACGCACCAGCGGCGACTCAGTCACCACTTGCGACTGTTCACGAAGACCCCATTCACGACGCGGTCGCTTCTCAGGGTAATCCTACATCTGAGGCACCACACGAGGGGCAGTCCGGTCTCCCTGGTGGTTTATTCACAACAAATCCGGACGAAGTGCAGTCCGGTCTCCCTGGTGGTTTCTCCGTAACAAATCCGGACCAGACAGCGTCTGCCCCTCCGGCTCCAGCTCCGACTCAGGGCGAAACTGGCTCTTTCCCTAGATTGGGTGGCGCGTTAGGCGGGGGTATAGGTGGGAGTCTGTTCGGAGCTGCGACATCTGCTGCGACATCCGCTTTCGGCAGCTTGGGTCTCGGGAAGAATAAAAGCAAACCCTCGACACCCGGGGCTTCGACTCCTGCATGGGGCTTTGGCGCTCTCGCTGCCTCCGTCACCGAGTCAACGGGTGGCGGTGGGTGGGGCTCTGCGACCGGTAATAATAGTAGGTCCAACTCAGGGTGGTACGGGATGGATCCAATGAGCAAGTCGGTCAATGCGTCGAATGCGGATCTCTTGGGTGGTGGTTTGAACGCCGATCCTACTTCGGGGAACGCCCCTACGGAAAGTGGCGAGTCACAGTTGCCGGCTCTTACGAACGAGATACTACCAGCAGAGACACAAGGAGAAGGAACACACCAAGAAGAGTGGCAACAAGAGTGGCAACAAGAAACGTCCCAACAAGACGAGTCCCACCAAGACGAGTCCCACCAACAAGAGTGGCAACAAGAGTGGCAACAAGAACCGTCCCACCAAGAAGAGTCCCACCAAGACGAGTCCCACCAGGAAGAGTCCCAGACCAAGGAACACCTCACGGTCAAGACTGATGTTCCGGCTGTAGCTGACGCGGCCACTGCTGGGCCGACCACAGCCGGCGACTCGCCTGAAGGAGGCGAGGGAGGTGGAGAAGGAGAAGGTGGTGGAGGTGGAGGTGGAGAAGAAGATATCGAGAAGATGGCTGATAACGAATGGGGCATCCCAGTGAAGACGAAGAAGAAGAAGGGAGGGAATACACCAGTCACCCCTAGCGCTCCTGGAGGAGGCGGGGACGAATGGACGACCACCGGTACTGGTGCTGGTGGAAAGAAGAAGAAGAAAAAGAAATAAAGCATGACAAGGATGATAATTGATCGATCGTGTACATGTATGGTGTATGTTCAAGTATCTTGTACATCTTTACCGTGTTACTGTATCGCGTATTATACTGTGGCCGTCACGTGGTGGCGTTGTGGCAGATTGGCAAACAAAGCAACACGCGAGAAACGCGAGGTCGCTTGTAATCCCCTCTGCTCTACTTAACTCTCACTTTCACTCTCCCCCCTCACTCTCCCCCTCACCTCAATCGCGTGTTTCATTTTCATCATTTTAGCGCCCACATCGGTACATGTCATTCTCGGGCACACCGCTCGGTCAAGGCAGACGTCTAGATCACCACACTTTTCTTAATAAACACAACCCTTCTGCTCTACAACAATCTCACTTCTTAACCCGCCCTCTCACCGCCACTTCAGCCACAGAACGCTCAATACCCACTTCTTACGCTTACGGGTGAGTCGCTAATCCATGTTTCCCATCACCACGTGTCCTCATCCCCCCTTCCGCACCTGTCTGTCTCCGATGTCATGATTTTAGTGCACCCACGCTCGGAACACGTTCCCCTCCAAAATCCTTATCAGCTTCGTCGCGTGACGATTTCAACAAACCCGAACACTCTTCACATCTCCCCGCAGACGACAGCCAGGACACTGCGCTCTCCCGCTTCTCACGCCTCAAACAACGCGAACAGACAAACACCATTCCTACCAATCTGGCGAACGTCGGCTCCCACGCTACCAGCGACAACCCCGACCCCACAAAGTGGGCTCTCAAAGGCACCTCTGTTCAGGCCGCCAACGCGATTCACCAGGCAGCCATGGCTTTGAACCCTAACGATTCCTGGGCATCAACTTCCCGCACCATTGTCCCACGGAGCACCTCCGTCGAATACGAGAAGGAAACCCAGTCAACCAGTGCTCGACGTCTCAACCCCCCTCCCCGTAAAGGGCCACCTCCATCCCGCTCGGCCGCTGCCGTCGCCAAACTTTCTAAGCAACAGTCCGTCAGATATGTTCCAGATTCCGAAGGGGAAGATAACGGCGAGGCATCTCAAGGACGTCAGGAGCGTGCTAAGACCCCCTTAGAGTCTGTGGTCGACCTCGCGAAACGCACAGCCTTCTACCTGCGTCAACGCTCAACCGAGCCCGATCTTGGCCCCACCGAACCGAGCCAAAACGGGCATCACAATAATGAGTCGTATGACTATGAGGCCGAGGAGCGTGAGTTTCAAAGCCAAAGCGCTGCGACCAAGGGGCGCAGGACAAACAATGCTGCTCTGCCCAAGCGCGGCCGTATATCTATTGACAACAAAGCGTACCGTCCGTCCCAATCCGATTTGGAAGACTCGGATGATGACGTTTCTGACGATGGGAAAAGAAGGAGAAGGAGGTCCAAGAAGAACATGACTGGGCCGCTGACGACCTTGCCCGTCGTCGGCCAAGAGAAAAGACGGAGGAAGAAAAGAGGGACAAAAGCAGATGGTGGTGGCGAAGAAGGCGAAGAGAAGGAAGAGGACAGCGGTAGCGATAGTAGGGTTAGTCCTCAGGTGCGCCGATCCATAAAATTGATTACTGGACTCTTGGCACTGATTTCCAACCGCCTAGCGTTCTATTCAATCGTCTCAGCGACTCTCCCAGCCCCCGGATTTACAGGGGCCTCCATCTCGAGCTTCACTCCCTCGCGATCCATCCGTCCCACCTCCTCGCGCTCCATCCGTCCCACCTCGTGCTCCATCCATTCCACCTCGCGATCCATCTATCCCACCGCCACCTACGTTTGTCGAAGATGCAGACCATGTCTCCGACGCTATGCTGGATAGTCACGAACAGGGCCTCGACTCCATAGCTGAACATGACGAGCCCGAGAAACTCGATTCGGAGCCGCCTCGAGTACAATATTCGCGCCGTGCATTCTCTGCTGGTGGTTTCCTCGGGAGTATCGTGAACCTGGTGCTCCGGGTATCCGCAAGCTTACTCATCTTCCTTTTCCGAACCCTCGCTGTGATCACGAACGTCGTTGGCCAAGCACTAGGGGGGGCCTTCGACGCTCTTTTCAACCAGCCTGCCCATTGGATACGCCGTTCCAACCCCGCACTGATACTAAAATGGCTGGTTGTCGGAGCTGTCCTTTACACTGCTTTCTTGGGTCTTAGAAGACTTGACCTTGTCAGCTATATCCCACCCTTATCATCCCACACCCCTCGGTATCAGGCCCCCGAGCTACCCGCGGCCAACATCGCTGAAATTTCCACCCGGTTGCAAGCGCTGGAAAACGCACTCGCAGGCCTCTCATTCGACAACGAGCAATCTCGCGCGCGCATAGATAGCCAAGCGCGCGGCCAGTCCGATGTTTCTGGACGGCTCGGTGCCCTAGAATCACGCCTGCAGAAAGAAAGTGTCCGTGTTGCGGAAGACCGGAACATAGACCGTGTCGCAGCGAGTCAGGGCCTACAAGCCGTGCGTCACGAAATTGACAACCTCCGAATTATCGTCTCCGCAGCCCAACAATCGGGACGCGAGTCCAACACTGATCCCAAGAGCGGTGAAGAGGCGCGCGCAAAATTATCTGCCCTTGAAGAGCGCGTTGGCAACGTCGAGGGTGGCGTGCGCGAGGCTCTGGAGCTGGGGAAAAATTCAATCAAGACTGGTAGCGCCGTTGCTGGTGCGGCGTGGTGGAACAAGATCACGTCGTCTGGAAAGAAGGCGCTGACGATCAAGGCGTCAGATGGGCAGGACGTGACTGAGCTCATTGGGCACCTCGTCGACACTGCGGTATCGCGTTACTCCAAAGATACGATTGCGAAGGCGGACTTTGCGCTGAGCTCGAGTGGCGCGTCTATCATCCCCAGCCTCACTTCCGACACACTCGAGATTGTACCACAGGGCCTGTGGCAGCAGGCCATTGCGACCATCACCGGAAACGGATACGCCATTGGACGACCTCCTATCACGGCGTTACATTACGAGACGCACAATGGCCATTGTTGGCCTTTCGTGGGTGATCAGGGACAACTCGGTGTCCTCCTTGCCCTCCCGGTCCGCATTGAGGAGATTACGATTGATCATGTCGCACGCGATGTCGCCTGGGACATGCGCTCCGCACCGCGTAAGATGGAGGTTTGGGGATTTGTCGAGGGCGCAGAGAACCTCGCCAAGGTGCTTGCTTGGGAAGTCGCTCGGAACGAAGCTGGACTGGACGTCCCGATACAACCAAGGAGTCTCCCCCACTCTGCCAAATACTTGCGCATTGCGCAGTTCGAATACGATATCGACGCATCGAATGCTGTGCAGACGTTCCCCATCGATGAGGACATCCGTAGCCTGGGGCTGGACTTTGGCATCGTCGTGCTGCGCGTGTCGAGCAATTGGGGCAAGGAGTTTACTTGTCTTTATCGCTTCCGCGTGCACGGACAGAAGCTCGATGAGATACTAGGAGCTGACGCTGAGACTGCATAAACCAACCTTGTATGACAAGAACACATACCTCATGACCACTTTACGAGTCGTTGCTCTGTTTTCATTCCCATTTCATTTTACCGCTAATACCTCGCCCGTCTTTTTTATAATCTATTTTGCTGTCGCTCGCTCGTAAGCACTTCCGTTGACGTACAAATTACCTACAGACTCTGTACAAACAGCTGCATACAGTACTAGTCAGTTCCAGTTGCCTTGAATGGATCGATTGTTTTGAATTAAATTGACACGCTTAGAATGTCATGTTCGTTTGTTTTCGTTTTAATTTCTTATTACCACTTGCCCCTGCACTCCCCAAAACGTGCGTATTCCACCTTGAACGCTCATGGCAGCTAATTCTGTCGCCGAATCTGTAAACGGGAATGCGAGCGTCGTGGATTACACCGCGTACCCTCCACCACTACCAACAAACGAGAAGCCTGCACCGGCCGAGCTATCCGCCGCACAGGCGGAGATGCACAAAAAGGTACTAGAACATTTCCGGAACGAGGCGTACATAATACCTGGTATCGAAAACGGCGGGCTTTTGGAGGAGGAAAAGTTCTGGCTCGTACGTTTGTCTGGCCTGGTTGTTCGATATCACATACGTGAACTCATGGCCTTTATGTCTTCTAGTCTAATGACTGCATGTTGCGGTAAGCACCCATCCGTTCTTGAGCTGCATAGGCGAGAGGCTAAAGCTATATAGCTACTTACGTGCCACCAAATGGAATTCCGCAAGGGCCGCCATTGAGAGGCTGGAGGGTACGCTGAAGTGGAGACGCGAATTTGGCATTTACAATCTCTCAGCAGACTTGGTCGAGCCTGAGGTGGGGTTCACAGTTTTGCGGTCCCTGGACTGGCTAACACACGTTTTCCCGAAGGCCGTAACGGGGAAAGAAGTCGTCTTTGGTTATGACACGCTTCGTAGGCCCGCGCTATACATGATTCCCAGCCGTCAAAATACGGAAGAGTCTCCCCGTCAGATACAGTACACATTCTGGGTGCTGGAACGCGCGTTGGAGCTCACTGGTCCAGGTGTCGAGTGAGCTTAACCTCACCTTGTCCCTGTTGGTCTGACTTACGTGTAATACCCATAGGTCTGTTGTGTTGATGATCAATTTTGCTGACAAGGCAAAGAACCCATCGCTTGGGACAGCGAAATTGGTCGGTATTTGTTTAAGAAGGTCTTAGCAGTGCGCAGACTCACTGACTTTGATATCAGGTCTTGAACATCCTGCAAACGCACTACCCCGAACGCCTGGGTACTTCGCTGATCTTGAACGTTCCATTTATAATCCAAGCGTTCTTCAAAATCATCAGCCCGTTTATCGACCCCATAACGCGCAACAAGATGAAATTCAACCCCAAACCCGTCGAAAATGGCTTATTCGATGCTGACGAGCTCTTCAAGGATGGTGGCTGGGGCGGCTCACGCAACTTTGTCTGGGACCACGAGAAGTACTGGCGATCATTCGTCGAGATGTGTGCCGAGATCAAAGCGAAACAGATGGCACGTTGGCGGAAGCTCGGCGCGCGCGTTGGTTGTGACGAATGGGATTACAAGTCAGAAGACGTCGTAGACATTTCGCCTGCTGTGGTCGATGCCAGTCCCGATGCTGCGCCTGCGCCTGAGCCTAGGGCTGATGCTATGGCGGATAAGCCACCCAATGGAGTGGGACCGTCTGCCGAGCCGTTAGCAAGCGCGACCGACAACTCTCCTGCAGGTAGCGATGACCCAGACGATGCGCCGCTAGACGACGCAGATACAGAAGTTGTTAACATGGCCACTGCTGTTTAGAGATGGGCTTAGAGTCACCCTCACGTATGTTTATTGTTACGCATAGAGATGAACACCAGTTCCATTTTATTGCACAAAGCATAATCACGGCAGCATGAGTGGCTGCTGCATAAGGCAGTCATGATCCTTTTGGGACGTCCAGGCTCTCAGGCTCTTGTCGCGAGATTGATCAGTAGGATCAGGATCAGCCGTGGATTATATTGTGGGATTGGCCAGGCAAATCTCCTCATCCGAGGACGGTCTTATCGCAGTTTCTCCGCTCAGCCTACACCACCACCCACGATGGTCTACTCATACTCTACACCCTTCGAGACGGGAAAACTCAAGGTTTCCGATATACATTCTCTGCAGTCAGTACAATACCACGCTTTGGGACTTTTTTTTTTTTTCACTTCTTTGACGCGGAGGACAGCTACGAAGTTTCCGGGAAGAAGAACGGAACTCCAGGTGCGTTTCTGCGGCTGCTGGTCCCCGCGTTCGCTCACCTCAACGATCTCGGACAGTCATCTTCCTTCACGGTGAGACATCTGCGAACCATCGTTCGTCTGGATCTTTACTCAGCCTCTCACGGAGGTGGTCCCGGCGGAGGATGCGACGAGAAAGATCGCGGCTTCTTCAATCCTGAGAAGTACAAGGTCGGGGACTTTCACCTTGGTCCATCATTCCTCTAATTCCATCGTCCTTTTGCAGGTGATCTTCTTGGATCAGCGTGGAGCTGGAAAGTCCACGCCGTGCGTTTGACCCACAAGCCACGAGCTCTGGGCCATCTACCGACCTTTGTATGTGTTGTAGGAGCGCGTGTCTTGAAGCGAACACGACCTGGGACCTGGTCAAGGACATCGAACGTCTTCGCGAACACCTCAAGATCGAGAAATGGCACGTCTTTGGGGGATCTTGGGTGCGAAGAGCTCCGCGTTTTTCTTTTTCATGTTTTCTCCGATCGTACAAGTTTTTCATTAAAGATTTCGTTTCGTTGCAGGGCTCAACGCTTTCCCTAGCTTATGCGCAAGTGAGTTCCCCACGATGCTCTGATCGATTTTGCCCTGACGGTTGTCCTACCCGAAGTCCCACCCCGACCGCGTTAAAAGCCTGGTCCTGCGGTCTGCAAACACACACTTTTTTCTTCTTCGGTCCTCTTCGCTGACTCAAAGGCGTTCTTAGTGGAATATTCACTCTGAGGAAGAGGTGGGTCCACCATAATCGAAAAAAAATACCTGCACTCAGAGTGTCGCTCTTTCATCCGCGATGCTTATCATCACCCGAATCTCTAGCGAACTGAGGTGGTTCTATCAAGAAGGCGCGTCTCACCTGTTCCCTGAAGCTTGGTGAGCCTCCGCTCGGCCTATTATTCCCTCCTTCCCCTACTCACACCATAGTCAGGCAGGAGTACTTGGCGCCGATTCCCGAGTCCGAGCGAGGGGACCTAGTCTCGGCTTACCATTCCCGACTAAACTCTGCGGACAATGAAACCCGGCTCAAAGCGGCGAGGGCCTGGTCCAAGTGGGAGTACGCGCGTGACCTTGTACCTACTGTGAGGCGTACTTTATTGACACGTGCGTAGGATGTCGACTTCGAAGCTTTACATCGACCCTGCCCACGTCGCCGCTGCAGAGGAGGACGATTGGGCAAAGTTTGTATTTTTTTTCCCCTAGAGCCCCGTTCGACCCAGTGTTGCTTATCACGCCCCAGCGCCTTCGCCCGCATCGAGAATCATTACTTTGTAAATGACGGTTTCATGCGGGATGGACAACTACTTGACTCCCAAGAGATCGATAAAATGTACGGGGCCCTCTCACCTTTTTTTTTCCTGCCGAGAGTCTGAACCACACACACAGCCGCCATATCCCAACGATAGCCGTGCAAGGGCGGTATGACGTTGTATGCCCGGTATGTCTCAAAAACGAATATTTTGGACGTCCCCAGTTGTTTACGGTACGACTTGCCTTCGCACAGGCAACGACCGCTTATGCGCTCAAGAAAGCGTGGCCCGAGATCACTTTGCACATCGTCCCAGATGCCGGTCACTCCTCTCGTGAGCCAGGGACCACGAAGCTCCTGGTCGAGGTGAGGCAACCGGATTTCTGTATTCCATTAGCCTGAAACTGTCTCTTAGGCCACAGACAAGTTCGCTGACCTCTGAGCGACAAACTAAGCAACGCACGACAGAAGTACCGAGCTTTTATACCTTTGTAGTACCATTCCGCTGTCCCACAGTTGTGCAGATTTAAATGAGGTACCTTGATGAACTCCCTGTCGTAAGCCACGTCCGCTCAATGACCCTACTTCGTGTGAAAGGGTAAAGGCAGTTGATTTATCTTAACTTGAAACATGCCGCTCCTTATGGGGCAGAGGAGGGCCGTTCACAGACGTCGAAGGGGTTTCTGGTTCGGCTATGTTTGCATCGCAGCGGGCCCGATATGATACCAGAGATGGTGGGGGAATCTGAGAATCGATGGATGGGGAATTCGAATAGCTCAAAAAAAAGGTTCTCAAGCGAGCGTTCCCGGACACACTCTACTAGGAACATGATGCAGTTTCTCTTTGCTAGCTGTACGCCGGGTGGTCCTCGGCCCCGTACTACTATCGCAAGATACATGTCGAGTGAAGCCTAAGTTATGCCGCGTTCGGGAATGCCCCCTTCACAACTCCTTGAAACAACTGTCGGCAGGACGAGAAAGGCGGCTTGGCAAAGAACTTGTGTTTCCGCAACGATGCGTCAGCCAGCCGTCTGTTGATGGAAGACCACCAATGACTTAGTGCAAGCGATTCATGCTGGATACTAAGTCTAGATAGAAAGCCACTCACGCCTGAAATAGTGCCGAAGACAACGACTCATCTAGCAACGTGTGGGCCAGTATAATCACGCTCGAAGGATAACGGCCACGGTCTATCGCCAACTACCCGCGATACTTTTCCCCATTCACGCTCCAAAGTGGCGGGAATACACCCATTGGAGGATATGTGGATTACGGCTTTTTGTCTTTCGTATATATCATACAAACTAACTTCACTCTACTTGCCCGGCGGTGATAACGTCGTCTGGGGGAGATAAGTAATGAGTGAGACGACAGCTGGCAAAGAAAGCAAAAGAACAAACCTATCTTTAAGACCGCGCGGACCAGCTACAAATCCGAGGGAGTAAACTCAACTGACTAGAAAAACTGCGATGTCGCCACGTACCTGTGTCGCGAGAAGGTATTGTTGTCGTTTCGAGATCAATGGGTCGTACACAAACTGCTTCTTCATATCTGCGAAAAGGGATCAAGAACCGTCGGTACGTGACCAAACCCTCAGCGAAAAAGAGTTCACCATTGTTTCCTCGTCCGTTGCAGTCGATGCCTAGTTTCGAGTCGTCCTCCTTCACCTGACGACTCTTCACCTCAGCAAGTGTCTCAATTGGCGATAGGCCGCTATTTTCTGCCAGGGCGAGTGGCACAGAGTCTAGCGCAGATGCAAAAGCGCGCATAGCATATTGCTCGATCGACGGGATTTCGTCGGCAGCCTTTTGTACAGCTAACGAGCAGCTGATGTCCGCGGCGCCACCGCCATACACCACACGATTGTCCTTGATAATGTTGCGAACGGCACAGATGGCATCGTGCAGGGCACGTTTTGCCTCATCGACGATCTGGTGATGATGATGAATACCCCGAGACGACGTTGCAGGGAAGGAATTCGCACCATTTTGTTGCTCCCACGGACAAAGATAGTCACGGCACGAGTGTTAGCACATTCCTCGATAATTATCATCTTATCCCGGGTGGTTCCAAACGTAACTTCCCTGACAACTCCCGCCTTTCCGAGCTTCTCTGATGCCAAGTCCTCAAATCGAGGGACGATGCGACCCTCGGTGGCGATGGCAATCAGCTGGGGGGTCACAGTTAGTTGCTAGTCGAGCGCTGACACACAACCACTCGCCTCGATCTCAGGACCGCCGACCCATCGGACGGCTGGGAGGTCGTTTTGCATTAACAGGTGGTTCGCCTCGTCGTCGAAGCCCCACTGGCAAATGACCAGGTTCGCGCCCGAGTCTTGCACGCGCTTAATCATGTCCAAAAACTTCTCCTTTTCGTAACTTTGGAGCTTTTTGAACTCCTCGACGCTCGTGATATCGAGCTTATGCTTTGTCTTGGGTCGCGGGGGCTCAAATGGACAGGTGAGGATGGCAATGCGTGCGTCTTCTACTCTACTTGGCATCTGTGGGTGTGACATGTCCTTGTCGATGAGCACGCCTTTGATGAGCTGCGTGTCCGCGAGGGATCCTCCGACTTTGCCGTCGACCTTGATGAGGTCAAACAGGACGTCTTTGCGCTCCAGATCAGCGACCTGCAATACCGCGTCGACGGCGATTTGCGCAAATTGTTTGTGTTCTTTGGATACACTATGCGACAGACATCAATGCCGGCGCGATAAAACAAAGACCCGGGCCAAACATTTTGCTACCGAGGCTGGTCATGGCAGTTTTGAGTAGGTTTTCTGTGTTGGTCTTACTATACTCAATCGTGTCTGCTATACGGTCGAGGTTGTTCACTGCGATCGCGCACGCCCGATCGAAGCCGTCTGCAATCCGGATGGGGTGGATGCCCCGTTCGAGAAGAGACTCGCTTTGCTCTAAGAGAGCACCGGCGAGAACTATGAAGTATTAGGAGAGTAACCTGGAGGGGAAATGGTCGACCAGAGACGCACCGACGACACCAGTAGTACCATCTCCAACCTCATCGTCCTGACTTCGTGAAAGTTGCACGAGGAGCTTCGCTATCTGGTGTTCCACCTCCATTTGACTCAAGATCGTTGCCCCGTCGTTTGTGACGGTGATCTCCCCATCTGGTGAGATGAGTATCTTATCGAGACCTGCGATGGATGAATGATGCTATTGACGCATAAACTGGGTATGCACTGACCTCTTGGCCCGAGAGACGTGCGGATAATGTTGGCCACCGTTCTCGCGGCCAGGATGTGGGACTATGAAACGTTCGTATATGCGTCAGTATGGAAAATGACGCGCGCTGACCTTGATCGCCTCAAGACCATGCGCGCGAGTCTTTTTGGCCTGCTCTCTGAGGATAATAAACGGACGACCGTACTAGAAAGATCAGAAGATAGTGTGGTGTATGACTCAACGAAAATAGAGACTAGATTACCTCGTCTGTAGCATATACAGCCTGATGCTCAGCCATTCTGTGCGTGTGCTTGATTTCTCGAGTTGTGGCTTGGGCGGCAGCAGCAGAGGACGCGTGACAGTGACTAAAAGCGTGACCTTCGGGAAGTGATGACTGCCGCAGTGTCCTGCCGCTCTTGTGCTTAGATTCAAACCGATATTTACACGCTACTCTTATCATGGAACACGAAGTCGACGGATGGATTCAGCAACTCAGCCAATGCAAACAGCTTACAGAGGCGGATGTAAAGAAGCTATGCGACAAGGTGCGCAGCTTGCTATCCCGACGATAACGGCCCGCCTCTTACTCGGACTCTTTTCCTCGCCCCGCCTCATGTCTTCAGACAAGAGAGATATTGATGGAGGAATCAAACGTGCAGCCCGTAAGGTGTCCTGTTACTGTTTGCGGTGACATCCATGGCCAATTCGTGCGTAACGTCCCTCGCTCGACATCATCGTACTTCCGGATGTCATATCCTACCGCTTCTTACGTATCCCCATTTCTCCACCCGATGTATAGCACGATCTCTCGGAGCTCTTTCGTATCGGTGGAAATTCACCCGATACCAATTATCTTTTTATGGGTGATTATGTCGACCGAGGCTACTACTCTGTCGAAACCGTCACACTCCTCGTTGCAATGAAGCTGCGCTACCGCGACCGTGTAACGATCCTCCGGGGAAACCACGAGAGCCGGCAGATCACACAAGTTTACGGCTTTTACGACGAGTGTTTACGCAAGTACGGAAACGCCAACGTCTGGCGATTTTTCACCGACCTGTTCGATTTTCTTCCCCTAACTGCTCTCATCGAGAACCAAGTATGTTTCTCTCTCCCTGCGCCTGCTACACTTCTTTCTCGTGTGTACCTATTGTGCGACCCGATGATGCGTGATTTTGTCCGAGGCGCTGTGGTGGGATTGATGACACCCTGACCCACTCATAACACAGATATTTTGCCTTCACGGAGGTCTTTCTCCCTCCATCGACACCCTCGATCATGTCCGTGCCATTGACCGCGTGCAAGAGGTTCCGCATGAAGGGCCCATGTGTGACCTGCTTTGGTCTGACCCTGACGATCGCTGCGGATGGGGCATTTCGCCGCGAGGGGCAGGGTACACCTTCGGGCAGGACATCTCGGAGGCGTTTAATCACAACAACGGCCTGACACTCGTCGCGCGTGCGCATCAGCTTGTCATGGAGGGTGAGCGGGGCCTTTCTTAGCTTGTTTTGAAACGGATATCGTTACTGAAATCTTTGGTTGATATAGGGTACAATTGGGGACAGGACCGCAACGTGGTGACAATTTTCAGCGCTCCGAATTACTGCTACCGCTGCGGCAATCAGGCCGCGATCATGGAGATTGACGAAAAATTATCTTACAGTTTGTTCGTTTCGCCCTTTTCTTTTATTTCTGTGTGTTCGTTGACTGACCTCTCATCCGACACCTTAGCCTACAATTTGACCCCGCTCCACGGGCTGGCGAGCCGCTGGTTTCACGGCGCGTCCCGGACTATTTTTTGGTAAATTCTCACCATCTACACCACGAACTTACGATGAACTAATTACCATCTTCAACAGTAACCACATCGCACGGCCTCACCGCGTATTGTACATACAACACGACCCAACTACCTCTTGTAGCCTCAATCGCCTCACCAATATACCTTTCTCCTGAAAAATCTATTCCACGGCCGTCTTTCATTTGGCACGCCATCGCCGTGGCATGACGAACTACAGAGGTACCATCATCAACCCCCAACCGGCACTACGATGTCACGATTTGTCTGAGTCTCCGTATTATTTATGGGGCATGGACCTTGTTTACAAAGGGAAGGAAGAAGACTAGATACTGAAATAAAGCGGACGTAGAAAACGTCCTTTCACATTCCGACGACGGCAATGAGTGTGAAGCGATAGACTACTATAAGAAGACTGCGATCGGAGTGAATACGCTCAATCACCGTACGTTAGCCAATACGGAGGTTGTAGGTCGATCACTAGGAATATACCGGAGTGCAGGGAAACCCTACGCGGTCCCGCTGTTTTTACTTGGAAAGATCCACAGGCGGTCGGTGAAAATCAGGGACGTCGGGACTGCAATGACGAAGAAGCATGAAGCAATATGATAACATCATGTTGATGGACATCTCACCTTGGAGTGTTCGACACGCTCGCGCCTGACCTTATGGGTCCAAGCGCCTTCCTGCTCTTTGATCTCCTCTTCGTAGGCGTCGTCAATGTCAACGACACCGGTAGTCCCGGGTGCCGATCGAAGAGGCCCAGAAACCTCGTCAAGGTCCTCCGTCGCTAAGACGGTTTCCTCCGGGACATCTTTTGCTTTGAGATGAGCAACAGTACGGGAAGCGAGATCTTGGGGGGAGCTCGCATTTTCTTGGTCGGCCTGTGTCACGTGCATGAGGGATAGGAGGTTACGGGTGCAGATAGGGCTAAATTTACTGTACCTTGACGTTAGCCTCTGATGCCGTGGCAAGATTCTCGTTCCATCCAGGCGAGTGGTCGATAGGTGACGATGTCTGATAGGAGTGGCGGGCCAAGTTACGCCGCTTCTCTCGTTCCAGAACCTGCGCATATAACCGGGTCAATGTCGTACACAGGGGGGGCAGGACGATATATATTTACCTCCGGATCATTGTCGTGCATGGTGCTGGTACTGATAAGTAAATATAAGTGTGTTGTGAACGCAGATCAGCGATTTTCGCGCAACTACGAACCTGTATGGGTGGCTAGAAACGTGATCGAAGTAAGCAAAGCCAGTGAAGCTTAGGGTAGGCGATTGACTTACTTGGCCCTTCTGGAACTTGTGAATGTGGTGGTGACAGTAGGCCGAGCGAGGGAGTGAGCGCCGTTTCTGAAGATGCTGCGAACTACAACGGCTGTCATGGCTATCGTGCGGGTCGTGGGTCGTCGACGTTTGTTAAAAGTATTGGGGAGAAACCTTACACATGTTATCCACTCTTCCTACCAGTCCCGTTTCAAATGACGTCACTCGTCTTGTGACTACTCAGCCACTTCATACGGTGGCTAATGGTGCAGGCGTATCATTCACACCATAGACCCCCTCTCTCAACGGTAATGCAACAAAGTGAACCCATACGCGTCGCACCATCCCGGCACACGTAAACGCCCTCCATTGTCCAGAGTTAATAAACGCTGGCCGCATCCCGGCCGACCCACACAAATTTGGACAAGATCTTCCGGCCCAGACTTCTTCTGAAACACCATGGAGAATCTGTAGGTGTCAGAGACAAAGCTAAGCTAGAACTTCGGTAGATCCTAACCCGGGGACAGTTAGACGTTCAAGTGTGCCGTGACAGTGCCAGACAGTTTCCGAGAAAGAAGAGCCGAGAGTATATTCCTAGTGATATTCTAGAAGGGTACATGTGCCACCTTTAGACAGTGGCACGGGGACGATCGATAGACACGTAAGCAGAAGAGTCCAGAGGCATCGGCATCGCAAAGGTGAGAAAGCCACCTCACTAGAGGATGGCGATGCCCTTCAAAAGTCGCGCTGGTCTTTGAAAAGGTTGATAAGTTGGCACGGGCGTCAGGGTTGAGGGTATAGAGTGAGCCAACCTCTCTTCACCCGCATTCGGGGTTCTTGGATATCCACCTTTAGAACACCATC
The DNA here is from genome assembly GCA_025769895.1 of Lactarius psammicola. Classification (NCBI taxonomy): domain Eukaryota; kingdom Fungi; phylum Basidiomycota; class Agaricomycetes; order Russulales; family Russulaceae; genus Lactarius; species Lactarius psammicola. Next base: position 331,942 of record WTXK01000014.1, on the reverse strand, counting down.
CGCCTGACGAAGGGCACTGATGATTGCCGCGGACGAGTGCTCCCACGTTGGCTTTGGGACCGAAAATAGATGAATGTCCGGAAGTTGACCAACCTTTTGGTTGGTGGTGAGGAGCGGATCAAGTTTGGAAGAGATGTGGTGGTGCTCACTGGACCGATGTGCTTCAGGTGGGGATGAACCGCAGAGGGATCAGCCAAGAGGGAGGAGGAGCGAGCAAGAAGCACGGTGAGATAAGCATGTGTAGCGTAGTTGAGTGACAGCATGATGATAGATCTCTGGTGTCATGTCTCGAACACACGAGGCTTCAACGAGGCAGACACACCCTCACACGCGACGCCACGTTGGCTCCGCTGGTCCTTCGGTCCCCTAAAGATGCCCTAACCTGGTCACTTTCCGTCTTGTTCTCGCGCAGTCAACAATTGACAACAGTCCTCCCCCTTCTCCCTACGATAACGTCCGTCCCATTCAACCTGCTAAAAAATTTCCTTTTGTTTTTTTTTTATACCCCCGACCAATTCCCCCACCGCGTAGCAACTTTGTCAACCCCCGCCCGAGGCCTCATTTACAAACGTAAATGTTTGTGGACCTGGTTCACGTGTGAACCCCGCTTAGCACGCATCATAGACAATGAACGCCTTGTGGAACTTCATTGCTTCGTACCTGCCTACCGTTCGCATCTCCAACGACCTTGAAGACAACTATACATCCGACGACGATCAGAGCGACGACGGCTCCTACGATCTACCCACAACAGCTCCATACTACCCTCCGATGCCCGTCCCTCGTAGACTCGGTCAACGCCACGACCGACCACTTTCCCATAGTATCGACACCCATCGTGCCACAGACGCCGATCGTCCTCGAGTAAAGCACCTCGAAACGTTCAACGACAGACTTCAAGAGCAAGTCCTCTCTCTCCAGCGGCAACTCGAGCACATGCAGGCCGACTTTTCGAGCACAAAAATGGAGCTCGAGCACCAGCGCTCTGCCAATACTCTCCTCGTTTCACAGAAAGGCCAGCTCTCTGTAGAATTGGCACAAGCCTGTGCGGCTCGTCAAGCCCAGGCCGCCGAAATCCACAAACTCCGCACTTCGTATGCCGAGCTGGCCAGCTCCGTGCGAACGCTAGAATCCAATGGGGAGGAACTCAAGACGCTCAAGTCCTTCCTTACCAAAACCGACGATTTCTCCGGCCAGCAGATAATCCAGGCCGTGCATGATCTCAACACCGAGATCCTCCAGCTCGCAGCTGCAGTATCCGATGAATTCCCGTTAAGTCGCTGCGCACCTGGTTTGTGGAAGGAGTCGCATTGCGAGCTTGTCCGCGATGCTATCGGCGATGGCATGCTCGCGCTCTTGCGTGATGGCGATCATGAGAGCGACCCCACCGTGGTTCAATTGGCCATCCAAGCTTGGGAAGTCTGGTGCTGCCAACAGGTTCTCGATGCCTTCTGCGCCGGAGTTTCCCCTGAGGTCGACCGCTTCTTGAACGATATCTTCCGTGAGATGCAGTCGTCTGGTAGGCATTCGTCAGCATATCGTACTTGATCTCGCCCGCGCTGACACCGAAGCACCACCACCCAGAACCGCAAGCGACCACCTCCCGTTGGCGAACACTCACCCATATGTATGCACGGAGCGCATTATCTGCGTACAGCGCACCTGCCCCAGCTTATCCCGGCTCCTTTCCTTCATCTTCCCTTATCTCTCCCATATCGCTCCCCCCATATCCCACACCTGGGTCCACGGCGAACAATACCCCAGATCAGCGCCTCTTCGCGCTCCCGATGGCGATGCCGCGGTCCCGGACACCATCGAACGCATCCGCGAGCTCCCTCGATGATCCATCCTCTCGCGCCGGAGGCTACATCAGTGGCATCCTTGCGATCCTTTCGCTCGCCGGGTGCACCGACGAGCGCGGGACGCACCGCGAGCCTCTGCGTGCGCGCTTTGGTGAAGCGGTATCCCACATCGCCGAGCGGACGGAAGCACTCGCGCGTATACTTCGCGAGGGCGTGAGCAGCGCTTGGTTCGAGATCGTTGTCGAGAGCCCCTCTGTGACCCCCGTCGCCCGCGGCAAGGGCCGCGTCGGGGGTGTTTGGCCCAGCTGTCGAGCGTTCGATCCCGCCGTCATGGAGAACATGTACGCTGGGTACGGGAACGAGGCGTGCGGCGTGCTATGCACGGTCGCCTTCGGACTGTCCGTGGTGAAGCGGAGAAAGGGGAGGGAGGTTGAGGAGGACCGACAGCCCTCGTACCTAGATATGAAGGGAGGGGAGGCAGTCGCCACGCGGAGCAGGGCTGAACTTTTGGAGAGCACGTTACTGGTTAAGCCTAAGGTGCTGTTGGAGAGCGTGAAGGAACTTTTGTGATTGGACTTTTCTCCCCGGATTCGTTTCATTCTTGCAACTCCCTAGTTCCCCCTATGTGAAAGAGTGAGTCTTTCCGAGGACTTGGACCGGTGGAACTAGGGCTGACTGACGGGAAGGGGGGTTTTTTTTCAGGCTTGCGTGTTCCGCTTCTTGTTCACAAATACCTCAGTCAGACGGCGCCGAGCCTAGTGCCGGTCTGCGAACCTCGAGTTTAGCACGGCGCCCACGACCGATCTCACCCGTCATAGGGTCAAGTGGTTAGGCTTTTTCGCTCAAGGCCAAGCGATCACCCGACCGTGCGCATACCAGGCGTAATCCTGGAGGCAGTTACGACCTCGATTATTCGACCTCCGGCGCCATCCTTCCCCCACCTTTCGTCATCTTGCACCTCGCTCTGACATGCTTTCCATCACACTATCTCTTATTTAATGCGCATCGACCCTACCGCATGTATCGCAGAATTGTCCTGGACGTCATTATCCCTGTTTCACGCCCCGAATTTCACTATGGTTTTTTTTTTCAACGTTGGTATTACTGTATTGTACTTGCTATAACTAACCCACCATCCATGCGGATACCAAAGTACGGTACATCCAATGCCTATACGAATCGTGTCTCGTTTGCCGCGTGTTGTCAGTCCACGCACGCGAGTTGCTCCTATTGCCCACCCCAAGCCCAGCGGCCCCCCACTCAACAAAACGCCTGCGCCTGGCAGCTTAGTCGAGTGCGTCCGCACGCCGGTTTGTTTCATAACACCACCCCACGCTCCGACCCGATGGTCAGCTGATGGGGGCATGCATGTACGGCAAACTCGCAAACTCGCAGCTCTGCAGTAGCTCCGGGGTCTCTTAGATCCGATAATGAGGCGATCCCCCTACGGCGCAGCAACACGATGTGCGTGATCAGCAGCGATCGTCTACCACTGTATTGTTGTAGGGGAGGAGCGCCTTTGATATTGATCCCCTCTGCTCCGAGATGATCAGCTGACAAAGAAAAAAAGGAGGGGAGAGGGGAAGAAGCTCAATTCCGCGCGTGTTTGTTGATGGAAGCGCCACTGACATAAAGGACTCAAGAGGGGTGGGCTTTATGTTATGCCTTCCGGGAGATTAAAAACCACGGTTCGGGCCCACAATGTCCCACGTCCTCAGCATCCGCTCCCGTCACCATCTTGGCGCGCACACGCAGTAAAAAGGGGGCAGAAGCAAGCACAAACCAGTCCGAGACAAGCGTCGTGTGTGGGAACATCCGCGGCGCAGTGCAGATTGCGGATTGCGGATTGCGGAAAGAAGCCTCCGACGTAATGCCGAGGCGTAAAATGAAAAGAAGTGCTACGTATGACTGACTACTGACTGACTGCCTTGGGCCTAGACTAGCTGAGAAAATAGCTGGAGGCATGTTCACCAGGCTTCACCCACTTTCTGGGCCTAGACAGAAACACGGCAGATCGACCATTTTGGTCGATGAGGCCGATGTGGGGCCAAGAGCTGCGCGAAAACCAATTTGTAACCGCATGTTCCGACTTCCGAGTAGTCCTTCAATTAATGCGAGATGCCTTAGCTTGTGCACTGTGCTGTACCAAAACCATGAGAGAGCTAAATAGCCAAGAAGCCGATTCGCAATTCATAAGGGTGCTGCACCCTCTTGAGCCAAGGCAAAACAATCGATCTTGGGTATGGAATCCCAGTTTAGCAATAATGAAAGACCTCCGTAACTCACACCGTCTAATTGAGAATGACCAGCCCGAAAGGCGTTTTTTCTTGGACAGGTCAGCAGGCACGGTTGACGCACGACGCAAATTCGGGGGAGGTTGGACGATGACTTCTCTGTGATGAGCGCTGGGTACCACCCTCGACACGAGTTGTTTGTGACGTCATCGAATAGCCCTCACGGTCACCTGATCCGTATGAGACGGTCACCCATACTTGTTATGACGCCTCTTCCCCACTTGCCGCTTCCTGTCCCAAACCAGCCGCCCGATGAATACGGTTGGGAAGAATGCGATATGTCGGATTTGTCGTCGACAATATCGCGTTCGACAATATCATCGAGGAACGGGATACATTCCTTAGACGAAAGCACTGCGTCATCTGTGGGGTTGCCGCACACGTGATCCTCCAGCATTGCCACATTATCGCGCAGTCAGAAGAGGAAACTGTAAGCCGAAAGTGCATTGAACCCTCCTGAGGCTAATACGAGACATGGTGGGAGGGTCTCAGAGATCGTAATTGGACCCTTCGCAAACCAAGCAGAAACTGCATCATGACCCGCGTAGTGACTTATGTGCAGCCTCCACCACGTCTTTTTCGATAGTTATTATTTCTTTCTCCGCTACGTATCCAGTGTGAGTTGATTCGCCTTTGCTTTGAGTCAAGCATTCACAAGAAACAGACTGAGAGGTATGTTTTCGTCAACTATTCTGGTGTTCGCGAACTGCAGGATTTCCATGGCAAAGCCTTCGCCTTTGACAACAGGGATCGCCTTGCGCCGCTCCCTTCCTTATTCGTCATTCACAAGATGCACGTCCGTAGATTTCACCCCTTCACACCCGTTAGTCCAGACGTACCCGATAGCCCTTTTCAAGAGTGGATCTTAACGGGCGGTATACGATAAAGCCTCACGTTCTTTCAGACGGAGCAGCCCGCCAGACAACGGCAACAGCAGTATCATTACGCAAAGACTGCCCCAGTTTCCGCCCACGACGACGAACGCAGGTGGTGGCGCGTCATCTGGCATCTACGCGCTCGAGCTGAACGCAGACGTGATCGTTGAGATCGTCGCCGCGACGCGTGCCATGCCATTGTGGATGGCCTGCGAGGAGGAGGGCACAAGCTGGACTGGCATTGCAGAAGAAAACACCCAGAAATACGTCTCCTCTATTGATGTAGAACATCGTTGATCTCTTCACGTGGTTGTATCCACAATTGTGTCTCATGTATTGTTCACTGTACGAGAAAAGTGGGGTTAGTCGGCCATAAACACGTGGCATTGCCAACGCTGCGTGACCAGCCGGCACTGCCGAACCATAATCGAGTCATCGAAATATCGATGGTCAACTCATAACCTCATCGAGCTCATCCACGACATCCTTAAAAAATTCTCAGGAGACTTGTCCTGGTCAGCGACGAACCTACTTGCTTACCCCAGCGCTTGACATCCTTGGCAGCCCGCTCCTTCCTATGCGCGTCACCTGCTCGTCCGCCTTCCAGACTTCCCCTTCACCCTTCTAGCCGTTCGATGTCCAGGGCGACTTTCTCAAGTCCACGTTCTATCTCTGGACTGCTCGTCGTGGTGTCTCGGTTCCTTCGGAACACAACGACCTATCCCACATTATGTCCTTTCCTACAACCCCTCACCTGCTTGAAGTGAAGCAACTCTTCTGTAACTGTAAACCGAGAATCCGTCAAAGGCTCTTGTCCGGCGTCTCCCCCTACTACCTTGGCTGTTGTTCCTAGGCTCCGCTCTCATGTCTCCCTGCTTAGCCCCTTTTCCACCACGAATGTACATATCGTTTTATGTTTCATAATATCATCGTCCTCGTCAAACACATGGGAGGAACACAATGGAATTTCCTTGGGTCCACGGAGTACAATCACAAAAGCAAGAAAACTATTGAGCATATAAGGTAAACAAGTGCAGAAATGATTCATGCAAACGGCACGAAACCCAAGGGAGGTAGGCATAGAGCATAAATATAGAAACAATCCAGGTATGATCAAGCAAGTAAAGGCTAGATGGAGAAGCACTACATCAGTGGACCAGAACGGTAAGTGCTACGCAAAAAAATATAATTAGGATTAAGCAACTGACCAAAGTAAGGCGTCAGGCTGCGGCGCTAAGACCCATAGCTCGTGCGCCCGCACCCACTGCACCTTCCCAACCCAAAAATCGCTCTCCAGATATCGTCTGCAGTTTCCCAGGACTGCTAGAGAGGTCCTCATCACCCCACCTGGTCATGCCTCGTGAACGCGCCCAGACTGAGACGAATAATATTCGCTTCAGTCTACGGTTAAAGAAGAACCAATGCGAACTCCACAGCAAGGCGCCTCTACGGCGCAGCAGCGTGTGTGTATGAAAATCATCGTCGGCGAGTGCGCGCAAGCGACCCCCGAGTGCTGGGCGGTGAACTGGAGCGGCCTCATCGATATCATAATCGTCAAAAGCGAAGGGCTCGTCGCCCGAATCGTCAGAAGAATCCGAGTCCCCGACGGACTTGACGTCATCCTCGTCATCTGAGAAGTCGCTCGCATGGGGGTCGGACTCGATGTCAGGCACGTAGGAGAAGACCTCGCACTCGGTCAGCCCGATCACCTCGTCGAGCGCGCGATACAGCGTCGGATGTGTGCCAGATACGATTTTCGGGGGCGCATAGGGACTCGGGAGCGGCTGCGCGGGAGACGACGACGTTGGTAGGGAGGAGGGGAAGAAGTCGACCGAGGTAGGTGGGTACGAGGAGTATGTCCGCGGTGCGCGAATGCCCGCGCGGTGTGGTGCAACTAGAGTCGTGCTGAGTGCGTTGAGGACGCCTGCCCCGCTCTGTTCTTTGTGGAAATGCGCAGGCTTGACGTCAGAGAATTCGTGGTCCGGAAATGCGACGTTGAGCGTCGCGATGAGCAAGTAAAGCGTCTTGCGTGACGAGTGCTTGTCCATGGGACCGAAAGGGGTCATCTCTGCCTCTCGGTCGAGGGCGATGAACGAGGGAGCCGGTGGTGAATGGGATACATCTTCATTGTACGCACTCTCCAGAGACTTAAAGAGCTTCTTATCCCGCTTGACGTTCTTACAGCTGTATGCCTCTATTCGGGTGTGGACCGAGCATTCGGGACCCTCGTGCGTCAAGGCTTGGGCTAGTCGAGAAAGATTAGGTATTTCAATATATTTCATGGGATGAGGGGAAGTAAGGGTTGGTTCGGGGAGTTGCTATTCTGAAAGGGGGTCTGGGTCTTGGTTAAGAGCGGGGCGAGGCGCATGTGCGTGAGACCCCTTCATACTCAGCTGACCAATCGGAAACAACCCACACACGGCACAATTACCTTTTTTAGCATGTTGTTCGGCCCTGCACGCAGCGAGGTCGGTTCCCGAAGACCACGTTCTTAAACTTAAACTTGACGATCATGCCATTACAGTAATATAACATACAGTATTGTGTCGCTCAAAGCTTTGTCTTCCCCTTCGTGCTCTGGTGCATCCATTAGTTCTCATGGAACCAATGATGGGGCAGGCAGAAGGGGGCATTACCTTAAGAACACCATCGAGTTTTGTGGCGAGCATCATGTTTCCTTTCGTCTTTAGGGCCCCTGTCATAAACGCCTTCTGTCCGGTCGTCTTGCCATCCGCAATGTCGACGAACGTCTCGTCGGACAGGAGGATAGTCACGTCGGGCTTCAGCCCCAGGGACTTGGCCTCTCCCTTCTTCACGGTGCCTGTCTTCTTGAGGTCGATCGTCCAGAATGCCTCCTTTCCGGCAGCGTCCTTGACCCTCACCTCGAACACGCCGTTGTTCTGTATATTGATTGAGAAAAGGCAATAAGTTCGCGATGGGCATGAGCACGAGCACACGCACCTTCTTAAGCTGCGCTACCTTCTCTTCATCGCTGTACCCGTCAAAGATTTGTGCGAGTGCGGCCAGGATCACAGAGGCCTATGATGACGCGTGTTGTCACTGCCTCTGCTGTTACCAACGCAGCAAGAATAATAGTTAGTTACCTTATAGCCTTCAACTCTGATGTCAGACATGATGTGGTGGTGTCGAGAAGAGACAGACAAGAGTGAAGTGGAGGTGGAAGAAATCCAATTATGTAGAGCTGGTAGAGGATGCTCGGCTACCTGAGTAAGCCAGCCGTGACGATCTATCGTGTTACAGTAATACTGGCACGCATGTGATATCATCAACTCAAAAATGGTCGCTTTTCGGTTGGTCACCTAGGAAAGCATCTGATATACCTCTTTGTCGCCATGCGTAATTTAATGAGCGTACAGTACTATCGAGACCATTATTCAAGTGTGTCCGAAATGAAAACAGTGATTGAGAGGAGTGCGTATGTGCCAAAAAAAAGAGAGAAAACGCAGCGAGCGCGACGACCATCAAATCAAAGGATTCCGCTAAATAGACCACGCGGACGTCGCGGCGTGGGTTGCGCGTCCGCGCGAAGAACGGACAAACTGTTGAGCCGCTTCATCACCTGCGAGTGTGTCAACGCAATTCCATGAATGGCGTTTCGGGAGGTAGATATCACTGACCTCTTCCAATTTGTCCTTCCGTTCTTGCAGGTCTAGGTGCCTCCGAATCTCCGGGTTTTCCCTCGCGAATTCGACAATCTCGTTACGGTCTAAGTCGTAGAGTAACCGCGAATCGATCTCCCTCGGGAACTGATAGAAGAACTGGTCGAGGAGCTCGATGTTGATGAACATGGACGAGGTGTAGGCGAGCTTATCCGCAACCACGTTCAAAAAGGCTTCAGGACAGAGCGTGTCACTTTCTGGGCCGGCTTTGCACCTCTTTGATTTGAGAGCAGCGAGACGGAGCTTGAGGATGTCTAACCGGTCGGTATATAAAGCAGCGTGACGTGCTAAGAAGCCATGAGCAGGAGTCTGGGAGGAGTGATCCAACAAGGCGTACCGTCCACAAGTTGTCCGGGCGTGTATTTGTATGACTCTTCTGACACAGTATCCTCAATCTCTTCTCCAGCCGCCGCTTGTGCTACGCGTCGTTTTTGCCTTTCTCGTTCTTTTTCTTCGAGGCTTCGCACATATCCCATCAAGTTATTAAGTCTCCGCGAGCCACCGACCTTCTTGCGAATCTCCTTGACCTTCTCCTCGCACATGTTAAGTTCGCGCTCAAAGAGCTTGACAGCCTCCGTCCGGCCGTTCTCCCATTCGCGCTCGTCTACTTCGACCTCGTACTTGTAGGGCTTGATGCAGTTCTCGACCTGGTCTGATGTAAGGGGAATACGGTCGCGCAGGATCATGTGTGCGAATTGCACGAGGCGCTCGCTGGCACGTGGGTGGAAGTTGAATGGTTCGCCGGCCGCAATGTTATCTATCAGAGTACGCAGACCATCGGCCACAAGGAGAGTCGCATCACGCCCGACTCCTGACTTGGTGAGCAATGAGGACGCGGCATCAAGCTTGTACTTCCAGTAGGGCTCGACGTCATCTGGTTTGAGACGTTTATCTTCTCCAAGACCAGTGAATTCGCCGACGCGCTTATCGCTCCAGTACAGTTGCTCGAGGACGTCCATAACTCGTTCGTCGAGCATGCTCTTGAGTTTCGCGCGCACTGCGGGCTTGCGGAACTGAACTGTGAATTCCTTGAAACGGCCCTTGAGGGCGTCGATGGTCTCGGCAACGTACGATTCGGGAGAGATTCGCCGGTCGTTATACTGCACTTTAAACTGGTATTGAGCCTCCTCCAGTTCCAGTTGTACGGCGTTTGTGATACCATGGAGTGAAGAGGCCATAGACGACTCGAGGACTTCCATCAGGCGTTTTCGGAGAGTGTCGGCCCCCACCATAAGAGATGAGGAGCTGTAAAAGTGCTCTCGGTTGTCTCGGAAGTACTCGTCACCGCGTCGCGCGACGACATCTAGAGTCTCGCGGAAACCTTTCTTTCCAGAGGGTTTGCAAACGACGCCGACATAACCCAGATGCAATGGATATCGATTTCCAGACAAGATCATCGCACCTTGCTCGGGTGGCACGAGGTCCATCTTTGTGACAACGCCAAGTGTCCGTAGTCCCAGAGGATCGACCTTTCTGCTAGCCCTGAGAGCAGGAGAATTGGCGAGGTCCACATCGGCGGCACAAACGGCAAGGACGATGTTTGGCTCTCGTATGTACTTTTCGCACAGAGCAGAAATCTTCTCCTTTAACGTCTCTGGTTGGTCCAGGGAAGCGATTTGTACATATCCGGGAAGATCGATGAGGGTGAGGTCTGGGACATTCGGACTGTATATCCGGAGGTCGATTGGCTCATCTGAAACAGCTTCTGAAGCTGGGACTGCGAGGTTGAGGTCGGTGAGTGTCTTCTGGATCTGGGAGAAATCTGTGATTTTGCCCAGGCCAAGAGAAGGGAATTCGCCGTATTCAACAGCCTGCCCATTTGCGCCAGGGGGTGTATGGATAAGGGTCAGCTCAATAGGGCGGCGGGTGACCATGTTACTCCCTCTTAAAGAATGGTGAGATGCGAAAGGAGTAGGAGGGGACAAAACTCACTTCGGGAGAAACTCGTGTCCTACAATAGTCTCCAATACGGAACTCTTGCCAGAACTCTGGCTACCGATAACAACAATACTTGGTAGCTTCAACGCATCACTTTGATCGATGCTGAGTAACATCGTCCTGATTTCTATGAGCTTCTTGGTCAGATGCATAAGGCCATTCAACCGTGGGTCCGTGTGTAAATTGTTGGTATCCTCATGAGAATCCCGGGGAGCCGACATGGTGGCAGCGACCAACGCGGTAATGGCGGCATCTTCACCGTCTGGTCGGCCCTTTCCTGAAGCACCAGGGTCCTTGTGACTGTGATCCCTTTCACCATGAGTGTCTTCCTCGGACGAGAACAGGTCTTTGAGAAACTGTGGGGCTTCCAAAGTGGGAAGGTTCACGCTCTGAACTCGTTCTGATACAGCTTTGATACCACCAGTGGCTGTGTCAAAAATATCCGTTGCCGTGTCCTTGACGGAAGTTATCCACCCTTGTGACTTTTCCCTAAACTCTGCGAAATTCTTGAGTTGAGCTATAGGTGGGGGTAGCCGACTCACCTTCAAACTTGTAGTTCGCATATGTAAACCCACCAGCCCCGATCGTAGCACCTGCGATCGGTACTCTGAATGCCCTCGCCACGAACTTGGGTATCGACGCATAGGAGAGACCTCGCGCGTTCGCGCGGCGGAAAGGAGCGACAGAGGATGCATATCGTAGACGAAGACGAGCCGGGTGCTGCATCATAGTCGTGGTAAACTGTCTGTGAGCAGACCTGGCACCTTCAACGGGTCTTCGCGAGGCGTTTAGACCGTACGTGACGGTTTTCTGAGCCGAAAGCGAGCGAAGATATGGGAAAGACATGACGGCGGAGACTTGAGTGCTAAGGTTTTAGAAGATTTCACTCATGCGAGAGATGACTGAGTGTTTAGCGGTGAAGTAGTGCAACGGGAGTCCTGGATATGAAGGGTTGAAGGTGACCGTGCGAACAACGGCAGCCGCCGCCGCGCACTCACTCGGCCTCAAGAATGTCTGATTTACCGCAGTCCGACGTCTCTCGTCCCTCGAAGCTTCCAACTGCAAATCTCCTTCCACAAGGCGCAGCGCCTCCAGCCGCCGATCAGAACTCCGCTGAATATCTCGATGCAGTCGAAGAGGAGTGGAATAAAAAGGTTGACGTTGAGATAGAGACGCTCGCCGATGGGATGGTCGATCTAGTAAACCTCGCTTCGGTGCGTTCCTGTGATTGATTCCTGAATTACCTTAACCCTCGCACCCTGATCAGATCAATAACAAAGACAAGTTCAAAATTGCACAGGAGACTTTCCAAGCGCAATTTCGCGCAGAGTCCATGGTGCCGTGTTGCTTTCGCCCCAGCGTCCGGAAATCTGAAGCCTCTCTACCCAGATCAGGGCAGCTAACTCATTGCTTTCTATCGTTCATTCCATGAAGCTGCAGTTGCTTCTATCGGACGAAGCACAGATCGTGGAAAGACGGGACGCGGAACTTGCGACGACCTTAAAGGAAAAGGAGGACGGGAAAGCCAAGGTTGCCGAATTGCTGAGCGAACTGTTTCGACAGTCCTTCAGCGAGTCATCAGGAACTTAACGTATCACGGTTGAGAGCACATTGGTCTCAAAATTTGAGTCTTGCAAGGACCAATAAATCGTGTGAATAGTAACCGTACGGAATCGTTCATGAGTGACGCCCGCATGCAGGCTGTGTAGGCAACGCTCGACTCATTCCACTCACTCTACCCCCCAAGATATTAGAATCTATAGGAGACTCTCGTATAGCTTTGCGTGGCTCTTGAAAAAAGATATGGAGCACCACACCACCACATGATATTGAACTCGTGCGTAAATGCCCGCTGATCCGTGGCTCTCCCGCCAATGACCCATCATTCCAGCCCAGATCCCTCTGGATCGGAAAATCCTGGAAGAGGGTGTGTCGACCCCCTTTTTTTTGTTTTTGTAACGGTGGGCCCATTTAGGGGACACTCGGATTCGGTCACGGCTGTGGCATTCTCTCCAGATGGCGAGCACATCGTCTCAGGCTCGAACGATCTAACAATTCGTGTATGGAACGTCATTACGGGAGAGTCCATGGCAGGTTCATTCAGTGGACACTCGAATTGGGTCACGTCTGTGGCATTCTCTCCGGATGGTCAGCACATCATCTCAGGCTCGTACGATCGAACGATTCACGGGTGGAACGCCAAAACGGGAGAGACCGTGGCGGGCCCATTTAATGGACACTCGGACTCGGTCACGTCTGTAGTGTCTCCCCAGATGGTCAGCAAATCGTCTCAGGCTCCTCTGATCGAACAATTCGTGTGTAGGGCGCCATGACGGGAGAGACCGTGGCAGGCCCATTTAGTGAACACTCGCATCGGGTCACGTTTGTGGCATTCTCTCCAGATGGCAAGCCCATCGTCTCAAGTTCGGATGATCGAACAATTCGTATGTGGAACGCCATGACGGGAGATAGAAACTACCGGATAGGTTGGTTTCACTAACCAATCCAAGATAAACAACGAAGGATGGATATGTGGTAGCGACGATAAACTTCTAGTGTGGATCCCGCCGTCACATAGGACAGGTCTTTACCGCCCATGTACTATCCGGGTTTCAGGAGAACACGAAACTCGCCTGGATCTTTCTGCTTTCGTGCACGGTCACGGTCGGAGTACTTGTATTAACACCTGGATAGAGTCGCTGCGACAATGTGTTTTTGCTTAGGGGTCCGACAGCGAGAGAAGCGGCTAGACGACTTGGTGTCGGTGCTGGTGTTGACATCGGTGCCTAGCTGGGACTTGCTATAGGCGAGCGTTCTCATATCGCCGGCGCATCGGCAGCGGTGTCGATACATCAGTAAAATCACAAGCACTGTACTGTGCGTGACCTTTCGCTTTTCCGCCTTCACTTTCTCTTTGGGACCGTTTTGCTTTTGGGTCGCCTTTCGGCCCTCTTCTCCGAGTCGGAAGCCCTTTTTATTGGTTTCGCGTCCTTTTACCCTTTCACCTCTTTCATGTATTTCTAAATATTAGCGATTTCGTTTCGGAAGTGATATATACTGACAGCGAGTGCGAGCCATAACAAAACGCGTACGTGAAATACAGAGCCTGAAGGAATATCGTGACTATGCTCATGCAAGAAGTGCCCAAAATGGCGCCGTCGAATTGTGGGATCGGCGATAACCGGTAACCATTCTACGATAGTCAGCATATCCGAAGAGGTCTTTAGGTCATTATAAACATCGTTCCTCCGTATTCGTGTAAGGGCTTCGTCTAGGCACGATATGAGCAGACCCGGGTACATGAGTTCCAGGGTATAGTGCATATTCAGGCTGGTGCCAAGAGGTCAGGCAGCTGGTACTAGGGAAATACTGGCATGGCTCGTTCAAACTATCCGTTTTCCAGCCAAAGGAACGAGCGATGGTGTCCACATGAGTGCTCGTTAGGTTAACGCACTGAGCTAACTCGCCCTTGCTGCCCGAGACGTCTGAGTCGACGGATTGCAAAGAGGAGCCTTCACTTCCTCCACAACAGTGCTCAGTCCGAGTGACCTCGCCGGTCTGCACACGAGAAAGATAGCTTCTGGTGTCCCAAGGTCAGCCACGTATAGCGGCGTCATGGAGATTCGGTTAACACTAGGAGCCTCTACCGAGCCAAGTATGAGGTCCCGAAGGCACCGCCATGGAGCGGAAGGTGGTAAGTAAATGTTCGATGTTCGTGTCGGGACGGTCAAGAAGTGGTATGACTCGCGTTTAGCGTTCGAAGGCATTATTCGATCAATATTCAAGGGAAGATCGAACGCGCTCTCAATAAGAAGTGAGGTTCTACACTTAGTTGATCTCGGAGCACATCTGCTTCCACAAGGTGCAATCCATACGGGAAGAGACGTGCTATCGATAGACAAATCGCAGACTTGGAACACTGCTTGTATCTCAACGAACGTCCGTCATACCACGATATGGTGTCTTGTGACAAAGATTTCCCTGTCGAAGGAATCAGTCCGGAATAGGTGCTAGCGGATAGTTCGTGATAGATGTCGGCTGGAGAATTTCGCCGTTTGTTTAAAGTTTCGCATCAGTTCTGGAAACGCGAACGACCCTAAAAAGCCCAACGAATCAGAGAAAGATATGAGGAAAAGAGGATGGAGGAACAAACAATTTTCCTGTGTTTCTTCCAGAGAACAGCAGGGGGAGCGACTCTGGTGCCTTTTCCAAACTCTCGACGATGTGGAACTTGCGAATTATACGCCCCTCAGAAATCCACCTGCCGAGGTTGGTAAAAGCCTCGGGAAAGCGATCAGTGTAGTCAGTACTGCAAGAGATGGCGCTCTCAGTCAGTGGCCGGAAGGAGGAAGTCGTACCCTTACACAATAAAGCCTTCCATCTTCGCTCGTTGAAATAAGACATTTATATAAGTAGAGATACCCTCTGGCCTGGGTGCGTCTAAAGGACATAATAGTCAATAATTAGTCCAGGTACAGACTACGATTGGCGCACTGTACTGGGATATGGCACCTAATGAAGAATATCAATGATCACGGCCGTGACCTTGACCAGCGTGACTCACCACAAAAAGCAATCCGCGCCCCCTTGTTCAACCTCGTCAAGGCAAAGTCCAATATCTCACCACCGACGTTGTCAAAGAACACATCGAGGTATCCGACCGCATCTTTGAACTCATCCTGGAACGTTGGACTCTTGTAGTTCAGGGCTGCGTCTATCTTGAGCTCTTCTTTGAGCCAGCGGCACTTGTCGTCTGAGCCAGCAATTCCAATCACTTTCGCGCCATATATTTTGCCGATCTGACATGCCACGGAGCCCACAGCGCCGGCAGCGGCCGAGACCACGAGGGTCTCACCAGCCCTGATCTTTGCAACGTCCAACAGACCCTGGCTCACACAGTTAGTGGCGTACAGGTGAACCCCCGACAATAAGAACATACGAAATAGGCTGTTAGACCACCTGAAGTGGTCAAATTAAGCGAGGACTCACGGAAACGCTGCAAACTACTCACCGCCAAGTCCTAAAGGTCCTAAAAGGTCGAGTAACTGGCCTCCTGGTGGGATCCTAATAGTTTTTTTTTTTTTTTTTTTTAAATCTATTATTGTGCGTCTGAGGGTAGAGTACCCTATGTAGCACTTCACTTTCTATGTAATACAAGTTCGGACTCTCAATCTGTCAAAAGCCTATTGACCGTACATCTTAGTGCTCCTCCACCCCCGGATGGGGGCAGCAAACGATTGTCAAGTGTTGGGATTGAGGGGGGCATGGGCCCAGAGTGCGCGGTGCTGACTACCTCTTCTTCTTGGTGGCTGGTCGAGTTGTCTTAGTCAGAGATCTTCCGGCATTGTCTGACTTTCCCTTCATATCTTGAGTGGACCTGGTGACTGGTCCAGCAAGGTTTGGAGCTGGGGCGAGGGTAAAGGTAGTTGGGGTGGCTTCGTCAAGTGTAAAGGAAGAGGGGACTAATTCAGTAGGTGTGAGAGCTGGGGAGGATTGGGGTGATGCGTCAGGGATAGCTGTTTGAGTGGGTCTAGGCGGGGTTGGGCGCTGCTTCCACTTCCTCAAAGTGGCACATGAACCAAAGATAAAGAGCACCTTTCCTGCAAGCAGGCCACGTGCTTGAGAGCCGTCTGGGTCCTCGAAGGCTACTACAAGGGAAGAGACGGAATTATCGGCGTAGGAGATGGGGTCTCGGACCCAGCTGGGCCTCTGTGTAATGTGAAGTGCAGCGTAGGCAGGGTTGTCCGCAACTAGTGCTGCATGGCACTCATCTGGGGACTTAGCAGGTTTGAAGCCAGAAACTCCAGTGGGGACGCTGTTGATGAGAATTTTAGACCATTTTACGTTAGGTCTGATGGTGATAGGGGTGGGAAGTTCCTGGGAGTCTGGGTAACTCTCGGCAAGGTGCTGATGGATGGTGGGAGTAGCCAATTGGAGGTTTTGCACCGTGGTGTTTGGGCTGCCAGTGAGAATCAAGTTGCCCCTTGCTGTCCACCTTGTGGCGGATATGCGGACCTGATCGATCTGGGCCAGCGACAGAGCGCTGTTAATGCCTTCGCAGAGCTCAGCTGTTGAGGGCCTTGCTCCATCCCAGTCAGAGTTGGTAAGGTTGACCACCACGCTGGGGCGTGGGGGGAGAGCAGCAGCCTTAGCAAATGAGGAGATGGTTTGACCTGAGGCCTTTCCTGCGGTCTCTGTGGTCCTGCTCTTGGGAGGTTTGGAGTCTGTGGGGGGTTTGCTGGGCTGTGGTCCAGCTGCAATCGCTTTCTGAAGCGCTAGTATTGAGGTCTTGATGTCTCTGACATCCTTGAGTATTTGGGAGGGGAGGTTGGTGGATGGGGCGGAGGGGGGGTTACTCTCCATAATTTTGGTGATGATAGGGTGAGAGTGGAAAGAGTTCAAGGCTTGTTGCACTTCCTCCAATTTGCCTGGTGATTTAGAGAGGATACTCTCGATCCCAGAGGCAGCAGAAGTGAGTACACCAGCGATTTGCTGGGTGGTAATAGGTGGGGGGGGGGGATTGGGTTTTGGGGGCATGGTGGTGGTATGAAAGAAAGGAGTTTCCCGATCCTAATAGTCTTTCTCGGTGTCTGTGACAAAAATCAAGATTGACTGTGCTCACTCAAGTTTTTGTGCGTCTTTTTCTTTCAAGACAGCAAACTCCGTCCAACCTGCCCATGAGCACAGTCTCCGAACGAGAATCGGTATCGAGGTGACTCACCAGGCATGCACTGCACGACATCACCAGTTTGGAGTTTAGAGCCTTCACTCACCTGCACGACGGTGGCCAAACCAAGAGACCGCATGACTTCACCAATTTGAACAGGGGGGAGATAGCTCCTTGTATCGCTTATCCAGCCTCGCATAGCAGGGTCGAGTGAAAGCCAGCTGACCCGCACGAGGATTTCACCTGCACCAGGCTCGAGACTGAAGGGCACATTCTCAATACGAAATGTGGTAGGTGTAATGTCTGCGACGGGACGCTCATTAAGCACGATTTGTGTGTAGTGATTTGGAGACATCTTTTGATGACTTCACGGTCGACATAGCAGCTGCTTTTAAACAACTGAATTGACTTTCCGTCGCGGCCCAGTGAGTGGGATTAAATCATGTTATGTCAGTCCACAGCACTTTCCAAATGTATTAGCCCCTCGCGACCGTTTTTTGGGCTATAGGACATATGAATGTCACAGGTCATCAACCCTGAAGCTCCGGCAACTCATGCTGAGCGCTGAGGCTTTGTCCCACCGACGTTATTTTGCTTTCCGCTCCGCTCTGAATCTTGGAAGTCTGCTTTTATCCGTTTATAGAAAAGGGCCAATATTTTTGGAAACCGCTATAACTTATTAATCATCATCCAGGCATTGTCGGAGGCATACAGTATGTAGTTGCGACGGGGTCACTCTTGTTATTCCCCACGAAGTGTGGCGAACGTTCCTGGCTACTGCTACCTGTCATGCATGTCATGACACTAACGTAGGGGCCTGTCAGGCGCAAAGAATGCTACTGTACCGTGAGCGGCAGCGTGAGAATGCATTGCCCCGGGTGGGGTAATGAGGTACCGCAGCCACAAAAGCGGGCGACATCATGCCAGTCGAAGCAGAGAAAGGCCGTCCGCTGCGACAGATCTTCCCTGATCATTCGCCCCTATTGACCCGTCCTATATCCTAAACCCACAATAGGCAGTGAAATAGGGACCAAAACCTTTACAGTTACATTATCGCGGTCTGTATATGAGAATCGAAGCTAACGCGACGTCATGTGACCAAAGCGCGTGAAAGACGCGTCAACAGAACCAAATAATCGTTGAACCTTGGTCTCAAGAGTCTGGTCTGCTCGACTCGACTAACATGTCTCGTTCTAGACAACAGTCGTCTCTAAACGCGCTTAGTGCTGAAAGCTCAAAACTACGCGCGCAGATCGCCTCACAAGTCGACAAGGCGGATGACCCACTCGAGCTTTATGACCGCTTCGTGAAGTGGATCTTTGATAATTATCCATCTGAACACTTCGCGTCTTCCGGCCTCATTGAATTACTGGAGGAAGCCACAAGAAGATATAAAGACGATTCTAGCTACAAGGGCGATTTGCGGTACCTTAAACTCTGGACACTCTACGCTTCCCTTGTGGACAAGCCAAGCGTAGTGTTCAAATTCATACTCACCAACGGCATCGGAACAGTTTATGCGCTTCTCTTTGAAGAGTATGCTTTGGCTCTAGAAAGGGATAGCCGGTACGAATCTCATCTCGCATATATCATTCGGCCCCCTCATGCCTTCGAAGTCACTCAGCTGCAGACGAAGTTTACCGCGCTGGTATACAGCGCAAAGCACGACCGATTGAGCGTTTGAAGAAAAAATATGATGAATTTCGTCGGAGAACGTCCTCAAAACCAGCCGTCCCACCACCCGCCGCACGGGTCACCCTTCCCAAGGTGAAGGGCACTGCAGAAGCCGATCTACTGCGACGACAACCGCTCAAGAACTATGACAGTCCTAGCGCTCCAATGCGTGCCCCACCTAGATCCGGCTCTGCCTCTTCTTCCCAAGCTTCCTCACTACCCTCGTCGTCTACCTCTCAACCCCACACTCGCTACTCTCACATGCTGGCCCCTCCTGTGGCAGGAAAACGACCTGAGAAGCTACGACTTGATCTCAGTTTGTTGTTTACGGAAGAAAATGGAGAGTACAGCATGGCCGAAGCACGGGCACGTTCTATGGGTCTCCTAGGCAAAAAGTGGGGGCCGCCCCCGGCTTCCGAGCTCTCCCGTGATAGTGCATCAACGGCGCAAGTCAACTTCAATGATGACGGGACCAAGAACACTCGTAGCTACCTTGCTCGGAGAAACGAGCCTACTGTCACCATCAATACGAAAGCGGCGCTTGCAGATGTCTTTGGCATGTACAATTCACCCGAGAAATCTACGCGCTTTTCTGCAATGCCTGGGACCAAGCATGCCCCGGTACGCGCCATTGAACCTGTGACACCTCTCAGTTTACTCCCACAATCTCGGCCCGCTTCAGAGAAACCCAATAACCCGACAGCAACTCCAAGTGAGGGTTGACCCATCTCTGAATTATCATTTCGTGTTGTTTACTGCCTTATTCAGGTTTCACACCTTTCGTTGATGAGAACGCGGGTCGCAAAGAAAACGCTGTTCCACCTAAAGTATTCACGTTCATCTGTTGAATAATCAAACGCTAATCCCACGTACAAAGTTTAAACCTTTCGTCGATGCTGATCTTCAGGCACGACCATCAGCACCCGCCACCGCGCGCCGAGCCTTAGCCTCTAAGGATATCGGGACTGCCGCATCCGCACCTGCGCCAAAGGGCACTGGTGCTACGCAGAATGTCTTCTCAAAAGTCTTCACGCCTGTCGCTAAAGAGGAGATTAAGCAACCGTCCGAACACCCATCGAAGCCGGAAGTACAAGTTTTCCAGGTGGCACGCGAGAATGGGGCTCCTAAACCAAGCTCTACGAAGTTCACCTTTCTCGGTGACGCTCAGGCCCCTTTCAAAGTTTTCAGCCGCCCACCAGAAAAGGTTTCTGTGTTCTCAAAACCTGGTGACCCCTTTGTTGATGGTGTGTCATCGACTGCGTCGGCTTTAAGTAGCCGTACACCGCTAGGGACATTCGTACCTCAGAGAACAGGAAGAGAGAAAGTTCAAGTACTATCCGAAGACGAAGAAGACCAGGACAATGAAGATATGCCACCTAATGCTACCGTGGATTATGAGGAAGATACCGATGACTACGAAGCCTCTCACAACGCGCCGTTTGGTGGCCGATTTGGCCAATTCAACGTCATGACACCCATTACGGAGCGAACATTAGAATACACTTCAACGGGCCGCTTTTCCGTTCCAGATGATATCTCGACACCAGGGGAAAAGGCGACATTCGGGGAGCCCGACGCTGTCGTGGCGGCCGAGCGGTTGGCCGCAGAAGTCCGGATGGATAACGTCTTCGTCAGCGAGCAGCACGCCGATTGTCGTGTGCGCAACACCAGGAACGATGTGGCAACATCAGACTCGTCATTTGATCCACCGTTCCGTCTGTCAGGCGGACACACGATCCTAGGTCCTGATAAGGCTGAGAAAGATTCCAGGTTGCAAGCCATTACCACGCTAGTAGAGGAGAAAACTGGGACGCTGAACCTGTCCGACGAGGTACTTGGGGCGCCTGCCTTCAAACCAACGAACCCGTGCAATCCTTTTGACCCATCAATCATATCAACGCTACTCTCTCAACTCCCATCAAATCCGGAACATCACCATTCGTCTCAGGAGTCTCAACACCTTGATGGTTTGCAGAAGTTTGCTCGAAAACAGTTGAGGGCCAACGGCACGTCCTCTGCATCGAGTCATGGAGGAACATTCTCCCTGGAGCTCGGAGACAAGCGTTTCTGCGTATACGAGAAGCTCGGTGAAGGTGGATTCGGGGCGGTATTTGCGGCCAAAGTCGTCGCACCCAAATTCGGAGGCGATGACGACGAAGACGACGAAGACGAGGATGATGACGAGTCGCATCGAGTCGCGATCAAAGTTGTCAAACCGCACAATATCTGGGAATTTCGCATGCTGCACAAGGCCCACGAATGCCTACCTACGCGTCTTCGGTCGTCAGTTATCTATCCCCAAGCGCTGTACACCTTCCACGACGAAAGCTTCTTGGTCCTTGATCTCTGCACGCAGGGCTCGCTGCTTGACATCATCAACCACGCGGGGACCGCCGGGGTGTCGCAGCAGGGCGCGTGCCTCGACGAGCTGCTCGTGATGTTTTTCACGATCGAGTTCCTGCGCCTGTTGGAAGGGCTACACAGCGCGGGGATCATCCACGGCGACCTCAAGATCGACAACTGCCTCGTCCGGCTCGAGGACGTGCCCGGCGGCGCGTCCCTCTGGGCGGCGCAGTATGACCCCGCCGGGGCGGGCGGCTGGCACTGTAAGGGCATCAAGCTGATCGACTTTGGGCGCGCGATCGACACACGCATGTTCCCGCACGATCAGGCGTTCGTCGCCGAATGGGCGACCGACGCGCGCGACTGCGTCGAGATGCGCGAGGGCCGCCCGTGGACGTACCAGGCGGACTACTTTGGTCTTGCAGGCATCGTGTACTGCATGTTGTACGGCAAGTATATCGAGGCGTCTTCCATCGTGCCTGTTGCGCCATCGAAGGGCGACGACGGCGTACCGAGGTATAAGCTCGCGACGGGCTTCAAGCGGTATTGGCAAGCCGACTTGTGGACCCGCCTATTCGACGTCTTGCTCAACCCGTGTCTCGTACGCCCCAACGGCGCATTACCTCTCTCGGACACACTCGCACTACTGCGGGCCGAGATGGAGGAATGGTTGCAGGCGAATTGTAACCGGAGCAGTAACACGTTGAAGGGGCTGTTGAAGAAGGTCGAATTGTTTGTCATTCGTGGCCACTAGGCCTCACGCCAAATCTCTTTGTAGGATATTATAACCTCTCACTATTACGTATCCTCTGTTCTTACTGCTGTTGTTGCTTCTTCAGTATTAATACACCTTCACGTCTTCACGCAGTATGACAGGTGGGATGCAAGCGCGTGTGGGTACATCAGATGAACGCAGAGATGGCGTAGATACAGAATAGCAAAACAGCGAATGGAGGCTATGCTACGCCGGACCCACCTTTGCGCACACCACGCGCGGCGCGACCCCGAGCTGCGCGAAGAGCGCAGGCCGCCCGAGCAGAAAGTAGAAAAACAGACAGACAGACAACAGCAACGAACGACCTCCTACATCATGCGTGGCCAACACCGCCCATGGGCACAGGCGGCGCCGGACCGCCCTCGTAACCGTGAGGCGGGCCGCCGGGGCCTGGCGGGGGGATCATCATTGGATAGGGGACAGCCTGCGGGACTGTGGGATTCACGGTATAAGTGACCCAGTTGAATAGGTAGAAATGATGAACTAGGATCCCATACGTTGCGGGCTTTGGTGGTAATATGGGTGCGCGTGTGCGGGAATTGGCGTTGGAGGCATGGAGGGACGAGGGCCCGCGCCGTTCGGCGGGGGCGGGTACTGTCCAGGGGGTGGGGCTTGCATATACGCTTGCGGGGCTAGAGAAAGTGCTTCAGAGTGTGAGAATTCCGTAACGAATCTGTGGACGTACGTGGCATCTGGCCCATCTGTGGTGATGCGTACATAGCTGCTAAATGGCGGACTCAGCAGAAGTAAGGACTAGTTCGGCCAGTACTCACCATTTGGTGGGGGCATACTTGGAGGGTAAGGCATTGGTTGCATGAATGGGCCAGGAATGTAAGCACCAGGGGGCGGCGGGGCCATCCCGGGCATCATCGGCTGTGGGGTATATCATTGAAAAAAAAAAGATACAGAGCGGCAAGGCGACGAACTTGACCAGGATAGGCATAGGGAGGATAAGCATAAACATATCCACGCGGAATCGACTGATCTTCCTCGTAAGGGGGCGGCGGAATTGGTGGTGGCCCAGGAGGGACCATATGCGGCGACTGTTGCGGCGGCGGCGCTTGGACAGGCGGGAACATCTGCATGTAGCGTTTACCTTGATACGGCCAAATGGCGTCTGGCCAAAACATATCCGGTCACCGGCAAGAGATAGATAAGATTGAATGGATACGCACTGACGGCGCTTGCCTCGGCGACGGTGGCGAACTTGAATGGGTTAAATTCGTCTTTGACGTGGACGGGAGTCTTTTTGAGCGGGACCTTTCCAAAGAAGGGGTTAGGCGTGGGCGGCGAGGTCGAGGACTACGGAGTCTGGTGAGACCACGTATACGAGTACACGGCGCTTAATTTTCACATACGCTTTCAGGCTTGGTCTTAGGTGACGAATTAGCTGATGGGCCAACAGTCGTGTTTGGCGAGGCCTGAGAAAGGTACCCATAACTGTCAGCTAAGGTATACCAGTGAAGGAGGCGAAAACCAACAGGAGTAAACGCTAAAGCCTTCGGATTTGGCCTAAACGATGTGGCATTGACGTTTAATTTGTTTACAGCTACATCTAGCTTCGTAGACTCTGCGCTCTTAGTGGACTGTGAGTTGGTGCCCGACCCGGAAGCCTTCGTCGTAACCTGTGTCGCAGCGTTGGACGGCTGCGATGCCGTCTGCGACTTCTTGCCCTTGAAGGGTGGAATGGGTTGGATGACCATGCTGATCCTCGCGCCTTTAGTAGGAGCAGTGATAGGTGTCTTGGTACTGACGACGGAAGGACTGCTAACGAGTTTCGAAGATGACGAACTCGTGCCCGACACATTACCAGAGGTGGACGTTGCGACTCTACTAGAGGGCGTGGGAATAGGCGGGTTAGTTGTAGGCGTCGCACTAAGCGCAGCAGTGGCTCCAATGGAGCGTGCTTGTGCAGAAGTGGCATCCTTGGAGGACTTTTCAATGATAGCACGCTGCTTTTCCTCATCTTTGGCAAGAATCTTTACAAGGTCGTCTGGGATGGGCTTGTTCAACTGGCAGCGGACAGTACTCAGTGAATCAAGGCTCAACGGAATCAGCAGGAGATAATTACCTTGAAGCTCTGACTGAACTTGAGCAAATCAGCCATACGCTTATCCCTCTCGCTCTTCACCAGTGCTTGGCGCTTCTGCGTCAACCGCTGCTTCTCGTGAGTTACAAATTCGCGGAACGCAGGAAGTGCGTCCGCTGGAGGCTGTAACCATGACATAATACTCTTCAATAGCGCTGTAATTGGACCGGATAAGAAGAAGTACCTTTTGGGATGCGGATGCGGATGGAGCCGGAGAAGGAGATGGCGCAGGTGTGGTCGTGTCGGAATGAGAGACGGTAGAACCATCTGGAGCATTAATGGAAACCTTGGGGACATCAGGCCCCTTGACATTGGCATTAGTAGATGCAGCCGGCGCTGCAATAGGCGCTGCGGCGGCAGGAGGCACAACCGAAGGGAGATTCTTGCGCGCTCCAGGAGGAACATAGGCGTTTGGGCCGCGAGCGACTGCCCCATACCTGAGGAATAAGATCAACCTCTGCTACTGGAAATCAAGTTAAGCATGTGATGTACTTGTCTTCCTCATTAACTCCACTATTATCGACGTTGTTCATGATGCGCTCTTCTAAGATATGTGGATTATTCGTCGTACCCTGCGTCGCCTCGGTAAACACATTAGAAAATGGGTAAAAGAACGGACGTACCCTCATGATTTCGTTTGCCAGCGCCTGTGCTCTCTTTTCACGCTCGGCAAAATCGGCGCCAGATCGGTCCAATTTAGTTGTGTACAATTCCTCGTCAAAACCTGTCTTAACGCCAAACAGTTTCTCATTGGCAGTGAACTGGTTCCATCCCGCATTTCCTGAAGAACCGGCACCGAATGTGATATCATCATTGTGCGGTCCATGCGTAGTCCCAGGCGGCCCAACCGCCGGTGGGGGCAAATCAGCTTGCCAGGCCTGAAGCTCGCGATCGCGGTCGCGGCGTGGTGCTTTTTGACTGATGTCGGTATCGGTTTTGAAAGCTAGAGAGCAGATTAAACCGCAGAGTTAAAATAGAGAAGGGGACACGAAAAGTCTGTATAACGCATACAATCACCGTTCGGAACCTTAACGTCAGCTGGACCAGAAGACCAGGTGTCGATATCAGTGGCGGGAATAAAGAAGTGGTCCTTGAGAGGAGCACCCGGGGCAGAAAGCTCCTTAACGTCACGGAGAGAAAGTCCGGGCGTGTTTCGTTCCCCTGCAGTCGAAGTTATGACACCTTCATAGCGCTTTCCTGCCTTGGTGGCGAGAGTGATGGTTGTACCCTAACGGGTTCAGTACATGGTCAAACTCTGGTAGAGCGGGAATTCAAAGTATCACGTACAGTAAGGCCAGCAAGGGTCTGAAGTAACGCCCGTTCCCTGCCATCTACACGCGAGCTTGCATTCGAGGGGCCTTGTCCTGAACCATTAGAACTCGCGGGCACAGGCGACCAAGAGTCTATGTTCGTAGATGCGATGAAGAACTGGCTCTTAACGGGAGCGCCGGGAGTTGTAAGCTCCTTCACCTCACGAAGGGTAACGCCAGTTGTGTCCCCTTCGCTTTCGGTGGAAGCGACGACACCCTCGTAGCGTTTCGCGGTCTTGGTAAGGAGAGTAATGGTCGTCCCCTTTCGGGAAAAGAACATAAGTACGAACCAGCGGTGATAGTAAAATGTAACATGATACGCACAGCGAGATTGGCGAGATTCTGAAGGACAGTCTTGTGATCCTGGCGAGGGGTGGGTGTTGCAGGGCCAAGAGGGGGGAAGGATGCAGCCTGAGTCGAGGTGGCGGGTGGAGGACCATTGGGTAGACGGGCATTATTTGGACTGGGAGAAAAGGATGGAGAAGACCGCGGACCGCCCCAGGCGGACTGGCGGCTAGAAATAATGGTGCTAATGTTAGTGGAAGAGGTGGAAGGAGTAAGGAGGGCAAACCGGGTAGAAGGATTATCGCCGGGAAAGCCCTTCTTGGTTGGCTTTGGTTGTCGGACTTGCGTCGCAGCCATGTGATAGACTAGTGTATAGAAAGATAACAGAGAAGTGAGAACTAGAGTGAGGGCAAAAAGCGATACCGGTCAAAGAAGTGGGAGAAGGGGCGAGAGGAAGAGAAGGGAAATTGTGGCGAAAGTGCTCGTATGAAGGTGGGCACAGGTGTATGAAGAGAGAAGAGCCTGTGTAAGGACGGAGAAGAAAGTGTCGCGGATAAGCGAGAGCGGGTGCTCGAATCGCAGGCGCAGGCAGAGGTCAAGGTGTAGTGTGCAAGCAAAGCAAAGCAGAGCAGAGCAACAACCAGTCAAGGCAATTCTCACTTCACAACACACGCAACACAAATTTCTTGGGACCCCAATACACGCTCTCTCCCTCTATCACACCGTATATGCGTCCTTGTCTCGCTCATATACCACATACGACCCTCTGATATACACCAGAGCCGCATACACACCGCCTTGAGGCTCATCAAAAGTGGTCCGTGCACACTCCTACAGATCAAGAGGTGGCCATCATCCATCCGGGGTCCCACTTCCACTCCAGCCAATCCCGACCGGCCGCTCATCTTTTCTCGTCTTCCTCCATCATCTATTTCTACTAGCTACAGCTAAGTTTACTACCTCCGCTAATGGTATTGGCGCATCTACTTTTCTCTAGCTGCATGTTCTCCCACTCCTCTGTTCTATCAGCAACGCACCCAGGTAAGGTCCAGCACTCTTACCAGACAATGGAGCTCCTCGACCAGCCAGTTACGTTACCTAGTGGATACTGGAGATATCGTATCACCCCCCGCTACTCCGGCGGGCATGGGAGTGCCACTTCTAAAAATGTATCGGTGGTTGCCGTCACCAGGATCGTCCACCGTGTTACCATATCCTTATTATCTATCTGGCATTATCTAGTCGATCACAACCACGTATCCTTCGGGGTCCTCCCAGTAGCAACTCTTCGTCGTATTGAAGGAATCATCTACAACAGCATACTCCTTCACCACCGAACTGCGGGCCGACCAGAGGCAAAACATAAACAAAAAAAAACATCTATTTCGATACCATAAATCCGCGCTGTTCTGCTCTGCTGCTACGTCAGCAATGTAATCGTTGAGATTCTATTACTGGGCTTCTGTTCCAGACTATGAGCTTACAGTAATGGGCCGCTAGCCAGTCCGACCCACATAACCGCCCCACTTCTTCGCGAATCCATACTCCGCGCGCCTTTCTATGTCCACTTCGCGTCTTCTCATACTGGATTTCAGACTCTACAGCAAGAAGCGCCTGCGCAGATTCAACTGTTACTCAGAGGCTGTCTCTCACATATAGTGGCTCGGGACACAAGTGGGGTTCGCCCGCTTTGGCTCGGCGGTATATGATTGTATAGTACCGAGTCCGCTGACTTCAAAGGTAGCCGCGGAATTCATCTGGAACACCTGTCAAAACCATCATCTCTCGCTGTCAGGTGGCAATCTTTACTTCTGCCAAGACGCACTCTATCTGATACAGTATCTCTTCAGACCGGCCGTCACTCCCTGTCGCCTTAGAAGGGCCTGTTACGTTTTTCTATCAGCATTCGGTTCTGCCACCGTATCGTGCTACCTGTCCGAGTTTTGAAAGCTTAGCACAACTGAACCCCTCTCACCTTTAGGCTCTAGCCAAGACTACGCATATTTCGTTGCGCAAGACCCCCCGGGTTATTTGGGTGATCAGTGTAGTTTATGTTACAGCATCACAGCCCCATCAAATCGTATATAATAGCTTTCAAGTACATTATTGTGGTGGCGGGGTGGTCTAATATTATGGCAATATAACTATTTTCGTTGTCTCGTTATCTATGACATTGCGCACTCCTCATGCAACCCCTTGTTCATTTCTGTAATTTGGAATTCAGCGTACAGGGTTGTAGCCCAACAACATTCAACCATCATTTTTCATGATACAATCTACACCCACCGTCCCTCAATAACTCAGTCTTCGTATCTTCATCTCCGCCATACATAGAGCCGAGTACACCTTTGTGCATCCAAGAACGGCCAGCTTCGCGTATCGCAGAAAGCTATCTGAACGACGACGACGGATAACATCTCGACTTTGTAAGTTGCCGACTACCGGTCACAGAAACAGAAAGCTTTTCCCCAAAGCCGGTGTTTATTAACGTTTATTGTGAACACCCTTTTTGCGAGAGCGCTTTGTGGTGCCCACGACATGTCCAGGAATGGTCGTTGCAGCAGGGACTTAACTCTAAAACACAGCGCGCATGTTTCAGGAACTCCTCCCATTTATCCTTCCCACGGAGAGTGTTCACATGGAGAGCGTTCACGGGCGGAAATTGCTACCGACAAAGTCGTTGGGTTCTTCTCCATCAGACATCCCAATCCACTGGGCCAA
This sequence comes from Lactarius psammicola, assembly GCA_025769895.1. NCBI lineage: Eukaryota > Fungi > Basidiomycota > Agaricomycetes > Russulales > Russulaceae > Lactarius > Lactarius psammicola. Next base: position 303,489 of record WTXK01000014.1, on the reverse strand, counting down.
CGAATCACCAGGAGGTGGCCCACGTTTCTCCGTTCTTTATCTCCTGATAGTGGCATTACATTCCTATGCTTACCTGTTTTCTGGTGTGCCAAGCCCGAGCAATGATGCTCGTCGACGCTGGGCACCTGTCTGCATTCCTGGACAATATTGAGTCAGTCAACAGATCGTTCGTCCTATATTACTGGCCTTGTCGAAAGTGATGACACGTAGTAGATGGTATAAGCAATAGCCGTGTCCATGTGAATCCTACGAAGATCACAGGCGTGAGTTTGTTGCAACTCACGACTGTATAAACGCCAGGCTTCGGATCACCCCGCGTGATCAAGAGGTCGGGGCCAATTGTGCTTCTAACGTGTGGCGCGCCATCATTGTTCCGGTCCATTGTACATTGCAAAAACCATATGCTCGCCCGTTCTAACATTGGGGACGACCTTTTGGATATGATGGAGCGTTGGTGGTGCTGGGCCTCTTCGGTTTCGAGAGCTGGCACAACTACGCACCTGATGACAGGCCCCAGCGCCCGTCTAGAACAGAATGCCGAGTCGGATAACAAGTCCAGGCTTTCGGCCAGTCTTGAGCTTGAGACGTTGACCCAGTACTCTGGTCACTCATTTAAGGTAAGTATACAGTACTATGTCTCTTCCTCTGCGCACAGAAGACCTACTTATCTCGCAGAGCGTTGCGGCGTGTGAGGTCAAAGTACGTATGCCGAATCGACGTGATCCTGAATTCTGAATTCTAGTCGAGGAATATCTCGCATATCACCCACTTCGTTCGACATTGCCCTCCCCCTTTCATCGAAGACTAGGTCCCGGTGAACGTAACTGTATGATTTGTCCGTTCGAGTGCTTTTCCATTAGAAAACGCGTGGCATACGCTATTCATTAATGTCCTTTGCCCTGATCCTAATATGACCTAATACCCTGATCATGAATGTCAAACGTTTGCATGAAGCGTTCAGCTCCCTTTTTTTATTTGTTTAAAAAATCCAATCGAATCCTTCTAGCATGCTCGAGGAAACTTTGGCTAAGTTCCTAGTTGCCACTCGTGGCCACCTGTGGTGCGTGAACGAACGAACGAACGACTGTATGCTTAGTAAGTATTCGGAGTCTTCTCGAGAAATGCCACTTTAGGTGCTAATTGTTCCTTTTGCCGTCAACTACTCGCTGCCAAGGTATAGTACGTTACAGCAAGATCCAAAACAGGGGGCACCTTGTGACCACAAATTACACGTAGGCTGAATCTGAAAGGGTGTTCTGATAACTCTGCCGAAGTTTTTTCCCACGAAAAATTATTTATAGTAAATAAAAAACCAAGTTATTAATCCACAGACGAAAACAATTGAAATTTATTAATCTACAAATGAGTTTCAACGCTAAGTCGAGCTCACGAGTGCAAAAAAGCAAGTCGATGACACACACTCTGGTCGATTTCAAGATTGTCCGACGGGATAGGAGCAAAAGTAATGTATTCAAAGTGGGTAGTTACAGTACTACAGTGCCAACACAGAGAGGGCGCCGCTAGACGCTCTCTGGAGGCTCACAAATTGCTGACCAGTTGCTCGCGTTGTCAATGGGGGCACTGACAGACGCCGTGCTTTGACGACTACTACACTTGGAAGCGACGGCTGTGAGTGACACAGGCGCCAGAGTAGTTGTTTGAAGGTGTCTCAGAAAGAAAGCGTGAAAAAGACCTGTCAAACACAGCGTATAAATATGGTATGATGGCCCCATGAAGTGCCATCGTACTCACATTTGATGCCTCCTCGCGCACGTCGTCTACAAGCACAAGGACCTGGACCTGGACCTGGTCTTGGTCCTCCTGGACCGGTTCCAGGACCAATGCTGCCGGCGCCAGCCCCACCACTGGTGGTGCAACGCTACCCCTTCCATGCACCGCCGCCCCCTCCATTTCACCCGTTATATGCCAGTGGGCGCCTTGATCCTGGTCAGTATCGTCACGCTGGTCTGGGCACGAACGTACCACCCTTCTATGCGCAACCGTACGGCGCGCCATTGGGACCTTACCCTCCGTTCCACCCTCCCCACTTCGCTCCCTATGCCGGGGTTGGTAACGCTCAGGTTCAGCCGTGGGGTTACGGCCATTACCCCGTTGGTCCTTTGCCTGAACCTGTCCCACAGCCAGTAGCGCAGCCTGACAATACTGTGGGTGCCTCACCTGTGTATGGGGCTCAGGGTCACGCCACCGTCGCGCCAGGCGTTGGAGTCGTTGAGAGGAATACGCATGTAGGGGCAGGAGGTGTGGGTAGGGGCAAGGCCAAGGCATCGACTGTGGCCCAGCCAAAGAAGATCCGCCCAAACCTACGAGATAGTGAAGGAGGTAAGTTGCATCCAGGTCGTGAAGTACTTACCACTGACATCGCGAAGTTTGGCAGTTTCTGGTCGAGGTCGACAGCGACCTGATCAGACACAGGTTCACGGCCCAAACCAGCATGACTTGGCTGGAATTCAAAAAGCTCACATGCGAGCAATTTGACAAGCCTCCCGAAGATGTGCGTCTGGGGTATCGGGTCGGTGACCGGAAACGCGGTTGGGTGTCTCTCACCTGCGAATCCGACTGGAACCTGGCCAAGGGCATACTGGAAGATAGGATGGGAAAAGCGCGAACGCTCCCGGTAATGATGGAACTCATAGATGTCGTAAGTCATGGGTACTCTTGACGGTGAAAGAAATACTCACTTTTTTGCTCATAGAAGACGCTGGGGAATCGTGCGAGTGCACGAGCGCTGGGGAAAAGAAGGGAGAAACGACCCCGCGACGATGATATACCCCCGGAAGCCAAGCCGGATATAAAGAGACAAGACGACTTCGTGCGTGAGTTGCAGAGGGAGCTGTTGTGCGATGAACACTCCGCGCCTGGGTTGAGAACCTTCTGCTGGGTTGAGCCGGCAACAGGGGACAGCAAGGGGGGACATCGCGAGATCCCACACAACGATTTGACGCTGTGGGTGAAACATATTGTGAGTAAAAACACTTGAATATAACGAACGAAAACTCATCGATGTTTCAGGAGCTCGGCAAAGCCACCAAATTCTTGCCGCCGAATATAAAGAAATTCGATCGCCCACCTGCGAAGAAACCGAGGGGTGCACAGGCGGCACCAGAGGTCCATATTGCTGTCAACATCGCACCGGTGCCGGGTCTGGGGGGCCCTGCAATGCAGGGGTCCTACGTTGTGTCAGGGACGCCGATTGAGCAATCGGGGTCGGCCTGTGCACAACGTCCCTTGGGGCCTGCTCAAGTCAGCAACGTTGCTGCACATACCGAGACGTGCAGCGCCCCACCACCTACTCCTGCAGGGCACAGGACGCTTTCCCCATTGACGCGCAGCCCACTCATACTGTCATTGGACTGTCATCACGCTAATCGGATCCCATCAGCCCATGAGTTACTGTCCATGATGGACATCGAAGTCCCGGCCGCAGACCTGAATTATATTGACGCCCTCAGCGACTTGTTAGAGTTCGGGTATGAAGACACTGTCGACATACATGGTCTCAGAGTGTGTCATCTTGCGTCATTTGGGGGTCTTGGTGGAGACAGCGCCCGCCGTGTTCTTCAGTTCGCAAGAGAGAAGTGTCTCGTACCTCTTGGTCTTATGGAGACTGGGAGATCCAGCGAGGTGCCATCCATCGAAGAAATTGCTGACCCAACTATTCAAGTTATCGGGCAGCGCGACGACGAGGGTGACGGTCCGGTCATGAAGGAGGAAAAGGGAATGGTAACGGATTGGCTTGCTGGAGTCATCCCGGGTGAGATTGAGGAGGTGGTGGAATATGAGAGTGGGGATGGTGAGGACGAGATCAAGGAGGACGAGATTGAGGAGGACGAGGAGGATGAGGACGAGGAGAGGGGGAGAACAATGGGTGAGACACTTGGAGACGTAACAAAGACCACGCAAGTGTGACGAGCGGGTTTGTCAGCTTTGTCACCTGGCAACAGGTCGATCCCCTGTCACTGCTCAGAGAACGTGCTTGGTGAACGTGCAGGATACCCCCAAAAAGTACCATAGCTTGCGTGACCCCCAGTAGATCTCACCATACACATAAAATATATATATTGTTTCCGCGCCCGCATGAAGACCGACCACACGACAAAGACAAGTATACTGTAGAATCAAGCTGGTACATTGTACCCGCAGTGTGCGTACCAGCCCTTTGCATGATCCGCGGTGACCGAGTGAACTGCCTCCCAAAAGGCGTTGTACACCACGCTGTTCTCAGACTCCAGCTCCTGGTTCATGCGATCTCGATTCGCGCGCAGCCATGCCTTGATGCTTGAGAACGCCAGTTCAATAGGGTTGAAGTCAGGTGAATACGCAGGGAGGTACAGCAGGCGCGCGCCGCATTCCTCAACCATCTCGCGTATACCAGCGACCTTGTGAATCGACGCATTATCGACGACAAGCACGGAGTTGGGGAGGGGCCATTCGTTCATGCGTGGGAGTAAGTCTTGAATGAATCGGCGGAAGTCTGCGCCAGTGATGGCGTTCTCGACGACCTCCAGGTGGAGGATGCCATCGAGGGAGAGGGCTGGGAGTAGGGAATACTTCGACCCGCGAAATTGAAACTCATACCGAGTCGCACGTTCGCCACGCAACGACCATGCGTATGGCCTCCTCAAGGTCAGCCGGTTGAAATGGCTTTCGTCGGCGAATACAAGTTGGTCCGGGCGGAAGTGAGTGTTGATGAGACCCTTGAACTCTTCTCGATCCTGCTCATTTCGCTCCAGAGCAGGCCGTGTGATCTACAAAGTCTGATGGTGAGAATAGACAGGAAATAAGTGGAAAAGACACACCGTTTTCATAGTGTAACCCTCCCTTTGGAGGGAACGCGCGATTGTTTGCATCGATGCCTCGATGTTGCAGACCCCGAGAAGTTCTGTCTGCAGCTCCGCGAGGGCTAGATCGGGCCGGCGTTTGACGCAATCACAAAGGAACTACATATGGTGAGACAACAATTAAATTGAGAGGTAATGTGAGATGTACCTTTCTATCCATCGCAGTGAGCATGCGCGGCCGACCTGTGGCGATTGGCTTGCGTGAGACACCTCCGGTTTCGCGATGTGTGCTTCGCAGTTGCTTGAGGGATCGCACACTGATTCCCGTGAATTTGTGGACCTCTGAGTCGGGGATACCCTGGAGGGACATAGAGAGAGCCATTTGTTTGAGCTCATCAGAGATGTGACGGCCAACCATGATTGAGGGGGCGGAGTGGAGGGGGAAAAAGAGAGACAAAGGGTGATAAGTATGGATAACCCAGCCCTTTGCTGCGTGCCGTCCGCTTCCTGAATAACTATTCGCTGTAACTATTTGATAACTACATATTTTGCATGGTAACATAATTCCCAGAATTTCAAACTATACTTAACTATGAACCCCGCCTGTCAAATTCGGAAGTCCGTTTTCCTATGTTAGTCGTCAAGGTGCCCCCTGTTTTGGATCTTGCTGTAGTACCTACTGTGTCCATTCACACCTATTACAGTACTGTAGGGCTTGGCACCCGTCGTCCTGTATGTACGAACATGTGAAACATCATTCAAAACCCCACATTCCGATCTTCGCGCAGGTCTGCTCGTGCTTCTTATCCCCCCTTTTTTTTAAATCCCGTATTGTGCGTCGTGAGGTACAGAACCCTATGTATTACCGCGAGTCCTGAGCTTTCGTCCTTTAACTCTAACTCCTATACATCTGCCTATACATTAGGAGCTCCCCACTTCCGAGTCCAAGGAGCTCCTGATTGATATGGATCAGTTGGACTGCAGGCGCTTCCCGCTGCTACAGTCTAGTCGTTACAACTGCTCTGTTGCAGGACCACCTGTTTCGAGATCTGGACCAGGCGTGGCGCATCGACGCTGTTGGGGAAATACACCCATGGGACTGCGTACCTGATTCGGCCAGCCCCCTAAATTTCACTGACAAGATAGTTTGCTTATCTCTCCCAACCACCTGGGTGTTAACTACTGTATAAATAAGTCTCATTCGTACTCTTTGTTTTCCCGTGTAGGTAGCTCCGTCACCGTCTGATCCTACTATGTTGGCCCAAACGGTGCATGATCTGAGGCAGAGACCTCCGCGGAATACACTTTGGCACAGCCTCGCAACGCCCATATGAGCGCTGACCTTCTAAAATCTTCATCCACCAGCGGTTCAACCGAGTCTGGACCCGCGGGAACGTTACAAGAACAGTCACAATACGGCTGGCCATAGATGGGTCGTTTCTAAGGAAAGACAGGGACGGGGACACTTCGCTCAATCTGAGCCCGGCTGTCTGCCGCCTAGGTGAGGGAAGCTACGAGTTGAACCGACTAACACATACTGTAAGGTCACCAGAAATTCTATGTTTGGTGCTCGGTCGGATCCCATCGTGTCGTGGTGGCAAAACATGTTGCCGTACTCCGTGGCCTACGGTACTCATGTCCAGGAAGAAGACTGTATTGGGTCCTTGTGGAGACAACCTGTGAACAAACCCTTCTCGACTAGTCAGGGCACTGGGAACGGGCTCACCTCATTTGGAAATCTGCGGAAACTCCATCGACAGGAGGAAGGCACAAGAATATGCGGGCTACCAGCATCATGGATCATGGGATTGTTGGGTGCTGTGTATTTGATATTTAATTAGAGCGCCGAGATGCCAATCGATGGTGTCTGGGAGACTACTACGGCGTTCACCTGTTTGCCTGACTGGCGTGTACTTTGCATGCATGTTCATTCCTTCATTCCATTATGGTTACCAGCGCGTATAAAACCGGGTCCATGAGACTCCCTGCGCGCCTAACATTGGGAATCTATTTCCTGGCCCTCTGACGGCTCCTTACCAGCGACCACTGCCCTGTACCAGCGATACCGTACCTTCACGATGACTGAAATCACGACTCAAACTCGTCACGACTCTAAGGTTCATCTTGCAGACGTCGAGCCTCGTCCTGCCGTCTTTCGCTCATGGGAGAGAGTACGTCAACGACGGGCCCAATGGCTCGTCGAGTGTGTTGCCGAGATGGTAGGTCCATCTTGATCTCGTTGATACTCCATTGGTCTTGACGATGTGCAGTTCGGTGTTTTTTGCTACTGTTATGCAGGTTCGCCGTCCCTCGCACCGGGAGTGTTCTAGTATCGACAACTCTTTATTAGGTGTAGGCGCCACAGCTGCGTTCATCTTGGGCAGCATTTTGGGTCTTGAGGGGGTTGGCTGTACGTCCGATTGATCTGAATAAGTGATTACAGCAAGAGATGCTTAACGTACCCACAGCCCTCTTTACTGTTGGCTTCGCTTATGCCCTGGGTATCGTCGTCGCACTCGTGGTGTGCTCAGCGACGTCCGGTGGCCACTTCAGCCCAGCCGTGACGCTAGTCCACGTTCTCTTCAATGGTTTTCCCGTAGCTAAAGGAGCAAGGTGAGCGAAGGGTTCTTCGAAGATAGAAGGATTGCCGACCAACGGACGATTACGAAGATACATCGTTGCTCAGATTTTCGGTGGCTTCGTCGCCAATTTGTTTGTGTATTGGCAATGGAAGACATTCATTAAGGTCAGCAGGGGTCATCATTTTTAGGTCAGCGGAATGTTCCGAGGGTGCTCATTAGTTCCGCAGGAAGCCGAGGCCGTGCTCATCGCCGCGGGCAGGTACGAGGCTGTGAACTTCTCGAGCCTTGGGCCCGCTGGCATTTTCGCACTGTACTCCAATCCCGTGAACCCTGTCGGTTTGGTTTTCCTGAACGAATTGGTATCGGTATGGTCGTATCTTAGAGTGTTAAAATTCAAACCCTTGACACGAACACCAAATAGGACTTCTTCATCGGCATTGTTATTTCTGCCTGCCTGGACCCGACGAACTTCTTCGCGCCCGCTGCAGCTGTTCCGTGGATCATCGGCCTGACATAGTGCGTCATTAATCCGTCAATAATGTCAGCCCGGGCGACTGACACTATTCATGACTACTCAGCGGCACGGCGATTTGGGGCTTTTCCCCCAATGGACGTGCGTAAAGCCACGCTTCGTTTGAGTATCCGGTTGGTTGATCTCCTGAATCCAATCCAGTGGCCGCAAATACCGCGCGCGACGTGGGTGGCCGTTTGGCTGCAATTTCTATCTGGGGGACAAAAGCTAGTGGGGGATCATATGCTGCGATCGCGGCCCTGACCAACATTCTTGCGACCGTGTTGGCTTACTCGCTCTACGAATTTGTACTCAAGGACTCGAGCAGAGGTACGTCGCGCACAATCTTTCTCCGGCTTTCTCGTGCTGATAATCGTGTCGTAGTCCTCACTAATGCTGGGAAGGAGCACCTCGATAGCCACACCGCGCAAATGGAACGCAGGGAGTACCACCTCGGCAAAGTCGCAATGCATCACGGTCATGGTTCCAGTTCAGACTCCGAGAAGGGTGGTGCAGAGCATTCGGAGAAGCAAGCATAATGAAACCACTTAGTTTGCCGTTAGTTCAGTTCAGATTTCCCGAGCGATGAGTGATATCATTTAATGATATAATATAAGACTGGTCCTTGTCCAGGGAGGATACAAGCGGTTGCTCACGACATCACATAGAAAAATAAGGTACAGAAATTGGGAAAACAATACCTCCAGTGAGTGACAGGGGGGCGACTTTATGCAATAATTTGAAAGGGAAACCACGCTAGGCACAACGTGAGTAAAACAGCCAGCGCTTGCCAGCATTTCAACGACTTGGATCACTGGCAGGATGATCTCGATGTGGTGAGTGACAAACGAGACTAAACCGTCTCTGCGCGCGTCTGGACAAGTTAAGCGATTCCAGAACCTTGGGTTCAGTCATGCCGCCTAAGGTAGCCTCGGTCCCTTAATTCATATATATGCCGTTTGTGTCGCTCAATGGACGTCTCTGTAGCCTATGGGTGACATCGCGAGGCGCTCCTTGTCTTCGTCTCTTTCTTCTTCACTTTTCCTTCATGTCGCAGGCGACAGGGTTCTCCACATCCGATGAGGTTCCGTTCGTCGTTCCAGTACGATTTGCGACTCCAGTCGTGTTTCCCCTGCTACCGCCACCACCATCGTTTAAACGCGGGGGCCACCAAGAACCACTTGCACGAAACGCCCAAGCGAGGAGCCCCCACCCATCTATGTCTGGTGAACCCGAGACTCATTCCGCGCACACTGCTACTACTACTACATCAATATCGCACAAGCACCTTGTTGTGGACCCCCCGCCATCTGGACGAGAGTTACGCCCTAGATCGAGACCCAATCCCGCCTGTTCTAGCGACGTTCAGCCTGCGTCTCAGTCTCCGGCGAAGAAATCGCACGCCCGCAAGCAACCCGATGGACATATCCCACGGCCGCGCAACGCGTTCATTCTCTTCCGGTGTGACTTTGTCGCGCAGAAGAAGATCCCAGCAAGTGTCGAACCGGACCATCGCAATATTTCGCGTATCGTGGGGCGCGTCTGGAAGGCCATGAGCGACGAGGAGCGCCGCCCCTGGGTCGAGGAAGCCAAGAAGGAGAGGGAAACGCACAAGAGGCTCTATCCTCAGTACCGCTACTCGCCATCATCGACAACGACGGGCACGACGGGAACAAACACGAGGATAAAGCGGGCCCAAAACAAGAAGATGAAGGAGAGCATGGGTGTCCTACCTGCATGGGAGGTAGCGCGTCAAAGTCCCAGGCCGGCTTCTCAAACAAGGAGTTTACGGCGCGACCGTTCGTCCGAACCAACACAGGAGCCACAGCGACGAAACGATCCTCAAGAAGAGGCGTTGTTACAGCCGCGAACGCAAACAAATGTCTCCGACGGTTCCTGGAGCACCGTACCAGATAGCGGAGGCAAAGCAGCATCGCGTACTCTTTTCGGGGACCAGTCTCTTCCCTCCGCCGATTGGGAGCCGCCATCCCATCAAAGTTGGGAGTTCCTTGGCCAGGAGCCCCAACACCACTCGCCGCGGGACGGGGTCTCGGTCACGGTCGGGTCATTCCCGGTACGCCGCTTAACCTGTACTAGTCCATCCCTGCTCACGGTCCCTGTAGGGCCTCAACACGCCGAGTCCGTTACGGGAGATGGCAGCACCATTCGAAACCCCCACGCCGTCGTTTCATTTCGACTCTCCTGACCCGTCTCCAGTGGGGTCGATGCAGATGTTGTCGCCGTTCATGTTCGTTGCGCGTCATTATGCGACCAATAACCCGGAGTTTTCGGGATTCCATTTCGCCCCCAACCCTGGAGAAGCCCCAGCAGCAGCATTGCCCTTCACTGATGCTTTAGTCAGTACCGACGCAGCAGGACAATATCAACAGCACCCAACGGGCTATAAGACCGGTCCCGAAAACCTTCTTGAGAGCTTTGCATGGACGACAGAACAGATCGACGGCATCATCCGGAACATGCAGAGCGGGCCCTCATCACGACCCTCGTCCGACCCCGCAGAACCATTCGTAAACCTCTAACCCAGGTCGTCAATTCATTTGTGTATGCACGGAGTTACTGTACTGTATTTTTCCAGACAACCGTATATACTTGTAATGCTCTAGTAAGTTACCAGGATATGACACCAGATACCATCACACGTAATACATGCCTTTGCAATTGGCATCGTTTTTGGCGCCCACACGCCCTTGACGGCTTGACCACAATTAATTAATTCTTTTTGAGACGTAATCGCTTCCTCCATTCAAGACTACAAAGGGGTTTGACAGAACGACAACACCAGGGGGCCCACCTGATGCATCCAGTGCCTTTAGTGGAGCACCGGCGGCCATCGTATGACAACCCGTAGATCCTGCTAGGTTGCCAGAAGCTAGAACGGTAGCCACTCCCGGCCGGCCCTTGTCCACTACTGCACGCGTCTGTTCTAACCTACAGTAGACTACCAGATCTCGTCTTCGATATATGATAACCAACAGCATCAGGTGTCTCTCGTGTGGAGAGAGCATGCGACTGGCCCGGGTCCAATATCTAGCCACTGACATCTATGGGAAAGGCGACGAGAGGTATCCAACCACGCAAACAGCATTTTTGGAATCATTATTAGCCATGGGACCCTAGCTTCGTGGCCGCATCAACTCCGGGCCTATTCTTGGGCTGGCGGCATCTCTCATCCGTTCCAACAAAAGCAATTCCGACATCGACACAATAGAACTTTCTTTGTAACTTTCGCGTGTCTTGTCCAACTGGCACGCTTACGGGCCGGCTGCCCAGCGGGGGTCACGCCGGGAGTCTCACCAGTCCTCAACAGGCCCTGCCTCGCAAGATTAGCGGCTCATGCATGATCAGTCGGACGCCTCTTCGAACCGAAAACATACGAAATATATCGCCAGGCACGACATGAGCAGACCCTGTAGATACGTGAGACTGAGAATTGTGCATACCAGTAATTCCAAGAGGCCAGGCAGCTGGTACTAAGAAAATACCTCGTTCAGACTATCCATTTTCCAGCCGAAGGAACGAGCGATGGTACTCACATCAGTGTTCGTTAGGTCGACGCGCCGAGCTAGCTGCCCGCCGAGATGTCGCCGGATTGCAATGAGGGAGCCTTCACAACTTCCACAACATCCCGGGGCTCAGTCCGATGAACCGAGTGACCTCGCCGATCTGCATACGAAGGAGATAGCTTCTGGTGTCCCGAGGTCAGCCACGTACAGCGGCATCATGAAGATTCGGTTAACACTACTAGGAACCTCTACCGAGTCAGGCTTGAGGTCAAGTGTTTGGTATCCGTGTTGGGACAGTCAAGAAGCACTACGACTCACGTTTGGCGTTTCAAAGGCATTATTTGAAGATGCCCGAGGCAAGAGCAAGAGCACTCTCAATGAGAGGCTCGGTTCTACGCTTAATTGCAATCCATAGGGGGAGATACATGCTACCAATAAACAGATCGCGGACTTAAAACACTGCTTATATCTCAGCGAGCGTTCATCAGACCTTCACATTATGGGGCGTTGTGACAAAAGATCGAAGGGATCAGTTCAGAATAAGTGCCATCGGGTAATTCGTGATAGATATCGGCTAGATAATTTCGCCATTTGTTTAAAGTTTCGCATCAGGTCTGGAGATGCGAACGACCCTAAAAGGCCCAATGGATCAGAGAAACGACACGAGAATAGATGGACGGAGGAACAAACAATTTTCCTGTGTTTCCTCCAGAGAACAATAATGGGAGCGACTCTGGTGCCTTTTCCAACCCCTCGATGATGTGGAACCTGCGAATTATACGACCTCAGAAATCCACTTGCTGAGGTTGGTAAGAGCCTCGGAATAGCGATCGGCATAGTCAGAACTACGGGAGATGGCGCTCTCAGTCAGTGGCCGGATGGAGGAAGTCGTATTATCACACAAGAAAGCCTTCCATCTTCGCACCTTGATATATGATATTTAGATAAGCAGAGATACCCTTTGGCTTGGGTGAGTCTAAAGGACACGACTGTCAATAATTAGTCCAAGTATGGACTACAACTGGTGCACTGTACTGGGATATGGCACCTAATGAAGAATATAAGTGATCACGGCCGTAACCTTGGCCAATGTATTGTGCATGACGCACCACACAAAGCGATCCGCGCCCCCTTGTTCAACCTTGTCAAGGCCAGGTCCAATATCTCGCCACCAATGTTGTCAAAGAACACATCGAGGTATCCGACTGCATCACCGAACTCATCCTGGAACCTGGAACTCTTATAGTTCAAGGCTGCGTCTATCTTGAGCTCCTCTAAGCCAGCGGCACTTTTCGTCTGAGCCAGCAATGCCAATGACTCTCGCGCCGTATGCCACAGAGCCGGCAGCGGCCGAAATCACGAGGGTCTCACCAGCCCTGGTCTTCGCAACGTCCAACAGACCCTGATTTGTACAATTAGTAGCATACAGGTGGACCCCGACAATAACAGCATACGAAATAGGCCGTCACGCCGCCTAACATGGTCATTTAAGATGAGGGTTCATGGAAACGCTGTAAGTTATGCAACGCCAACTCCCAAAGATCCATAAAGATCGATTAACTGGCCCTCTGGTGGGATCCCAGTACGTCTCTCTCGGTCTGCAACCAAAATCACGATTGATTGCGCTCACTCAATTTTTTGGGCGTCTTCTCTCAAGACAGTAAACTCCGTCCAACCTGCTCATTAGCACAGTTCCCGAACGAGCAACGGTATTGAGGCGATGCACCGGACAACATCACCGGGTTGGAGTTTCTGGCCTTCGCCTACCTGCACGACGGTGACCAAACCAACAGACCATATGACTTCACCGATTTGAACGGGGGGACATAGCCTCTAGTATCGCTTAACTAGCCTCGCATAGCAGGGTCGAGTGAAAGCCAGTTGACCTGCACGAGGATTTCACTCGCACCAGGCTCGAGATTAAAGGGCGCGTTCTCAATACGAAATGTGGTGGGTGTAATGTCTGCGATGGGACGCTCATTGCACACGATATGTGTGTAGTGTTTTGGAGACATTCTTTGATGACTTTCCGGTCAACGGAGCGGCTGCTTTTACAGTAAATGAACCGGGTTGACCCTGCACTGGCCACCTTTCAACCGGGCCCAAGCCGGGCCCAGTGGATGAGGTCGAGTTGACTTGCCGACAGACGGCCCTTTAGGGCTACCAGTCAAAGCAGAAGGGGAGGTCGTCCGCTACGACAAGTCTTCCTCACTCGTTTTTCCAGGTTGCCCTCGGTCGACCCGTCCTATATCCTGAGTCAATCGCACTTGGTGAAGCTGGTGGAAGCTTATTCGTAGCAGCCGAGGCAGACGGCGCAGACGCCCCCATGTGGACTAGTGTCGGACTTCTCTTGTCAGGTGTTGCCGCGGGTATACTTTCAGAGGGGTTCAGGAATCTGCCTGGGGGGGAGGGGGGCAGGTGCAGTTGAGTGGCTTGTGGCGCCCAAGACAATGTGGCTTCAAATTAGGCTGAGTCCGTGGGCGCCATTTTTGCCACATATCACGCGCGTCTCATTTTGTCTTTTTGTGGCAGCGCGTGGGCCGCCCCATTGACCATGAAAGTAGCCTTTTGAACAACGGTCAAGGCGCAGTGGTCGCAACGACCTACTCGCCACATTATTCGTGGTCCCTCCCATCTATAAATCAGTTATGATTTACAATGACTCCCCTCACAACTCTATCGTCCCAGGTGCCCAAGTCCGCACACACATCAGTCTCAAAGACATAGCATCATATCCTTCTTCGCGTCTAACAGTTCGTTTCTTTCACATCTTTAACAGCTAGCCAACGACTAACTTTTTTCTTCACACCTAGTCGTCTGGTCGTCTACAATTCCAAAATGACATCTGGCCACTACTACTATGCGCATGAGCTCCTGCCCTCGAAGACTGACGTCTCACCGCTTGTGGGGTATACCCCAACCAGAGTGTTCGCGCCCTATCGAGGCAATGCGAAGCCCCCGCAGTTCCAATCGGCTGAAGCGGGCTTTCCGGGTCTGCAATACGATACCTCACCCCTACCCCTTGACATTCTGGCGCAGCGCGCGCAGACCCCTTGCAGGCACTTTGAACTTCACCTGGGCTGGTGCCCCTATGGCATGGATTGTCACTTGTACGTTGTCGCCCACTAATTCCCTGTCCAATGGTACTAATTGGCTTGTTCGTCTTTTTTTTTTTTTTTTCTAGCCTCCATGATTACTCTCGCCTGTCGTCTCGCGCTAGTTCTTTGGGAGGGTCAGCTGACCATTCCACTTGCCCTTCGCTTGCGTCATCTAGTGCGAGCAGCCCGCGTGGTAGTCCCATTCCGTCTGCCCCATATTACCTTCCCTCGGGCATTGTGGCGAACCCGTATGCATACTTAGCCGCCGCCACCGCCCCTGTGAGCAGAATTCCTCGTGAGTCTTTTTATAAAAAAATTCCAAGTGGGGCGATCTTGACCGGAAATTTCACTCGAAGATCACGGGTTTGTTCCTCGTAACGTCGGTGGGACGACGTATTTTCCCATCCGCTTAGACGCAGCCCGATTGGGATACGTCACCCCGGCTGGTGTCGAGGTGTTCACGGACCATTAGTCGACCGTACTGTCCTTGGTCGTGTCACCACCTCACGATGTCTCTGAACACCCAGATAACCGCCCAGACTGTAGTTGCCTACCTGTCATACCCCAACGCAATGTTGCGTGTTCAAGTCAAGTGCACCACGACACTTGCTAATTCTGGCTACGTTGTCCGGACCCTTACGGTAACCTCAGTGATTCATCGCTGTATACCCCCATTATGGTATTTTTTCATTCTCCTTCATGATGATCATCTACCCCGCTTGTCAACCACAACGATCTGTACCTGTTGCTGCCACACCACATCGGCTTGTTCGCGAGAACTCGTCTATAGTTTATTGTTCCATTCCCATGGTTCTTCCGCTGTGTTGTAATCCATTTCCTCTGTCACTGTACGCCTCACACTCACCCGCCGCGATGACCGAACTTGACAAATTAGAAAGCATATTTCTTCGAGGAGATTTACGGACAACTGGGCCGATATTGTGACGTCTGAGCTGAATGTTACTCCTGGCTAAGACTGAAAGGTTTACTAGCGAAAATGTGTCCCGGCCTGGGAACGTGCGCACAACACGCCCCAAATGCGGTACTACTACGCTGCTCACTTTTGTTGCCTAGCGACTTACAACAGTAAGATCTGCGGTGGCACGCGGAAGATGCGGTCTTGAACCGGCATGGGGATCTGCGGTCATCGGTGACAGATTCATAGGACAGCGACGTAGTATGGATAATAGTTAACTACTGTACATGTGACTGGCCGGGTTCGGCTTGGTCCGGACGTCTCCCTTCGATGAGTTGACGAATGACCAGAAGGCGCCCGGGCAAATCTCGAAATGGTGCGAGCACCCCCACCCCGAGACAGAGAAAAGGGCAGCCGAGCACAACCCCCGCCGATGTGCGGCCGCTTCTCCGACCCACCTCTGGGCGAGCGCTCGACCGTCCGCCCGGCGCCTTCGATCCTGACAACCTCGCATCGTTGTTCGTTGACCTTACTGGGTTCAAACACTGGGTTGCACAGCGTCGTAGACACCTGCACGACGGGTTGGGATAAGCCGGGTACAGTGGGGAAGGTCGTGCAGGAACCCCATTTGCAAGAGGGCAGGAGATGTAAAAATATCGTGGCCTAGGGACGATTGAGGTAAAGCTACTGTGAGAGGAAAGCAAGTTTCCAGCTGCGGCTGTCCCTGCGTATTCCACTGATGACAGGAGATGTCTGCTGGCTCCCTCGGCGGGGTCCGGATTAAGGCCACTCCGGGTCTGATGCCAGCGTAGGAAGGGTAGGGGTTTTCATCCCCCCAGTCAAAAACCTCCTCCACCTCCTCACCGGCAACCAGGGGACGCGCCTGCCAATTACCCGATAAGTATCCACACATGTTCACTGGGTTATCTCTATTGAGCCACTGACACAGACTGAACTTTGCGTCCAAATCTTCAACAAGTTCCGGGAGACAGTAGCTCTCCCACGTGAACCGTGCCCTCCGCCTCGGGATCCAGAAGGGGACAATCTTTGCAATCCTGCGGGTGAGTTCGCACTTATTTCCCGAAACCAACCTAGAGAATGGAGGAAAATTTAGCCTAGAGGATCAAGGACGGATACGCGTTATGTAGTTGTGCCTACTCGTCTATTTGGTTTGAATAATTAAGCAAAAATGAGCCACTAATACGGTCTCTGAGAATAAAGTCGACCGCGGCAGGTGCGCTGTCCAACGGCATCACCGCCAAAATGTATTCGGCAAGTCTTCGGTCGTCCCAAAACTCTAAGGACAAGTTCTCAGAACGATGATAAACCTAGGAATGGGAATGAGCGCGATATAGGGTATGTTCGATAAACAAAATCTACTCTAGGTACGATGTTAACCTTGAGTCCTTCAAGATTATTGTTATTGAGACTGTCCGGTTGTGGCGGGGCATCACCGCCGCCTGGAGGGAAGCTGCTATCAACCCATTCACCTGGAAGGAGCATGGTTGTGACTTTGGTGAATGTGGTCTGACAAGCTGGTGGTTCCAGAGAGTGTCGAACGATCGCCGGGGAGAGGCTAGGAGAGTTAAAGAGGGCGATGTTGATAGTCAAGCATCGCAACGGTATTTATCAAACTCGAAAGTGCCACCTCAAGGCACAAGTGAAGGGTCTCACGTTTTCCAGAAGTGGAACAGAATGTTGTGTACAGAGGAGCACAACCCACATTGCAGGACAAGGCCAAGAACAGAGCCTTGAAAGCCCTCTGCATCAAGGCGCAGCGGACGAAGATCAGCACACAAGGCATGTTGCCCAAGCCTCTTGGCTAAGGATTCTCACACAATCTTATCTAATCAGTAAATGAGGCTGACAAGTTGGTTCAAGCCAGACAAGACTGGGATAGACCAACTTGGTTCGTTGCTCTCGCAGGTGAGCCACGGTACATACCTGGATAGATGGACACCATCTTCCGCGTCCTCTTCCTGCACATGCGCACCTTTTGGCGGCGTGCACGTGGCCTCTTTGTCTCCATCTGGTTCCAACGCCTGCACACCAGTGGCAGCCAGAAGAACACCTCTTCCACACACATCCAACGCCCCCCCACACCGATACCGCAGTCCCCATCTGGCACTACTAGTCGCATACCACCAACGATTTCCATGGCAAGGACGAAAGCGTGGGCTTGTCTACGTACGCGCAAGCTCAAAGCGCGAATGAGGGAGCGCCGCATAGCGAAGAAGCAGGCAATGTATGCGCGTATAGCTGCGGGTGCAGCTGCAATGACGGTAGGAAAAGGGAAGGAAGGCGCGAAAGGAGAAGACGAAGACGAAGAAGACGAGGAGGAAGTGCAAGAGGGAGACGAGCCCTTCGAGGCGCCTTCATCCTCTTCCGAGCCCGGCGTGGGTACCTGCCGTTCGCCGTCGCCATTACCACCTCTTCCCTGGCGTGCGTCGACGTCTGCCCTTGGGCTAGAGCTCCAACTCGAGTTAGGGTACGCTTTTCCGAGCCCGACTGACTCCTCTGCGTCCTCCGGCTCCAACACCACTGAGCCTCGTACGCCGGTAACGCCGATGACGCCAATGACGACGCCCTTGACACCGATTGGCAGCTTTCACTTTCCTGGAAGTAGAGAGAGAGTGGCCACAGAGTCCCCAGCGAGCCCTGCTACGCTGCGTGCGCGCCGCGCCCGCGGACGGTTCCGCACGCTCTCCGCAAGTATCACGGCGCGCTCGCCACTCTCGCTCTCATTCCCCCTTTCTTTCTCTCTTCCGTTGACCGCACGCCGCGCGTCAAGCCCCAACGTCACGATGCAACGGTGCATGACGGATGGTGAAGCCGATAGAGAGGGCGTCGACGGTGAAGGAGCAGCACGTCGAGAAGGAGAGGACCCTTTTGGGACGCACGGCAGCGGGTACTACGCTCCCGGCGCACGAGCCGCGCTTGGCCTAGGTGACGCGTACGACTTATCGGCGTGGGCGTGGGCACGCGATTGCTCGCCGCGCCGCCGCGCCAAGAAGCGCATGCGTGCAGCGACCACGGGATCCGTGTCGGTCTATCGTGCTCCAGGGTACGCGGCGTCCGCGCCGCAGTTGACGTATGCGCAGCACACGGATGGGGAGTTAGAGTATTCACGCATGCTTGCGAACGCAAGCGCCGGCACTGCTGGGGGGAAGACGACGAGGGTCGTGCCGACGCTTGTGCCCGCGAACACGAGCACACATGAGAGTGAGCCTGCTGCCGGACCAAGGAGAGGCATGCGCCCGCTGCTACTCCCACAGAAACTTGGGCTGCTCGCGATTAGCGCTACCAGCGGCAGCGATCGCAAGCCAGAGTATGAGGCAGAGAGAGCCGATTCTTGTTCTCCGGGCAGGTGTGAGAGTAAGGTGAGTGGCTGGGACGTCGATCTGGAACGTGGGGTCTGTAGAGGGGAGGAAGTCGCGAAGGCATACGGCGTTGGCAGGGATTAGTTGACGAACGTGGCTGCTCGATCTGCTGTTATCTTGGAGTTAATGCTGTGGACCGATACCCTCAAGTTGCAATGATATACTGTTTGCGATGATAAAGTGGAGACGCCTTGAAGACACAGAAAGTCAGGACGAAAATAATCAAGTGAAACCTTGAATGAGTGACCTGATAAGGTCTTATGGTACACTATGTCTATTAGCGTGTGATGAAATCTACGACGAGCTGCTTAAACTCATTCGGCCTGCAGAGCAGTATCAGCTAATTATACCCAATTACGTCAAATAGTAACCATACTTATCCGCGTGAACTACAGTACCAGAAGAGAATCAGTAGGGCATGGAAAACTAGGAAAACTAATACATACCCCAATGGGAGGCGTCTAGCGTCTCGAGGGACATGCTCGGGAAAAATTCTCGGGCGATGGGAATGTTGTTCTTATTGATGTATTTACTCTTTGCACCCTTGACGAAAAGCGTGTTGCCGTGCCAGGTCCGCTCACCTGGTTTGTAGGGAAAACTGCCGAGGTCGGGTATCGAAGCACCAATGATGTCGAGTGGGACTTGGAACTTGAGAGGACGTGCGGTGGAATCAAGGTTGGTCAAGAGGAATGCGCGTGTCATCGGGTCCTAGCGAATAGCCACAATCAGGAAAAAAAATGCAATCGTAGTAGCAAAAGAGACCCACTGGCTCATAAGGCGCGAGAATGTCTTGTGCTTCTTGTCGAGAACTAATTCTGCTCTTCTCTATTTTGCTCATAGCTTCGATGTAGCCTTGGAACTCAGAGGAGAGCAAAGCGCTCGATGGAGCGATATCGGCTACTATGAGGTGCTCAATCGCGCTGGCGGGAAGAACGGGGGAGAGGGCAACGGCCATAGCGACTTTTCCACCCCTGTTGTAAAGTCAAAGCGGTGACGCCTGAGAGATGAGTCGATGAACGTTTGGGTCTCACATAGAGTGACCGAGGAGGGAGACATTCGAGAGTGAATGTGACTGCAGGAAGTGGATGACATCGGTGGCCATTGCTTCGTAATTCATCGGTGTGGCATGAGGGGATGAACCATGGTTACGGAGATCCTGTGATGGATGGGAAAACCATTCCTACCCGACAGTAAAAGTAGCACTCACTACGGTATATACGGGTCGCTGGGTGTCACGGAGAAATGCTTTGGACAGCGACAGCCAATTCCGTTTCATTCCACTGCCACACGGTATCGGCCCAACTGTCGGTGAAAGTGGAAACGCAAATATTGAAACCGATCGCATACAAGAGCCCATGGAGAATGACCAATGGCCTTTCCGCCTTTGAGGCGTCCTTGGGATGGAAAACATCGTATCTAAGGTCAACGGGGGCTATACTTGTCCTGAAGAACCCTGCTGGGTGACATTGTGAGTAGAATGCACCTGAGACGAAACACATTGAACGCTTGACTCTGAGAACAGGACAACTTGATTGTAGATCCCAAGGGAGACACAAGATGGCGTTGCATTGCAGAAAACGTCTGGCCCCACTGAGCGGGGTCCAGGTCCGAATGCGACACCCCGGGCCGGAAAGCAGAACGATAGCGGTCACGTGAGAACGACGTGAGAACGACCTCCCATAAACAGATGTATCGTCAAATTTTTCTGAATTTCAACATTTGCTTTCCTTCAAGGACGACAGTCATTGGAAGCCAAGGTGAGTTTATATTTCCTCACCTTTCCAATCGACAAGATGAGCAATCACGTCAGCACGAGCACGTCGTTATACCTTTAACTGGCGCTGCTAGGACTTAGCATATGTCATAGTTACACTGATCGGCCATTTTCTTGCTCACTCTTTTCGCCATTAGCTGTGTGCTCACTTTCCCATCACCCAGCTCCCTGGTCTTTCTATCAGATGACTACTTCGGGGGTTGTGCGTCCAGCAGGTCAGTAAATTCTCAGCCATCGATCCGCCCTCGTTAGGACGAAACAAAATGCTATTCAAACTAGAGTATCTGAGAACTCTTGTTCAATGCTCATACATCTCCTGTCTGAACGCCCGTTACTTCCTCGACTTTTCGAGCCTGGATGCTGATAATATTGCAGGACTATAATAGGTCATCTTGGCTTGTGTTCAGAGAACTCAGTCATATCTGGGTAAGTCTTTCGTCCTCGTTACATCATAATGATGTCCTTTTATGGATTTACCGCCTGATCTCGTCCGAATTACACGGTCTGAGATTGACGACAAAACTTGGCTGTTTTTTTTTCTTCTGAACCCTCCTGAACCTGTACCCCAATCGAGAGCTGACCACGTTTCCAGGATGCCTACCATGCACGCTTCGCCTCCGAGTTGGGTTTCCAGTATGTGTGGTTCGTAGTATCCAGGTGAGCGACACTCCTTTCTCTCTGGCCAGCGCCGTTTGTATGATGCTCTCAAACACGACGGTCTTCGTATATTTCACTGCCGAAATTGCCCGCCATAGCTCACTTCTCCGGGCAACCCTTTCTGACTTTATCTTGTCCTCTGTCTTGAACATTTCAACCCGTGTCTTACCATCCACTCCCAGTCCTCAATTCGTCGCGCGTCACTTTATGTAAGTCCTCAAGCTGCCGTCCCACCTGTGTTGTGCATCAAGATGAGCCGTTTTAAATAATAATCAACTAGAAGCTGTTCCTGAGCTTCTGCAAGGATTTCATACATTTTCCTTCTTTCTGAATTATTCTGAACTGTCCCTGGTTGACTTGGTTAACAATTTTGCTTTCCTAGTCGCCCAATGTGATGGCCCCAGACCAAGGTCATTGCGGGTTTCCCGCGAAAGACGTGACGCGAAATGGCGCATCACAGCCATTGTGACAGTCCCTGATAGCCCCAAGATCATGTTAAGAGCGTCGAAATATCTACATCTCATAGCGTGTTCATACCAGTTGTAGCACCCACGATGCGTTGTCAACTTATCATATGTTGTAATAATGCAATAATTGTTGGAATATATCAGTGCTTTTTCTGTCCAGGTGTCTTAAGAGCCTCTCAGGTTGTCGTTCGCCGTCGGGGCTCGAGCTTTGGCCGCCTTGTTGCGCTTTGACGTTTGTCGCGAGTAGTGCATCTCGTGCGTAGTGGCCGTGTACTCCACCTCCTTTGCATTATTTTTGACGTTTTCAGTCAGTTTTTGGAGGGACTTGGTCGTATTGGCAAGTGCTTCCGTCGCACTGCATTCCCTGCTAGTTATATGGTTGGCTAAGGGATGGGTATAGTGCATACCGGTGGCCCCAAGAGGCCAGGCAGCTGGTACTACAAAAACACTCACTTAGGCCATCCACTACCCAGCCAGAAAAACGAGCGATAGTGTTCACATCAGTGTTCGTGCACCAAGCTTGCTGCCCACAGAGACGTAGTCGGATTGCAGCGAGGAAGCCTTCACAACCTTCACGACAGTGCTCAGTCTAATGCTAGATCTGATGGACTGAGTGACCTTGCCGATCTGCATACGAGGGAGATAGCCTCTCGTGTCCCGAGGTCGGCCACGTATAGCGGCGTCATGGAGATTCGGTCAACACTAGGAACCTCCACCGGGTTCAAATTAGGCTCGACTTCCGAAGGTACCGTCACGGAGCGGAAGAGTAAGTGTTTGACATCGTGTCGAGACGGTCAGGAAGTACTACGCGTTTGGCGTTTCGAAGGCATTATTTAAACGATATTCGAGGCGAGAGTGAAATCGCTCTCAATGGGAAGCTCGGTTCTACGCTTAGTTAATTTCAGAGTGCCTCTACTTCTACACTGTGCAATCCATAGGGGGAGATACATGCTACCGACAAACAGATCGCGGACTTGGAACACTGCTTGTATCTCAACGAACGTTCATTAGACCTTCACGACACTATGGTGTGTCCAAGTTGAGACAAAAAATCGAAGAGATCAGTTCAGAATAGGTGCTACTAGTTCGTGACGGATATCGGCTAGATAGGTTCGACGTTTGTTTAAAGTTTCACATCAGGGTTGGAAACGCGAACGACCCTAAAGGGCCCAATGGATCAGAGAAACGACATGAGGATAAGTGGACGGAGGAACAAACAATTTTCCTGTGTTTCCTCCAGAGAACAACAAGGGGAGCGACTCTGGTGCCTTCTCTAGCCCCTCGACGATATGGAACTTACGAATTATACGACCCTCAGAGATCCACTTGCTGAGGTTCGCAAAAGCCTCGGGATAGCGATCGACATAGTCAAGACTAACGAGAGATGGTGCTCTCAGTCACTGGCCGGAAGGAAGAAGTCGTATTCTTACACAATAAAGCCTTCCATCTTCGCTCGTTGAGATACGAGATTTAGATAAGCAGAGATACCCTTTGGCTCGGATGCATCTAAAAGGACATGACCGTCAATAATTAGTCCAAGTATGGACTACAACTGGCGCACTGTA
Organism: Lactarius psammicola; assembly: GCA_025769895.1. NCBI lineage: Eukaryota > Fungi > Basidiomycota > Agaricomycetes > Russulales > Russulaceae > Lactarius > Lactarius psammicola. Next base: position 280,216 of record WTXK01000014.1, on the reverse strand, counting down.
CTGGGATATGGCACCTAACGAAGAATATCAGTGATCACAACTGTGACCTGACCAATGTATTGTGCGTTACTCACCACACAAAGCGATCCGCGCCCCCTTGTTCAATCTTGTCAAGGCCAGGTCCAATATCTCACCACCGACGTTATCAAAGAACACATCGAGGTATCCGACTGCATCGCCAAACTCGTCATGGAACGTTGGGCTCTTATAGTTGAGGGCTGCATCTATCTTGAGCTCTTCTTTGAGCCAGCAGCACTTTTCGTCTGAGCCAGCAATTCCAATGACTTTCGCGCCGTATATTTTGCCGATCTGACATGCCACAGAGCCCACAGAGCCGGCAGCGGCCGAGACCACGAGGGTCTCACCAGCTTTGATCTTTGCAACGTCCAACAGACCCTGGCTCGCACAATTAGTAGTATACAGGTGGAACCTCGACAATGAGAACATACGAAATAAGCCGTTATGCCACCTGAAATGGTCAAATTAGATGAGGTTCACGGAAGCGCTGTAAACTACGCCGCACCACTAACTCCCAAAGGTCCTAAAAGGTCGAGCAACTGGCCCTCTGGTGGAACTCTAGTACGTCTTTCTCGGTCTGCAACCAAAACCAAGATTGACTGTGCTCACTCAAGTTTTTGGGCGTCTTTTTCTTTTAAGACAGCAAACTCCGTCCAGCCTGCCCATAAGCACAGAGTTCGCGAACGAGCATTGGTGTTGAGGTGACTCACCAGGTATGCACTGGACAATATCACCAGGTCGGAGTTTCGAGCCTTCACCTACCTGCACAACGGTGGCCAAACCAATAGAACGCATGACTTCACCAATTTGAACAGGGGGGGCATAGCTCCTAGTATCCTTTATCCAGCCTCGCATAGCAGGGTCGAGTGAAAGCCAGTTGACCTGCACGAGGATTTCACCTGCACCAGGCTCGAGACCGAAGGGCACGTTCTCAATACGAAATGTGGTGGGTGTAATGTCTGTGATGGGACGCTCATTGAGCACGATTTGTGTGTAGTGTTTCGAAGACATTTTTAGACGACTTTCCGGTCAATGTAGCAGCTGCTTTTAAATGAACTGGGTTGGCCCCGCCGGCTACCTTCCAGCCGGGCCCAAATTAAACCGCATCAGCCCAACTTATTGGGGATCCGTCGGAAGCGTGCGCAATTGCGACGGGGTCGCTCTTGTTGCTCTTGACGAAATGCGGCGAACGTTCCTGGGTACTGTCACACGGTGCAATTATTCATCATGTGAGATACAGTACACAATAAACTGTCTATGAATAGCGGGATTATCAATCAACTTTTACAGACGACCGTGGTCCTTCATCAGATGGCTTAACACACCCTGTTCGATTGTTGCCTCCCAAAGCTCCACTTTCGCTCTTTCTAGCTCTGCCAGTAGCTGTTGTCGTCGCTCCTTCGCACGCTGTATTATCTCTTGCTTGTTCAGTGCTTTGTTTCCAGCGGAAGCCCGGCTGGGGCGCCTTTGGTTCGTTAGGGAAGGAACCCTCGGGGGTGGGGCGATCGCGGGTGCAGCCGGCCATGGTCTCGGCACTGCTGAAGAAGCCCTGGATATTGGAGGCGTTGATGTAGTCGTCGAGGTCGTGAATTGTTCCGAAGTTAAGGCCGGCGCTGGAGACTGCAACTCCCCGCTCAGAAAACGTGAGGAAGGGGGTGGCTGCGACTGTGCCTTCGACCGAGTTGCTTGTGGAGGCGCAGATATCAGTGCCTGTAGCAATAAAGTGGCTGCCCTAATTGGATCTTCCGCTATAGGAGTAACTCGCGTTTGAGGGGCTTGAAAGCAACGAGATGACAGAAGCAACGTACCTTGTTCCGGTCGATGGACATCCGGTTCTGGGCACAGGTCCTCCCGAGGTGTCAGGGGACCAAAGAGGGAGCTGGTCGATGTAATAGGGGATTGCAAGAGCGTTGGCGTTAGGGGATCCTGCTGACTGGTAGAATTTCCTACTGAAGGATCAACCGAGTCTGGATAACGATTATGTGATATGTCCAATAGTGCCGGATCGATCATGGAGTCTGGGGTTGAGCTGGTAGCGATGGCATTCTCGTGCAACGGAAGCTGCTCTACAGAATTAGAGGGGAGTGATTGAGGGACCGTCAGTCCAAGGGAATCGCTGCTAGCGATCATGGTCTGTATCGAGCTGTGGTGAAGTATGGACAACAATCCCTGGATATCTGGCGAGAGTTGATTAGAAGCGGTGGGATGTGAGGAAGTTTGGGCATGATGAGGTGGGAGAAATTCGAAAGACGACGAGGACGGCGTAAGATTGGATGGAGTCGACTCGCGAGGCGTAGGACCACAGAGAAACGACATGAAATCATCTAATGGAGTGGCCGTTGGTATCTGTGGAACTTGATGCAGCATCGTCGGCGTGTCGGCGACATCCCTGATTTGGGGATGGCAAGGCGGCATGTCCTTCTTGTCCCAGGATCGCATATCAGGAGGAATGGACTGCTGTTGAGAGGACGTCTGGCCCGATGATGGGACAGTAGACGAACGGCCTGCGTGTTGCTGAAGGTATGTCCTGGCAGCAGCAGATCGCCTGGCACCTTTGATGAGGACCACGAGCTGAGAAAGAAGTTGCTTGAGGCGCTCTTTTTCCCAATGACGGCGATATTGGCTTGGCCCTTCTCCTTGTTGGAAAGGGTACGGTACGTCCCAATCCGCGGCACCCGCAGGAACTGAATTAAGTCTTCGGCGCTTTGGTGCTGGTCCCCGTTCCTGGCCCGGTCCACCAGAATTCGAGCTTGCGAAATCAGAGGGACAAGAAAATGTGGCCACAGGAGAGGTGGAGAGGGCGCCTGTACCTGAGAGTAGTCGCAGCAAGGACTCCAATACGGGGAAGATATTCCTCTGCTTTACGAGAGATGAAACGACCTCATCGCTTGTCGGGGATGGAAGGGAAGTAGAATTGAGGGGAAAGGTACTGTGCTTTCCTAACAGTGGTGGGTCAAGCTCATCCTCGACGATAATCGGATTCTGTGACGTTGTGCCTCTGTGATACCTTGTGGAAAGAGCCGATGGTTTCAATCCACCAATCAGACCCGCGTTCCCCAGAAGGGCCTGTTGACTACGCAGAAAATTGGAAGGCAAGGGTTCACTGGGATCGGGGAAGTGGATTGTAGGGGCAGGAGGGCGTGGCGTGGCAGAACGCTCCTTACCATTAAGCGAGTTTCTGGGAGCCCTCGACGATTTGCTGGACGTTGCAGGGTTAGGAGAAGAAGAGTGCAAGGTGGGTGGAGAGGGGATCTGAGGGATCGTGGAAGGTGTGTCTGAATTGCTCGTGATTATTCGACCATCCGAATGTAAAACTGCCGGATCGAGGGCAAGTTCAGAACAGTAATGGGAACCAGGAAGTGCAATGGTCCCCACGTTTTCTGCAGACCTTGGGCCTGTGGGTAGCGCTAGCTGCGGTGACCTACCTCTGACCGGAGACGATGGAGGGGAACCAAACAGCGATCCATCATCTTCGTTTTGAACAGGTAGAGTGAGTTCGCCGTTGACTGGCATGCACTGGAGTGAAAAAAGTTTTAGACAACGAGGCGAAAGGCAAGTTATAACGGCACCTTTTATACCCACGCCAGTTTGAGTATATCGGAGGAGTTGAAAGGAAAGGCAGAGCCTGAGTAAGAGAGTAGAGACAACCTTTTACGGCTACAGTCACCAGTCGCGCGATACTCTTCAACAAAGTTATTTATTGATATGCAGTCAATGCCAATGTCAACCTCACCGTCACCAAGCAACCGAGGCTCAAGACGGCGGTCTCACCTTGAGCATCCAACAACATCGGATTTTGTTCAGGACCCTTATCGACAAGCTTCTCCCACTCCTTTTCCGCAGTATGATTACCTCCCTCCTCGCTTGACAGATCCACATGTTTTCCCTGCTCCAACCTTCCAACGCCAGAGGGCGATCAGCTCGTATACGCGGGACTCGGGGACCCTGACGTTTCCTGAGCCTCAGCTACACCGCACGAGCTCAAGCAAGGCCACCTATCGGCCACTCACACCCCCCAATCGGGACTTTAGGAGTGATCTACGAATTTCCCCTCGGCCCAGTCCCGCCTTCCCGCCTGCCCTCCCGCCCCGGAACTTTGTCGCCAGTCCCGAAACCGATGACACACAGGTAGCGTTTAGCTCCTTCGATTCATGGCAGCCGACGCTTATCCAGCCTTTGATTCAGCACGTGGTTCCGGAGACCCCTCCGGATCTCAGTAAGCTCAGGTATTAGCTCGTTCTGGCAACGAAGTGCATATGAGTTAATATGAAGTATGGGTAGCCTTGACTCGCCACCGGAATTGGAATCATTTCAGGCTGGTAAAGTCCCTGAATCCCAACAAGAATGGGCTCGATTCGTCCCGCCCCAGGCACTTGAAGCTCTTGGAAAGAAAGAGGTCGAGAGGCAGTCTGCCTTGTTCGAGGTATTCAAGTCAGAACTAGACTATGTCAACGACTTGCGGATCATACAAGATGTATGACCGATTTGATTATCTCTGGTTGTGTGACTGAGTCTACTTCTAGGTCTACATAACGCCACTTTTAGGTCCCCCACACGAAGTAATGAGCGAAGCGAAGGGAAAGACGTTCGTTTCCGAGGTATTTTGGAATCTGAACAAGCTATTGGACCATCATCAACGCATGCTCGGATCTCTTCTGACACGCCAGAGGGAGCAGCATCCTCTTGTACAGAGTGTAGCAGACATCATTCTAGATTGTAAGCCATGTCTCATGGCATACATAATTCCTTTGATTCACCAGCCCCAGATGCGTTCCGGTTCACACCTGAATACGAGTCCTATATCAAACACTCGCCTTTGTCATTGGACAATCATAGGAAAGAACTTGACCGGAATCCTCGCTACAATGATTTCATTCGAAAGTGTTCTGAAGACCCTCGTTTGAGGAAACGTGATTTTAAGACCTTACTCTCTCGCCCCATCACTCGATTGCCCAGATTGAAGTTGGTTCTTGAGCGAATCCAGAAGCTGACTGCCGCAGATCATCCAGATCTTGAAACAATCCCCATAGTCCTCACCGTCATGCAAGACTTCATTAAGAGCTCAGAACCTGGAATCGAAGCCGCGGAAGGCAAGGTCAACTATTGGGTACTTCACGAAACCTTAGCTTTCCCCCCTGGGGAAATCACTGTGAGTCCGACGTGTATGATGACGCTTAACTCACAATCCCTTCTAGGACCTAGACGTGTACGACGAATCCAGAACTCTGGTACATTCTGGACCCCTTGTAAGGCAGAAATCCGATGCCCGACGTTCGTGGAGTGATGTTTTCGGCGCCTTGTCAGACAACTACTGTGCGTAGCCGCGCCGTCACCCCTCTCTTAGATCTGACTTGTACCAGTCTTGTTGCTCAACGAGGAAACGAGGCCACCAATGACGGTCAAGCGACGTTTTGTGTGGAGGGTAAATGGCTCTGCTACCCTGTTCTTAAGGGTCCTTCGCTTACTCGAGTTTCCTCATATAGCCGATCCCACTTGAATATCTCAAGTTGGGGTCTTTTAATGACGCCCCAGACGTTCGAAAGGAGCGTGCGGACAACGGCAGCTTCATCAGCATAAGTTCGACTAAACAAAACGTGTATCCATTCTCCATATATCATGCTGGCGCGAAGGCAGCTCGTCGATACACCCTTTACGCACCAACGACGGTGGCCAGGGAAAAGTGGCACAAGGCACTAGTCGAGGCGATTGGTGTGCGGAAAGCCAGGCAAGACGCAAACAAGGTACCTCGTCATCCGCTTCGATCTTCCAAGTCTCTCATAATTAACTGCAGTGGTATGCGCCCCAACCTCTGAATGACGGCTTCTTCCGTGTTCCCTCTCGCGTCCCGTATACCCAGGGGACTCGCTTTACTGGTCGCATCTTTTGCGCAGCTGTGCTTCGTAGGTGCTTCGCTTTGCTGCCGATCAGTGCTCATGAGACTTTTAGCAAGCCGAGGGAGGAACTATCTCGCTGTGGGCTGCACCAGTGGCATTTATGTTGGTATGCGCACAGATTCTTGTGAGCCGCAGCACTCTCGCCTGTCTCAATCACTGACTCAATTAATGGCAGCGTTCCGAAGAGTCTTGGACTTCATTAAGCCGACTTCCATAATAGCTCTTCCCGAATCCAACAACGTCCTTGTCCATTGTGAAACTGCTCTATTTTCCTACCCTCTCGATCTGTTTATCCGCGTATCTCAGGGAGAAGCAACAATTCAGGATCTCAACGACTCGGCTGAAAGGCCGGCTCAGAAAGACGGGAATGTCCTATTTTGTAAAGCAGGTCGTGCTGCCAATCGAACTCTGGGTAAGCAATTCCTTATTACCTCCAGTTAGCATCCGGTTATTCACTTTCAAATAGTTGCCTATGCAACGAAAAGCTTCATGAACGTCACGCTGAACATACTAGAACCGATTAACCCGAACGAGAATCGCATCGCATCATCATACCGGTCCTTTGGTTCTGTCAGTCTCCAAGCATTTCCCAAAATATTTATGTTCAACTAATCAACTCGTAACAGCCGGTGCCTATTCCACGAGATACGCACGACGTGACATTTCTGCCACAGAATGTGGCAATTTGCGCGTCAAAATCCGTTCACATCTTGAAACCGATGAAGTAGGTTCGCCTTTACTCGTGCGGTCGTGTATTGATCGTCCACGAAGTATGACGGTTTGCTCGCCGATGGTAGCGCCAGATTTTTCTGATTCAACAGGTGGTTCGTTGCGTCTACTCAAAGAGAAGTGCGAGGACGCGAAGTCCTTGGGAGTAGTGAGGTGGGAGAGCACCGAGATGCTTATTGTCTACGACGGTCAGTCAAATCCTCTCCACTCGCCTCTTCGTTGTCTGACAGTTATCCAGAATTTGGTTGCTACATCGACAAGTACGGCAAACCCGCTCGTTTGGGTAGTTACATTCCGTGGGAGTGCAAAGCCTCGGCATATGCGCACCGTGGACCCCACCTGTTACTTTTCTCTCCTGGATTTATCGAAGTGCGCACCGTTGCTTCGGGAAGGCTCGTCCAGGTAATAGAAGGGGGCGATGTGCGGCTCCTCCATTCTGGCGTGACAGAAACGGATATGCTCGTTGCTGGCATGACTGGTGACGTTGAGGACGCGAGCGGCCTCAGCGAGAAGCTCGTAGAACTGCTACAGACCACGGCAATCGACGTGAGGGCGCCAATAGTTCGCTCGGAACAACTATGGGATGAGTGGGATATGTGAGTTTGTGGTAATAAGGGCTATCTTTTCATAGTGTACATGGTTGTATAGAGTCCATAATTAAATCGTATCTTATCGCCCGCTTCGTTGTGTTCGCACGCGGCCATAGAGCAAGCCACGTGGACAGAGACAATCCACGAAGTACCCAGATCGGCTCCCGAACCTGCAGCAGGGATGGTCGGCCTGTCAGGGGTCGAGCAAAAATTGAATAAGGGTTCGTGAGGTCAATGTCTCCATTGTAACTAGTTTGGCAACTGATCGGGCCTAATTAGCGATCTACAATAGAACTGAATGGCAAGAGCGCATCTACTTATTTGATTTCCAAGATTCTGCAGTGAATCGTACAATAACGGTATATTAGTCTGCTCACCCGCCCGTCGATCACTCTCTCTATTCCGTGTCAAATACCAAGCAAGCACCATCATCGCCCGCACTGACTACAATGTCTCCATTACGTCCCAGTGCAGCACCGTTGATAAGCTCTTGGTGCCCCTTGTGCTCCCGTACAAGAGTGCCGGCTCGCGCGTCCCATGTCCGGAGGGTATGATCTGCAGAGGACGAAATAACGAGGTGCGGTTTTGTTGGGTGCACCAACAAACTTGTGACGGCGTCCTGTGGATCAAGGTCACCACCAAGCCGAGAATCAGGGAAGCGACAAGGCAGTGGTCTTACTTTATGCTCGAGCGTCGTGCGCAGCCGATTCGTGTTAAGATCCCATATGCACACTCTACCATCTGTCGCGCCAGTGACGACTGTGCCTGCGCCAGCCGATCCAGTGGGTGCGCTAGAGCCATCGGCAGCGCCGACGATATTGACGAAGACAATAGCTTCGACACTCTGCTCCTCGGTATGGCCGCCGAGGGCCGAGATGACCTCCCCCTTGCTCAGACTGACGACGCGGACACCACCATTCGCTCCACCGACAACGGTGACAGTTGAGGCAGGGTTGACAGCGAGCGAAGTGATGCCACCCAAATCGAATCGCGCGTCTTGCCCCGTCAACTTGAAAAGTGGTGTGGGCGACCGGGGGTCCCAATAAATGAGGGTGTTGTCACCGCATGCAGTTACGATGCGTTTACCTGAGAAATACAATACGTTCGTTCGCAACTTCTGCAATTGGGTGCCGTTCACCTACCGTCTGGAGTAAAATCTCCACACTGAACAGGCCCTGTGTGTCCCGCAAAAACTTGCATAATACTGCCAGACGGCACTGTGGCACAAGATGAGCTTTCGTCGGATTCGACCGTGACACTGTCTCGTACGTTGCCATAGCCAAACTGTGCTGTCGTTGGAGCCAGCCAGCAATACCGGTCCTTTGGGATGCCAACGCAGCCACTGTATAATATTTGATGAGTAAGTACCATGTCCGTACCTGCGAATAGCGGAGAAGCGCACCATTACTTCGTCAGGCCCTTGCAACTCGGTCAAGAACTCCCAGGTCCTGTAATCGTCCTTTCCGACCCTTCTCCATACTCGGACGCGGCCGTCCATGCCACCCGTTGAGACCATCTCGCCATCTGAACTGAATGCCGTCGCCGTCACGCTATCTGCATGACCCGTCAGCTTCACAATAGTCTCGCCGTCTGTGACATCCCAAATGTAACCGAAATCATCTCCACCGCCGGACGCTACCACGGGTGCGGTGGGATGTGCGGCAACGGCATAGACGGGTCCCTCGTGGCCGGCGAAGTGCCGGATAGAGTTGTCCTCCCAGACAATTTCATCGCCGAGTCCGCCCGCGTCGTCATCATCCTCATCCATGGGCTCATCGCCTTGATCAACTTCAGCGTATACATCGTCATCTTTGAGGTACTCTTCGCCGTCTTCTTCTTCCTCTTCGCGTGTTGGCTGGTCGGTTGGTGCCATGTCTACCGTGAGCGTAGCAGTCTAGTATGCGTTGAGTGAATAAGCACCAAGGGTGGGCCTTTTAAGAAATTAGAGGTGCTGAGTCATTTACACGATATACCACCATGACGCGATGCATTTGCTTCGCACAGTCGCTGACGTGAGATCACTGGACCATGCAAATCTGCTGATGTAATGGTGGCCATTCGGTGCAAGTGACGTTTAAGTTCCACGTAGTTGTTAGACCAAACTATTCTTTCCCATCTACGACGTCCATGAAGTTTTCGTTGTCAATCCTTTCATTGTCCCTGCTCGCCGGGGCCTACGCATCCAATGTCCTAGATTTAGACCCCACCAACTTTGACAGTGTCATTGGACAGGGCAAACCAGGTCTAGTAGAATTGTGCGCCGCTTCTCTTAACTTTACACCGCGTTGATATTGACGTGTCTTTAGTTTTGCACCTTGGTGGTATGTCCTTTATTCCTCGCTCTGCGGTCTCACTGCTAAAGTGGCGTCTTAATTAGCGGACACTGCAAGGTGAGACGCTCCGTGACCCCTCTCCATGACTCTTACTCAAGTCGGTATTTACAGAACCTTGCACCTATTTATGAGCAATTAGGAGATGCCTTCAACCACGCTAAAGAAAAGGTTGTTGTAGCAAAGGTCGACGCCGATGGTGCCGGCAAGCCTCTGGGACAGAAATACGGCGTTACTGGCTTTCCTAGTGCGTTCCCCTATCTCGAGCTTCGTATCTATGTTATTAATGGTAACAGCTCTGAAGTGGTTCGACGCTCAAGGGTCTGTGTCGGACTACGAAGGAGGCCGTGATCTCGACTCTCTGGCAAATTTGTGCGCTCATTTGGTCATTTATTCACCATCTTGATCTTCCTCACACTTGGTTTTTCCCAGCATCACGCAGAAGTCAGGGGTCAAGTCAAACATCAAACCCCCTCCCCCTCCTGCGACGCTCGTCCTTGACACCCACACGTTCGATGAAGTCGTTTTCGTACGCGTTTTAATACCATTTCACGCATCTTCTTGCTTAATCCACTCTCTTACAGAACAAGGAGCACGATACAATTGTCGCATTCACCGCCCCTTGGTGTGGTCACTGCAAGAAACTGAAGCCCATTTACGAGCAAGGTAGATATGACCTTCCCTCAATCTCGGTGTTTCTCACGTTCGTTCGTAGTTGCCAAGACTTTCCTCCCTGAGACCAACGTAAGTCAGTCTTGCAAACCGAGCTCGCTCCTTGCTGAGGCACCGTCAGTGTATCGTTGCAAACGTCGAGGCGGACAGCGAAGCTAACCGACCTCTCGCCCTCAAGTATGAAATTCAATCTTTCCCTACGCTTAAGTTCTTCCCTAAGGGTGGTGAGCCCGTCGCATACGAAGGCGGCCGTGAGGAGGCCGACTTTGTCGAGTTCTTAAATGAGAAGTGTGGCACTCACCGTGCTGTGGGTGGCGGCTTGAACAGCCAGGTTGGTGTTCACGGTTTCCTCTAATCACAATTTGGTCCCAAATGTTCACCTTACTTTTCAGGCCGGTCGTAGTGCCGAATTTGACTCCCTGGCCAGTAAATTCTTCGTTGCAACTGGCGCGGCGCGTGACGCCGTATACAAGGAAGCCGTTAGTCTCGCTGCACAGGTCGGCCCAGCTGCCAATCACTATCTCCGAGTGATGGAGAAAGTGGTTAATGGGGGTGAAGATTATATTACCAAGGAATCAAAGCGGTACGTATACTTCCCTTGTTTCGTCACCGCGAGTATTGAATCTTGTGTGTTACCCATACTGATGACACTTCTTTTTCCCCATCTGAAGCCTTGCGTCTATCTTACAGAAACGCACCCTGGCACCCGCCAAGATTGACGAGATCAAGACCAAGGCGAACGTTCTTGCGGCATTTGTTGCAGAAAAAGTGGCCGAAGGCCGGGATTCAATTGAGCGTGCGATGGGGGAATTGTAGCCGAGTAGTTATATAATGGAGTATGGAAGCCACCGGCAACTGCTGCCCAGAGGCTTCGCTGTCATCAGTAGTAACATCCTCATTGACACTAGCATTGTGCCGACACTCTACACAATTTCGCGCCCATGTGGGATCAGGCCTAGCTGAGATCAAGCCTCGGGAACACGGGAATGTTGCCAGGATCGGACCACGTGCAACGAGGCACCTGACCGAGTGAAGTTCTCGAAGCATCGTGACGTTAGTATTGTGGTACCACGACTCTTTCCCCGGTGTCTACTGTACTGCACGTATGGCGCCACCCTGAAGGTGGGCATGTGAATGCCTTATCCTGTAACAGTCTGGGGGTCGGGGTGAGCTGGTAAATTTCCTTTAATTTCCCTGATAGTGTCTCGTGCTTGGCTTTTGGTTCATTCTTTCATGCGCTAATGTATATCTACCTCGATGAGCGAAGACCACAAGACATATCATCTATGGGTTCTTCAAGTTGGGACCCCGCCGTAATTATAGTGAAGCCCTGCACAATCCTGCCCAAGCGCGCTGGTGCACTTCAACCCGCTGGGGGAGTCTTTTTTTACAAGAAGACCGAAGAACTGAGTCCAGACGAAAAGGCCAGTTCCAGGGTCAGTGTAGGACCGCTTTAAAAAGCAAGTGCAGATTGACTCAATCAGCAATGTAGAGATATCCCACTGGTACCATGGGTGCTAAGATTAGGACCTCCACAACCCTTGTGACCACGTGAAGCATAAACTTATTTGCCCGTCATGCAATCACCATCAGAGCGACCCCATTCAATGATCAAGGTAAGAATTGAAATTACCGTCATTTGGATCCTATGAACAGCTTCGGCGCACATTTTCTGGGTTAGGTAAAACACAACATCTCACTTCGAATCGCGCTGTAGGGGACTTACGCCCCGACCAAACGGGAAAAGCCTTGCAACAAATGGCCGGAGAAGTCTCAGGCGACATGTCATGGCATTACTTGAAACGTCACTTTGCAAGCACAGACTAGAGAGTTACGCCTCGGGTTCATTGGGGGTTACCTAGGAGTCTTATTCCGTATGCTGCCACGACATAATCCTGTCTGTTTGTAAAGCAACGTCCGACGGGCACTGAGCCTGGAAAGCGTTGTCATCGACTTGCGATACATGTTCAAGTTGTATACGGGTTTCACGGGTGAGAACGAGGCATGTGGAAGGAGTATCTGCCAGTGGCTGCCGTCCGCACGGCCATGATGGCAGGGTTGGAACATGGGAGATCTGACCCATTCAGAGCCGTCCGATGAATTTTCTATGAACGTCTGGTTGTTGACTGCTTAGAACTTTAGCGCCGTGCACTGCCGTTCTCTCGTTGTGGTCAAGTAGGCACCTCCGATTCGTCCCTGTTACTATGTCCCTGGCCTACAGTGAGATTGTTTCAGTAGTAAACAAATTGCGCGGGTTAGAACTTCAATTTTATTCTCCCATCTAAATCTGTAGTTTAAGTGTACGCTTGCGACGTCCACCCTGCACGGGGCCGCATGTGATATCAAGCCGGTGCCTGTTGGTTCACCTTCTAGGCCTCGCTGACTTCAGGGTTGTACCCTAACTCTCTTCTGTAGGTTGATTACCTATCGATACCGCTGCCGATGCGATATAAGAACGCTCACCTGTAACAACCTAGCCACCAATGTCAACACCGACACCGACACCAAGTCGCCCAGCCATAATGCATAATGTCACGATGAGCTCTGATCGTTATCAGACTTATGTGCGGAAGCATACAGTTGCAGCAGTTCTATCTAGGTGTTAATACAGGTACTCCAACTGTAACCATGCACGAAAGTAGAAAGATCCAGGCGGGTTTCGTGTCCGCCTGAAACCCAGATATTACTTGGGCGATGAAGACCTGCCCTATGTAACGGCGGGATCCACATTAGAAGTTCACCGTTGCTACCACATATCCATCCCTCATCGTTTATCCTAGATCGGTTAGTGAAACCAACCTGCCCAGTGGTTTCTGTCTTCCCTGTCATAGTGTTCCATAAACGAATTGTTCGATCACCCGAGCCTGAGACGATGTGCCGGCCATCTGGAGAGAATGCCACAGACGTGACCCAATTCGAGTGTCCACTAAATGGGCCCACCGTGTTCTCTCCCGTCGTTGCGTCCCAAACACGAATTGTTTGATCGGAAGAGCCTGAGACGATGTGCTGGCCACCTGGAGAGAATGCCACAGACATGACCCAATCCGAGTGTCCACTAAGTGGGCCCACCACTGTCTCTCCGGTCGTGGCGTTCCACACACGAATCGTTTTATCGCCCGAGCCCGAGACGATCTGTTGGCCATCTGGAGAGAATACCGCGGACATGACCGGCTTCGAGTGTCCATTAAATGGGCCTGCCGCTATCTCTCCCGTCATGGTGTTCCACACACGAATTGTTTGATCGTGTGAGCTTGAGACAATGTGCTGGCCATCTGGTGAGAATGCAACAGACCTGACCACATCCGAGTGTCCACTAATTGGGCCAGCCACAGTCTCTCCTGTCATGGCATTCCACACACAAATTGTTCCATCTTCCGAGCCTGAGACGATATGCTGGCCATCCGGAGAAAATGCCACAGACCTGACCCAATCCGAGTGTCCGCTAAATGGGCCTGCCGCTGTCTCTCCCGTCATGGCGTTCCACACACGAATTGTTCGATCATCTGAAGCTGAGACGATGTGCTGGCAATCTGGAGAGTATGCCACAGACCTGACCCAATTCGAGTGTCCACTAAATGGGCCTGCCACGTTCTCTCCCGTCGTGGCGTTCCACACACAAATTGTTCGATCGTAAGAGCCTGAGGCGATGTACTGGCTATCTGAAGAGAATGCCACAGACGTGACCCAATTCGAATGTCCACTAAATGGGCTCGCCACTGTCTCTCCGGTCGTGGCGTTCCACACACGAATTGTTCCATCGGAAGAGCCTGAGACGATGTGCTGGCCATCTGGAGAGAATACCACAGACATGACCCAATTCGAGTGTCCACTGAATGGGCCTACCACGGACTCTCCCGTCGCGGCGTTCCATACACGAATTGTTCCACCGGAAGAGCCCGAGACGATGTGCTGGCCATCTGATGAGAATGCCACAGACGTGACCCAATCCGAGTGTCCACTGAATGGACCCGCCACTGTCTCTCCCGTCATGGCATTCCACACACGAATTGTTTGATCGTAAGAGCCTGAAACTATGTGCTGGCCATCTGGTGAGAATGCTACAGACCTGACCGGTTTCGAGTGTCCACTGAACGGGCCTGCCACAGTCTCTCCTGTCGTGGCGTCCCACACACGAATTGTTTCATCGTAAGAGCCTGAGACGATGTGCTGGCCATCTGGTGAGAATGCCACAGACGTGACCCAATCTGAGTGTCCACTGAATGGACCCGCCACTGTCTCTCCCGTCATGGCATTCCACACACGAATTGTTCGATCGTCCGAGCCTGAGACGATGTGGTGGCCATTAGGAGAGAATGCTACAGAACTGACCCAATCCGAGTGTCCACTAAATGGGCCTGCCACGTTCTCTCCCGTCGTGGTGTTCCACACACAAATTGTTTGATCGTGCGAGCCTGAGACGATGTGCTCACCATCTGGAGAGAAAGCCACAGACGTGACCGAATTCGGGTGTCCACTAATTGGGCCCGCCACTGTCTCTCCAGTCGTAGCGTTCCACACATAGACTATTCCATCGTCCGAGCCTGAGGCGATGCGCTGGCCATTCGATGAGAGTGCAATGGAATTGACCGGACTCCCAACATGTGAAATCACCATCTCCGATGATGGCCAACGAGATGGTCGCCCACTTTTGACACGCAGTGTTCGAGGAAACATGCTTGAATAGTGCATAGAAACAAGAGAACGAGTGGGCGCAAATGGTAGAGTAGAAAGATAGACATGGGGAGCGCTCTTTGTCATGGCCATCGCGAAATACCGCACAAACGTGGAGGCGTCGTTGATGAATGCGGTGAATTTCTCTAGCTCTGTCTGAGAAACTTGCTGCGATTGTTGTCGTTAGTTGTTTGCCTGCCTCACAGAACTGACGATTAGACTTACACTTCGACCAGAGGCTAGCCACACATTCACAGATGACAACGCTGGCAAAGCAAGACGCACATTGCTCGTCAAGCTAAGGGCCTCCAGCCAAAAGAGGAATTTCGTCTCCAAGAAAGCTCGCAGTTTGCAAAACAAATCGGTTTCAAAATCAAGGTGTTCTAGGTGGTCGTCGTAGAAACGACAGGCATACAACAAAGCAGGTGGCAGGTGTTTGGCAACACGAACTTCAAGGCTTTGAATGTCTTTATTAGCGAGATATGATGACTCAATGTTGCAGATGTTGAACCTGAGGTCGCGGAGCATTAGACCGAGACAGGTATGGGCTAATTCATAGTGGGCGTCCCGAAGGGCAATAGAAAAATCACCGCTCTTCTCATTATTGGTTAGGAAGTCGCGGAATGACGTATGGAGAGGAAGGATGGGAAGGGTGTCATCAGACGGGGTAACATTGCTGAACAACGAGCCCAGCCGACGCAGCATCATAACAACAGAATCGGCATCGTCGTTGTCATTGAAGGCGTGTCCTCGCAAAGTGGTCAGGGAACGGACGGAGAGGGGTTCGAATGCAGTAATGAGCTGCCCCACCACAGAGCGGAATAAAAGCCGTGTTTCTGGGTGTGTTATGTATCCTTCGAGGACTTCTTTGTATAAATCGTCCAACGGATCTTGTCTATCACGACCTGTAGTGAGTCTCAAAAGATGGTTTATACACCTTTTCTTGCTGAAGCGGAAGCACTCAGGAGGATCGAGGATGAATCTACCAGCAACCGCCGCCCACTGAAATAACCCCTCTGCCTTTCTTGCCAATGCGGCGCCATGCTTTTCGAACTCATCTGAGGGAAGTAACCTCCGAAGGTACGTGAGTATATCGTCATCCGTTCGAGCTGCCAGCTCAGAGTCGTTCATATATTTGATCCTGGTTGACGGCGCTCCATCGAACGCAGATTGGATGCCTTCCTCCGGCCTCGAGGTGATAACCACACGAAAGTTCGATGGCAGTTTGGACAGGTTGTTGGCGAGAAATGTGTGTAGCCCATTTCTACCAGTTGCGTCTCCACTCTCGTCCAAGGCGTCGATTACAACAAGTACAGGACCGACGACGTGCAGATCGTTAAGCGGTTCTAGGATAAGGGACCGAAAAAGCGTGGGATAGTCACGAGTACCGACTCGAAGAGAGGAATTGTCCTTGATGACCTCTCCAAGTGCGGCTTTAAATGATGGATAGCGGTCGGAGAGATTGCGAGCAAGAGTTGTGAAGAGGTGGTAAGCCACCTGTCTGGATTGCTCCTTCCGCAAAAAAATGAAGGATGACGTAAGACGGTGCATTTCATCGAAGCGACGCGCGATCTCGTGCGCGATGGAAGACTTTCCGGTGCCTGCCTGTCCGAACAGAACAAGACTACGCTCGGAGTCGGGACTGTTCACCCAATCAACGATGAAGTCCAAAAAGGCTGTGCGCGTTCCCGGAAGGCAGCCTTTCTCAGGCATGAAGCGCGAGCCTGTCCCATAGGGTATTTCTCTGATTTTTGCATCTAGCTCTGTGACAATTATTTGATTGATAACCCTCAAGTTATCGGGACTACGTACCAGCGTCCGAAACTTGGCTTGATACCCACTTCAGCTGGGTAATCACCCCATCAAGCTGGCTAGAAACTCTGCCGACATCCGCCGAAATTATTCCCACATCGTCCAGAATTTGGAGCGCAGTTATCTCTGTAGTGATGGTAACTTGATCCAAGAAAGCCTTTCGAAGTTCGATGAGAGTGGTGCGGAAGTCCCCAATTTGTTTGTTGACTTGGCTGCCGAGATTGTCCAACGTGCGCTTCCCTGCAAATTGCATGTTTAAGTCGGCCAATGAAGTAGTTGAAGACGACGTACAGAACCGCGGGTCTTTTGTATAAGATTGGATGAAGTCGCTACAATTACAGACATGCTGCAACATAAGCGTAAGGACTCGCGCCTGCTTGGACTCGCGCTTGATAGATTGCAAAATGTCTTCCTGGTTCGCGAAATCAAACGCGTCGTGCATGGCTACAAGTAGGGTTCGGACGTTGTCATCACTTTGAAACTGTTCCAGGAGTGTCTAGCGTCCAGTTTAACACGGCGTCAGCGCTTCCTTTCGACAATAATGCAAATCAATGCACCTTGGGAATTGCTAATAGCAGGCCACATGCCATCTTTGCGTACGGGTGAAGCTAAGAGCGAGGTCGGCTCGGCCAAGCATAAGGTAAAAGGACGTCGCGCTGTGACGTACTTCCGCAACTGGGCTTACGGAATCCATCACCCACTTGATTCTCGCAACCGCACCTTCCCATGTACTTGGGAGATCAATTGCCTTGGTAGCTTCATTGGCGTCATGGAGAGCATTCTCGGCAGGTGACATCGCTGCCCGGACATCAGGCACTGATGGGATAGGAGTGCTAGTCTCGATGGGAACGTCATCCGTCGGAGGTGAAAGAGGCTCGGGGGCAGTGGCAACTACAAATGGAGCGGTTTCGATAGAGTCTTGGGCCATAGTGGGCTTCGTAACCTGTTCCATAGGCGAAACGTCTACTTCGGTCGCCATAGCATTGGTGGCATCGATGGGCAAGATCGGATAAGAAGTCGCGTTCGCTGACACGGCGAACGTCAAGTAGAGTGTGATCGGCTGGACCGACGGTCCAGCTTGTCCGTCGCCATTGCTAAGCACAAAAGGGGCGTCTACAACAAGGCGGGACGTTCAGCTACTAGTTAAATGAGCGATAATTCTCGTGAAAAACAAACCACTTTGTGATTCGACAGGTGTCGGTGTCTCGAGCGTTCCAATAAGTGTATCGGGGTGTGCCAATCGTTTCGCATAAAGACAGAATATAAGACGTGAAGACGGCTGTACAAAACTGAACAGAACTCTCAGCCGGAAAACGGGATTAAAAACACATGTCCTACAAGGCATCAAATTTCTGATTCCAGTGCACTGTCTGTCCCTTAATCGTAACGCATGCTGTATTCTTCGTTGTTGCCTGATTGGTCAGAGTGACGAAGAACTGATTCTTCAGGCGAAACCGTTTCGCGATCTTAGGAACATTATGGGCTCGGAGGACTAACAAAGAGATTAAATACTTATCGGGGCATCAACCAGCCAGGATTTAAGCACATACTTGTCACCTCAACACGAAGCTGAGAAGGGGTGCCCCGCGACTGGGAAATGTGAGTGCTGCCCAAAGACGTTTCTGGATTCGGCGTCACTACCAGAGAACAGGGATTGACGCACCTTATTCCAGGATTTTCCGATCCAGAGGGATCTGGGCTGGAATGACGGGTCATTGGCGGGAGATTCATGCGCCAGCGGGCATTTACGCACGAATCCAATATCATGTGCTGGTGCTCCATATCTTTATCAAGGACCACACAAATTATACGAGGTTAGAGTGAGCGTGTGAGTCGAGCGTTAAGATAAACATGCGCTGCTGAATTACCTCTACAGCCCGCACGCGGGTATCACCGACTCCCACTATTATCCAAAGTTGTTTTCCTAACTTAATAGGAACAAGACCTCAGATCGTTTCAGTATGTCGGCCGAATCGACCAAGCTGCAGACGTTAGACTCGGATGACAAAGGAAGTTGAACGCGTCCGAGTTCCCTCAACGTTGCTATTCCCGCCTCCAACCAACCAGATTCTATCGATAACCCCCTGTCCCAGCCCATCGCATCACATGAACTAAACTTTCGTAACCCAGCTCCCATTTATGACATGGTTGAAATAGCTAGAGGTGAATGAGTGGCGCGCCAAGGGTGCTTCCCAATACGCCCCTCCATACTATGTGGCTGAGGGTGCCACATACACCGAAGCCGGCACATGTGAACTTGGGCTTCCAATTTGGATTCCCCAAACATAAATATCGCTTGATTCTGAATACTTCCCAACGTTTCTCCTTCGTTCATCAATCACCCCTCAGTACCACCACACAAAACGGCCGAAACATGACCGATGCGGTAGTTCCGATCCGAGCGATCTGGTTCACAACCTCAGGCCAATGGGAGTACGCCCCGCCAGCCCCTTACGACAGCAAGGCTTCGTACGTGGCCGATAGCCTCCCTACCTCCCTATCCCTCGTTACATGGAACGTCGACTTTGCCGCACCTCACCCCAAGCCGCGCCTTAAGGCTGCACTAGATTATCTCCAGGTCCATGCATTCCCACAATTCAAGGGCGGCCAACCCCCGCCGTGCCTGATCCTGCTTCAGGAGATCAACATCGAGGCATTTGACACGTTGCTCGCGCATCCGTGGATCAGGGCGTGGTTCATGGTCGTGCCGGGCAGCGCGGAGGACGGTTGGCCGAGGTATGCTCATTACGGGACCGTCACGCTTGTCGCCCGGAGTGCGCCGTTGACAGGATCGATCTGCGCCCATTTTGGGGAAAGTCGGATGTGTAGGAACGCGCTGGTGACGGACGTGGTGTTGGGCGGAGCGGAACCGCACGCCCGCCTCGTGCGGGTGGCCAACACGCATCTCGAATCGCTTCCCGAGGGCACGTCGCGGCGCGTGGTGCAGATGAGGGTGATCGCTGGCATGCTGAAGGACGCGACGGTGTCAGATGGGATCGTGTGTGGGGATATGAACGCGATTGCGCCCTCCGATGAGACCATCGCGGAGGCGAATGGGCTGTTGGACGCTTGGGAGCAAAGGCAGAACAGAGATGAGGACGGAACAACATGGGGCTATCAGCCACGAAGTAGGTTCCCGCCTGGTAGGCTGGATAGGATTCTGCATACGCCGAGCAATGGCGTCAAGATCAAGGACGTGCGAAGGTTAGCAGTGGGGTTAGAGATGCCGAGCGGCGGTTGGGTCAGCGATCATTACGGTTTGGCGTGCCAAGTGGAGGCTCAACAAATGATGTTGCAGGAAGCGGAAGGTGGAAAAGAATGAACCTTGTAGTTACCCTATGTAGACACCCTGGCATGGCGTAGTAATTCCTGTAGTACAGTATCAGTCAAACCGAGCCCGGAACGCAGCACCCCGCCAAGACATCGTCGTCTCAAAAGCCAAGGGTAGACGGTCTCTAAGGAGAGGACTGTGTCTATTACACAACGAATGTATAGAGCCGGAGCATGGTGAGAAGTAAGGACCAGAGCTCGTGGCTGGCTAGGCACGAACGGGTCACGACAGCGTGAGTAAGAAGTAAGAAGCCAAGAGGGAAATAATATTAATCAACGGGTTGCCAGCCGAGCACACCAAGCCATTCGCGAACGTCTAGAAATTTCTTCAACAAAAACGCGTCGTTGGCGCCATGACGAATGCCTCGTGTTGTTTATGAGAGGGCTGACGCGAGCCCCGAAACTGACTGCAATAGGTTTGTGAGCTCTGGCGTCAATTGAGCGGGTTAAGGAACCGGAAGTTGCTTCTATACTTAGACCACGTCAGTAAGCCATCACGTAAAACACGCGGTCCAATGTCAACTTGAGGCTTTCTCTCGAGTCAGAATTCGCCTTAGAAGAGGTTCTGAGAGTGTGTAGATCGCGCAGGTGGGACCGAATATTTGAGGAGAAGAGGGACTCGGAGGCGATTTAATATAACGGGAACCCGAATAAGGCTCCGATCACACCTGATTTACACACGCACAAGAATAAAAATAGCTGGCGTGTGAACAGTGTGACCTCTGCAACCGCAGCAGGCTCGGCAGCAGGAATCGTAGAGTAGAGGGCAGTGCGAATTAACTGTTCCCCCGTGGAGGAACACAGGACAGAGCATGGGACTGCGGATGGCGGTCGGCGGTCGATTTTTCGATGAATTTTTGAGCGCAATACCAGCGAGAAGCCGCGGTATTTATCTTTTTCCGGTTGGAGTAAATGAAATAAATGACAAATTTGACACGCCATATAAAAACCTGGCCAGGTCGTTGCGGTTTTCTTTCCCCCAACTTGGCAACACCCTTCTCCCTTGTTTGTCCTCCCTAGCTCTGATCACAGTCGTAATGAAGTCTGCTCTCCTTTCTATTGTTTCTGCTACTCTCTTTGTTGCTGGCGTGTCTGCCCAGTCTTTGACTGTCAACACACCGTTAGTCCCGACCATTTTTTGAACAACTGCTTCCTAACTAACTATTCAATCAGACTCAATGTGGTCGTCTGTCAACCTCTTCTGATCACCTGGACTGGTGGCACTGGTCAGTTTCTTTTCTAAATTCCTCAGAACTCATTTAGTCAATATTTTCCCGTTGTAGCCCCTTATTTCCTCGTACGCATAGCCCTCGCTGCTTGCTAATGCTTCTATACTCACGCCCACTTCCATTTCTTTTCCCGCAGAGGTTTGTCATTTTGTTTATTTTTACAAAGAAAAAGAAAGTCGTGACCTTGTATCCATTATTTTCTATTGCATAGCGTCCATCCTGGTGACACACCCGATGGTCCCGCCCTTGTGGATTTCGGGACTCAGCAGGGAAATTCGTTTACTTGGACGGCAGTCAACTTCGCTGTTGGTGAGTGGCCTGGCGCACTCGTTGAACGTGTTGTGGAGTGTCTGACGTAATTTCCAGGCACCAACCTTGACATCACCCTCCGTGACAGCGCTGGCATAACTTCGCAGTCTGCTCCGTTCAGGGTTCAGACAGGCTGTACGTGTTCATCATTGTTATATCATAGATGCATCTCATTGTCTCTAGCCGATACGGGTTGCTTGAGCGGTTCGTCATCTTCTGGTGGTAGTACCTCCCCAACTGGTGTCTCTACAACCACTGCTACTGGGCCTACCCCATCAACTTCAACTCCTACGACCCCCGCAACTACTCCTACGGCGACTACATCTGCCACGACCAGGCCTAGCGGCTCGTCCACGTCTTCGTCTTCGTATGTTCTTTTTGATTTCTGTTTTTTTTTCTTCCCATTGATCCCTGGCAGCTCGTCGAGGCCTGCAAGCAGCTCCACTTCGACGAATGCCGCAGTGCCCACCGGCGTTTCTTATGGAGCTGCAGGTGTCCTCGGAGCCGTCGTCGCTGCCGTCTTGGCTTAAAAATTTGTGCAGAGCTAAAGAGAAACCTGACTACTCTGAGGGTTTCCCAGACTGATCGTGATAGTGGACAAGTACACTTTTTGGACTTCTTTGACTGAGTGCCACTCCTTTTGGCTAGTTCGCTTTTTGGATGAAGTACATTTTCTTTTCCTGTCCCTCTGACCTATGCGGTGGGACATTTAATACGTGATTTACCCGCCTTTGCATCATTTATACCAACATATATGGTTTACGTCGTATGTTCCACATGGTGTTTTGATGTGCTCCTACGACTCACGACCCTGTGGATTTTCTGTGTTCGTCCGTTCGTGATCACGTATGCAACTTGATGGCTTGAAGGCATATCTCGTTACGGAAACTAGTTTGGCCCTTCGATGAGAAGTTCGTATTGCGAGTGTTCGGTTCATTAACGTTCATTCCTTGGTGTCCTCCAATGGGTGACCTTCCAACTTGAATATGTTCAACAACGTAAACTACTGTGCAGAGGAAGTCTGTGGACCTTGGAGTAAGACGAGGAGAAAGGGAACACCCAGATAAGATTTTGCTCAAAGATACACGTCCACTGCAATCTATGAGGTGTCAAGCGTCCTACAGAACTCGATGAACGCTGGACCAACTACTTTCGAGACAAGTGACAGAAACCCTGACAACCCAGCGACATTACGCTCTACAGTAAGACAAGGTAGGTATGTGGAGGGTAGGATACCCAAGAAAGTACACAGATCCTCCAAGCCCGTCAGGCCAGGGCCTTATGTGCGAGCGTGCAGTTATACATGTGCGTTGGGATACGCTAATGGGACGGCCAATTAAGTACTGGCGACGAGCCTGAGAGAAATAACATTTACAGTAAGGTCGCTCCGCTGACTGCAAAGTACTGCTTAGTCATCGGCCATAGTTGGGGGGCGGCGCTTCGCGGTCGACCCTTGGTCGACGCAACTATTGCGCTCAGATTTATTGCGCGCCGCCAGAAGGAGCCCTGAACGATAGAGCTATGTCGATTCACCTCGGCACTCTCACCGTCTCCGCTGTAGCTGCAGCTGACTCACCGACGACAACACCGATCCCCGAAGAAGAAGAGTTTTACTCGTCCTGGTCTCTTTTCCTGGTCTGCCTTCTTCTCATCCTATCTCTCTGGACATCGTATTACCTCCAAAGAAAGCGAATACGAGCGGTCCATGAAACTGTCGTATCTATCGTTGCGGGCATGGTCGTTGGGTTTATTGTGCGCCTAGCGCCGGGGCATTTAATTAGAGAAATGCTGGTGAGTACTTTACTTCGAATTACCCGCGTATTCAGCTCTCGGGGATGAGGTTTTATTCTCTTGACTTGGAGTGTCGATGCTGGCGCAGACAAGCGGGGATAAGGGAGCGCGACGGCATCTGGCCACGTCGTGTCCGTGCGAGTGCGAACGTGTCCTCATCTGGCGACTGATCCCTCCTCCGTGACAGACTTTTAAGCACACACTCTTCTTCAATCTCCTTCTCCCACCCATCATCCTAGCCTCCGGTTACGAGCTGAAGCAGGTGCGGCTGTCTGCTGCCGTGGTCAATAGAAAAAACTCACGTTAGCCGTAGGAAAGCTTCTTCCGCAACTTTGGCTCCATCCTGACTTTTGCCTTCCTTGGTACGTTTATATCGGCTGTTGGCGTTGGGTACGTCTGGGCAATAAATTCCTGAGTCACGGACCCGAGTTCATCATTGCCTTCACAGCGTACTAGTATACATCTGGTCTTTACTCGACATCGAATCCCTGGATCTCACCCTACTCGAATGTCTTACGTTCGGGACCACTCTATCTGCGACAGACCCTGTTACTATTTTGGCCATATTCAACCAGTATAAAGTCGATCCGAAGTTGTACACGATCATCTTTGGTGAGAGCTTACTCAACGACGCTGTCAGCATCGTCATGTATGAGTGCGTAATCCCGTCTTTCACCCACCCATACCTGTCGTCTTGACCATTTCGAAAGGACGCTTTCGCAATTTCACGGCACCGAGATCTATCTGTCATCTCTCTTCCACGGAATAGGAATCTTCCTTCTCGCATTCAGCGTGTCCATGGCTCTTGGCGTCGCATTCGGCCTCGCCATGTCGCTGGTTCTCAAACACTCGTCACTTGCCATGTACCCCTCCATCGAATCTTGCCTGGTCGCGTTGTGCGCATACACATGCTACTTTTTCTCTAATGGCCTCTCCATGTCTGGGATCGTGTCGCTTCTCTTTTGTGGCATCACGCTCAAGCATTACGCCTACCACACCATGTCTCGTCGCACGCAACGCGCCACCAAATACATCTTCGGCACTCTCTCGCAGCTCTCGGAGAACTTTATCTTCATCTACCTTGGGCTCTCGCTCTTCACGTCACCACCGTCTGGAGAGAAAGTGACATCCTACGTGAAGCCGCTTTTCATCGCCGTCACCACCGTCGCGGTGATCTTTACGCGCTATGCCGCCGTCTTCCCGCTCTCCGAGTTGATCAACTTTTTCCAGCGACACGCACGCGGACAGCGCAGCGAGGAAATCCCACACGCATACCAGATGATGCTCTTCTGGGCGGGCCTGCGTGGCGCGGTCGGCGTCGCGCTCGCGGCCGGCTTCCATGGGACGAACGCGCAGACCCTACGCACGACCGTGCTTGTCGTCGTCGTGCTCACGGTCGTCATGTTCGGCGGGACGACGGCACGAATGCTCGAGGTGCTTGGGATACGCACCGGCGTCGAGGATGACGCGGCGTCAAGCAGCGACGAGGACGAGCCGCTGCCGATCCACGGCGTGCGGTGGCAACGCCTGTCGGATGACCCCCACCACCTGAACCTGAACCAGGGGTACGGGCGCGCTTCTTCGCGGACTGGCACGTACCGTGTGCAGTCACCCCGGAGTTACAACCACCACGTGCAGAGCTTGAGCCGCAGCCCCAGCGGGAGCCCGCAGGAAAACAACCAACTCCACCACCTCACGAGTGCGAGGCACGGTAGCAGCAGCCCGATTGGGAACCTGGGCCGGGGCCACGGCAGGCCCCCATTCTCGCCCGTGTTCTCCGCCGCTTCGAGCGACTCGTACGACTCGGACAGCGGTGAGGTGCTCCCACTCGCGCCGACGGCCGGCGCGTCAGCGGGGGCGGGACCGACGGACATGCCGTCCTCTGCTCCTCTTTCTCCCACGGCGGCGGAGCACATCGAGGACGGGAAGTGGTTCCAGGCGATCGATGAACGATACCTGCTGCCGCTGTTCTCGAACGCGACCGCGAGCCGGTCATTCTACGCGCGGCGGATGCGGCGGGCGTCTGGAGTAGGCGAGGGCAACGGCGGGGGCTCAGGGGCGGAGATTGAACCCGGGGAAGAGGCCGAGGCGGATGGGCTGGAGGTGGACCTCGGGCGGCGCGGGAGCAGCGCTGCGATTGCAGTGGCGCAGGGGATCGGGCTCGGGCTGGAGAGTCGCGTCGAACGCGGGCTGCCGAGTCCGACGCTGCGGAGGGAAAGCGATCCTGCACTGAACCAGTCACCATGAGTATGAGATCGAGCGCTGGCCGCAGAGCAAAAACGTTCATTGTTGTGCGCGCATGTATGACGCCATCGTTGGACGGATCGGCTCAGTACACTCGGACAGTAGCGAGCGACCAATTGGTGACGCGATGACAGATCAGTGACAGGATGGGACTTTGGGTTTCATTAACTGCCTGCCTGTGCCTAGCTTTTCTCCAAGAGGACCTCCCCCACCTTCTTTTCCCTTATCTTCCCTTTGCCCCCTAATTGACGACAGATAGACAGATAGACACGTTTTTCTCTCGGAGTTGAGGAGAACCCTCGGCCAGTGCCATCCATGCCCATTCTGTTAAACCCATAAAAACACGTGAGCCCTCGAATAAAAAAATCCTGATGATGTCAGACCAAACAAGCCACTGGCAAACACAAAGGAGCCAACATGTATATTGATGAACATCGTCTATGTAGTCCGAGTCCTCGGGATTCCGCCACGCACAATTTCGAATTGCCACCCCCCCTCGATCCGCCAGCCTAGTTCAGCACCTGATCTATCCAACACCCGAAGATATCCCAGCCACTGAAGCGCTGACGCTCCACTAAATGCCTCTCCAGCGGCATGCCCCACACCCGAGCAAGCAAGCCCCCGGTTTCCCCTCTATCATGGAGCCCCAAAAGCGCTCCGAGACGATCAACGATTGACGAATCACCTCGCCAGTTGCCCCTGCCTCAGAGGACCAAGAATAACTAGGACGGGATCACACGATGAATAAGGGGATTCAACATCGTCGCCTAGTGAGGAAGACGCTTCGGTGCACGGGAGATCCTGGAGAATGGCGGGCAAAGACTTTTCTAGATGGCGCCGTAGTTACCATTTTTATCGACACGACCAATAGAATAGACTTCTGGTCAACGGCACGTTGAACTTATATTAGCTCTCCAACTTATTTTTGTGTTGTCTGGGACCGCGCACACCCACAAGATACCGGAGATGGTGACGTTTGAACCCACGTCCGACGCCAGGAATGCGAAGTTTCTGCATACGGCGCGGCTTGATCGTAAACTACCTGCATCCGTTCTTCACCCTCGAAAAAATAAAACCACGGGCCGCATCAAGGTCGTCGTCTCGGTCGTCCAGAGCGCAGGTATTGGTCAATGGGCAATCGATAGCTACTTCCGACAGTGGAAAAGTCGGACAATGTAGAAGAGGGACTTATACACTTTGGAGTTAAGCCACAAACCTTTTGGTGACGGTCCAGATGAAATGAACTCTTCAAGCACTGAGCTGGCAGGGTGGAAGAACCGCCATGTTCAAAAGGAAGGGGGCCTGCATAAGGGGGAATAAGTCGGTCACTAGGAAACCAGGAGTGCGCTATCCAGAAATAGCCGTGCAAAAATGTGAACGTGCTTCAGGCAAGAGAGAACGAAATTTCATAGTGGCGCAAAGTTCGCTCCCAAAGGTGGTCGTCGATACGATACGAGAGCGGATCAAGAGCAGTGGACCGGCAGATCCAAACACGGATACACCGTGCGTCACGGTTTCTCCTTCTTTCCCTGCCCAACATACCCGGGTCTAACCCGCTTTTAATTTGGGAAGACCCGGCCACGTCGCATTCGACTCTTGGCACCGCACATACCCAGGGCCGATTCGGAAATGCATTTTCCGGACACAGAACATACCGCAATAGATAGGACCTGTAGGGGCATGTAGAGGGAAGCGCGCTACATAGGAATATTGTACACCTGGGCGTAAAACAAATCAAAAAGCTGGAGAGAAGAGCCAGCTCAAATGCTATACAGTATTAAGGTTGGTACTGCCCCATCCGTGATGATGCAAATGGGCACTTCCTATCGACTTTAGTAGACTCAGTAACTATCCGGAGAATGAGGGGTCGCGTAGCGACCGAAGAATCCTCGATTCATCGCCGAGGTTCTGCGAATCCTATACTGTAGGGTGAACGTTGAACAGTCATCGGTCTACGAAACTAGATTGACAACCGCGGTTTCACTCGCTACAACTTAAGTCACTGACGGAAACAACGCAATACAGACTCGGAAGCCCATTTTCTTCTGGTGTGCGCCTCTACACCAACTAATGGCCGCGGAGACTGGATGTCTAGTCGTCTTGCTGGCCACGTACACTGGGGAGCACTCTAATTTCGCATCGCTGACACTCGAGTCGCTGCCACCGTGACATGCATATGATTGTTACAAGATCGTTCAATTGAATGTGTATCTGGCGAGTGAGGAAGTAGACGTGTCATTCTCATCGATATGATGCTTGAGAGCAGGCACGAGTTTTCGGCTGTTTGGTGGGCCCGAGGGCAGATAAGTGCCAGAAACAGGGACCTGGTCGATTGAAGTGTCTCTACGCCTTGGCTGCCAGCAACTAACAGTCATACTGCCATGGTGCTACGGCACAATCCGGGTAAGTGAAGATGTCCGCGGGTCATGCCCGCACTCCTCCCGCGTGCAAACGCTCCTTTCTGGTGGAGATGCCGTTCATGGCGGTTCCGACAACCGGCTAGTACCCTGTTGAGGATTTGGTCGAGGCTCCCGTCATGGCTCCTGGTCAAACGTCGGTATGGGAGATCACGTCTATTTAACCTCACTCTCCATGACACCACCACGTTTGTCATTCCTGGACCCTGCCCGAACGCCTCTCCCATCTACTAGGCTCTAGCCATCCGCACAGTTGTCTCCCTTCGGTGCTGGTTTCGAAAATATGGCCATCCCTGACTGGTCCGTCACTAATTCCATTCACATAGGACCATGGTGGAGACATCGTGGTATGTCTTCTTGTCCTTCGCTTTGGTCGACTATTTCTGGAAATTTTTGAAAGGTGTTCTGGTCTTGAATCTGTATCTTCTTATTCCTCTACTCACATCCTGCGTCAATGGGTATGACTCGTCTCTTGTCAACGGTGGGAACAGTAACCATACCGGATCCCTCTGATGCGTTCTGATTCTTCCACAGGATTGCAGCTTCTCAAGACATGGCGAGCCCAATTTGGCTTTCCACGTGGCGAGATACTAGGTAATACCCGTATATCGTTTGTATATACGTGAAAAGCCTAATTATCATAGGCATCGTCACCGCAACACAGATGATAGGAGGTTTAATGGTACGTTGTTGCCTTGATTCTGTCCTCAACCCTCAGATTTCGAGTACTTGCAAACAGGGCCTCCCTTTCGCACCCCGGTGCTCCGACCGGTTTGGTCGGCGAGTAACGCTATTTGCTGGTGCACTCCTAATGCTAGCCGGCGTGGCATTGCAAGCAGCGGCGTTATCGATTGCTCCGTTCATTGGGGCGAGATTACTCAGTGGGGAATTGGCTCGACTAGATCTTCGCGCGGCACTGAACAATATTTCCCTCAGTCGGCTTTGGGCTCGTATTCAGCCTCAATGCTGCTCCTTTATTAATAACAGAGCTCGCTTATCCCACGCAGGTGAGCTACGATCTAAAGTTGCAAGGCTGTGGCTGAGCAGATGGAGCTTAGCGGGGCAAGATGATCTCTTTATATAATTCGTCGTGGTATGGGGGGAGCATCGTAGGTGCGTGAAGCTTTGTAGAGGGTGGAGGTCACGTTCGCCCTTACACTGCCTAGCTGCTTGGGCGTGCCTTGCTGGCACTTTATCCGATGACGTATCCGACGACGGCACTGTATCCACGAAATCAAGCTGGTCGTGGCGGGTTCCGGTGCTCATCCAGGGGGTTGGCCCCCTTCTGCAGGTATTCTTGATTTGGTAAGCTTACCTTTTGGGACACGCTGTAGCCCCAGCCAAGACCTTTTATCGATAGGATTGTCCCTGAGAGTCCTCGTTGGCTTGTATCAAAAGGCCGGGTATGCTTCCTTTAGGTGAAATCAACTCCCCTACATGGTCCCTATTTTCAGGAACGCAAAGCTGCCAAAATACTTGCCCGCTTCCATTCCGTCGGGTTCGATGAGCGAAATCCTCTCGTCCTTTTCGAGATTTCGCAGATCCGACGGTCTCTGAGAATGGAGAAAAGAATTGACAAGAGGGTCTCCTTCTCCACCCTATTTGCCACTCCAGGGAACAGGAAGCGTATGCGGATTGTTCTCGGCCTGACGTTATTTTCCCAGTGGAGGTAATGAGTCTTATGAGCTATTATTGTTAGTTGTACGTACCGATGCCTCACAAACAGCGGTAATGGTCTGGCTTCGTCTTACATCAATTTGGTGCTGGAGAATGGCGGCATCAGTAACCAAAAAACGAAAGCGGTTGTCAATGGCTGCCTACAGGTGGGCTCCCATTGTTTTCCACCTTTAACCGATTTACATATGCGTGATTGTTCAGATGTGGAATCTTGCTGCAGCTCTAGCGGGTGCTCTTGTCGTCAATAGGGTTGGGCGGAGAACACTTTTCATGGTTTCCAACGCTGGGATGTTGATGAGTCAGTGTCTCGGACGTATTGGATATGATGGCATAGTGACACTGCTGCGACAGCTGTTTCGGTCTTGGCCCTTTCTGCTTATTTGTTCCATAGCGGTATGGTGGCAGCAGCAAACGGTTCGTCGCGACTTACTTCTGATCGTATATTCTCCTAACTCTTTCCTTATTCTGCAGCGACTATCCCGCTCGTTTTCCTACTTCACCTTTTCTACAATTTGGCCTATACGCCTACGCTCGTCGCATATATGTTAGAAATACTTCCACTCGCCATTCGCGCGAAGGGCTTCGCGGTCATGGTTTGCCATTGCCTCCCGTCTCCTTGGTTCCTTTTGCTCATCCTCTCCAAAGAATTTGACCCTCTCGCTAGCGCTGGCATTTAACCAGTTCGTAGATCCCTGGGCCTTCGATCAAATCGGTTGGAGAATCGCAAGTCTTCATTTATTTTTTCCCCATTGGCGTACATTTGGCTCACCGAATTGCAGTACATCGTGTACTGTGGATGGCTCTGTTTTGGGCTGGTTTTCGTTATGAAGTTCACCGTGGAAACTCAAGGGAAGACGCCGGAGGAGGTTGCCGTCCTCTTCGACGGCGAGAGGGAGCCCCAACATCTTCCTCCGATGGTTTATGATATCACTGCCATCTCCAGGAGTAACATCAGCTCAACCTTTGGTGTTGAGCGAGGTGTAAAAATTTCACGCACTTACGTTGCAGCCGAGTCCTATGAACTCAAGCTTCCCCACCGTGCTGTAGATAAAGATCGGCTGGGTCATGGTAGGGGCAGAGTTAGAGAATTGTAGCTTGCAAGACTTCACGGCACATTCTTATGACCGTCACGAGACTTTGCTCTCTGGTATTTACTATGGCATTTATTATGCTAAACTACGGCCGTTGCGCGGAGCGATTGTTTCACTTTGACACTGGGATATGAGGGACCCATACTTCGAGAGAGCCAGGTCTGCACGTAAAAGTTCCCCGTCCATCGGCAGTAATTTCGACTTGCTTGTGTGGCTCGAACAATCCGACGAATTTTGTGCCAGCATGGCGCTTATGACATTATTGTCAAAACTCTGCGCAATGATCAATCAATGCGAACCCCCTACCTCCGCAACTTTCATACGTATAGAGCGCTGTGGTTCGGGGCTGGTCCTGTTAATAAAGTGTTGAGATAAAAAAATCTTAGACGTTTGGCATTCGGGCGAACCTAGCCTTTTGGTTTCCGTGTGAAATAACAACGACACAGCCGGCGCGAGAAGTGTCACCCATGCGCACAAACCCGATGCATGACGGATGCTCAAAGTAGTCCCGTAATGGACCGTATGCGGAGTCTTTTCTGGCACGCATCAGTAAGTGAAGCCCCTGCGCAGTTGGTGCGTCATAGCATTCGTCGTTCGGGTACAGATCTCCGTAAAAAACGCAGCTGAAAAAACCATTCGTCAGTGGATTTGTTACCAGGGCAAACCGGGAAAACGAACGGATGGCCCGGCCCACGTAGAAGAATTAGGGCGTAAGCCTGTAGTTTGAAAGAGGCATCGACCTGCCCGAGCCTTAATTGTTAATGAAGCATTGTCAAGTGACGGTCGCTTACCCAACTCTCTAGGGATTGGCCGATTTGCTAGACGGGGTATGATAAGCCTCTTTCTTTGGATAGTTGTATTCTGTTTACCGTGCTGCGGTTGTGAGCGAAGAAAAAGATGCACAGGGTAGACTTCGCGTACTCATGATTGTCAACAAATGTGACTGCATCATATGGTCGGAATTTTAACAGCGTACTGTCCAGGATGCGTCGCAGATCGAATGGTCCTTTACTAGCATGGTGAAAATTGTCGTGTAGAGGGACGTCGAAGAACGCAGTCTAAAGATTGTTATACGACGCGAAAGACATCGTCTGGGGTAGAAACGCATACCTCCCCACGAAATGCGTTGAGGTAAGCAAGGACCCGGGTAATTCTGTGCAAACGAAGATCAGCATATGCCCATAGCCCAAAAGTAAGTTCAAATAGACTTAGGAGACCAGTACTCTGCCACCATGAACGCGCGCGACATGTCATCACGTCTGCGCACCTGCTCGATCTGTGCGAGACGAATTGTCACGAGTGTATCAAGAGGGCTTCGTCAGCTCGCTCACCCACTGCAAGAGAAATTCGCGGTCCATGTGCTTGATAGCATCGAGGCGGAACCCAGAACCCCCAGTGGTCTGACCCATTCATTAGTGCTTCAGGACGTCTCAAATTAAAACGAAAGGAAAGACCCGTAAGACCCAGTCGGACCAGTCGTTCATATCTTTTTGGACATCTGGGTGCCGGTGATCGACCTATAGCTAGTGTCAACAATATGGAGGCATAGGGGTAAATAAAAGTCTCACATCTGCGCCCAGAAGATAGTCATAGTTTCCAAGCTCCTTGTCTACATTGAGAGACCAGCCCTTATGACCCTTCCCCACGATCTTGTACACTCCTCGTTTTTTCGTACGATGGTCCCAGTCAATGCCTGCAAGGGGTGACAACCGATTGGCATTTTGGCGGGTCCTAGGTGGGCACGTGCCTGTAAAGTGTTCCTGAGTCCAACGAAGTCCGCTGTGCTATGGACGGGTGAATCCAAAATGCATTGCTTTGCAGTCAAAACTGGCTCACCTTCCCACCTCGAGCACTGAAGTCAAAAGCGGTCCACCCCTAAAATAAAGCGGCTTCAACGGATTGTAACTATCTCAACGCAACAGGTTGTCACCTCGATTTGTCTGACGGGACCAACCTCCTTTAAGCGGTTGGCATTATCAACGGGGATGACATCAAACATCTCAGTCCTATCAGCACCGAGTTTGTGCTTGAGAGAAGGTAAATACTAAGCATGTATCTCACAAAACGTGATCTTACGTTCAGCACAGCATCAATAAGGACGTCGATGCCGTTTTGTTTCGCGACAGAAATCGCTTCCAGGAGCTCGTCCTTAGAACCCCACCTCGTGCTAGTCGTCCCTTTCTGATGGAATTCCCCTAAATCCCACTAGGAGACTAAGACAAGCGGACTCAGTTGACAAAGAACGACTTTACTAAATCGTAAGCATCATAGCCCTGTCCTCTCTGGTGAAAGTATGAAACTGATACCCAAGGAACATGGTGAAAGTGTACACACCTCACTAGTCGCTTTGTTGGGCGGAGGCAGCCAAACCTGTGTAACACCGAGCTCTGCAAGTTTTGGGACCTCGCGTTCAAAATGCTTCCACCAACTCAGTTCGGTGTGAGCACTATCCCAAGTAAAGAATTGGATCTTATACTAGTCGGACAAGAAACTACACCTATAGATTCAACGGCTCACCATGAGTGCATTCTCAGAATTTTTGTCGGGACCCAGAGACATTCGCGTCAAGGCACCGGGGGTGTCTCGATTAAGGTGAAGCCATGTTAAAAACTTTGAGAGCATGTTACACAGTAACTTGAACTAAGTTAGGAAACTGTTTACGAACGAACCATCAACTTGGTCGGCTTGTGGGAACGTTCAATCTCCGCCGGTAATCTCCGGCTTGATTACTTAAACTCCGGCGTGGAAATTGGTTCTCTAACCGTTACGCGCACTGCATCATCGTGATTGGGATACCCTGCTGGCGTCCAGTCGGATTGTGG
Organism: Lactarius psammicola; assembly: GCA_025769895.1. NCBI lineage: Eukaryota > Fungi > Basidiomycota > Agaricomycetes > Russulales > Russulaceae > Lactarius > Lactarius psammicola. The sequence goes on along the minus strand of WTXK01000014.1, from coordinate 246,590 downwards.
GTTTTTCAGAAATGCGACGCGCAAGACGAAGAAGCCTCCTTAATCGCTCTAGTCACGCTTCCTCACGTAGACGAGAGTTTCATGAAGTGGCAACATGACTCGGACATTTATTATAACTTTTAGTTAGGGTAAATAAAACCAAACAGAGAGGACGAGCTTGCTGTCTTTGGCTTTCAGAGAACTACACACCCGCATCCTCATGGAAGAAAGTATCAGCCTTGAAGAGACCAACAAAATCCGTATCTCTCTTGGCCTCAAGCCTCTTACAGATGACTCTGCGCCAGCTGACGATAAAGAAAAACAAGCAGAGACCAATTATGCTAAACAACGAGAGGCAGAAGCGAAACAGAGGGATTTAAAGTATGTTCATCCGTCGCAGGCTGAATCTTGGGCTGACCGTCGTCCTCTCTGCACTTTCAGGCGAATACAGGATCGCATTGCCAAGTGAGTGTCGTCTCTCCGGATCATCTTCCTCTTATTTCTTTGGGCTTTCAGGGGCCCGTTATTTGGTGATCGGATTGCTCATGCGGTAATATTGGCAGGGTGAGAAACAAGCGGGAGCTCAATGCGTCTCTCAATGGAGCGACTTTGGGTGACGCCGATGCGGACACAGACGATACCCTGAAATGGATAAAAAAGAGTAAGAAGAGGGAGAAGGAACTTGCCAAGAAGCGACAGGCCGAGCTTGAGAGCATGGACAAAGTTTTCCAAGAGGAATACACTGAGAGTGAGTCACAGCCTTGTCGACTTGCAGTCACGCTAGTAATATTTCACCTCTCGTAGAGGACTTGGAGGGTTTAAAAGTCAGCCATGACCTCAGCAAACTGGAGGACGGTGAATCCCACATACTCACCTTGAAAGATAGCCGTATACTTGATAACGAAGGTAAATACCCCCAGTCCTCCTACGGGTGCTTGGCTCACCACTCATCTGTCTAGACGATGAGCTCCAGAACGTCGAGATGGCAGAAGCCGAGAAGACAAAAGAACGGAATGAACTCAAGATCAAAAGGCGCGATTACACCGGATACGACGATGAGGAATTCGTCGATGGTCGAGAAGGTCTGAGAAGAACGGTTTTATCGAAGTACGATGAGTTCCTGGAAGGACCCAAAGAAACAGTAAGCGATGATTCAACTTTTTTTCGTGTCTAATTTACTCCAAATCTCAGGGCTTTCGACTTGGCAGTTCACTCTCCTCGTATGTTCCTAGTGCACAATCAGAGGAGCAAGCTGCTGTCTCAGTCAACAAGGCACTGCTTTCTATAGACTATACCAGTATGTCGAGTCACCGGTTGCCGTACGTTAGCACGAAGCTGACCCACCTTTTTCAGAGAACATTGAGTCCTCTGATTATCCTCCAAAAAGGCGATGTTGGTTTCAAGAAGCCGAAGGTACGTTTCTCTCGTATTTATACCTTCACCTCAGATTCTGGACCTCCTTATCAGACAAAGAAAAAGCGCCCGACCCGAAGACTCGCGGAAGACCTGACATCGTTCCTGTTGGTGACCAAATGGAAATTGATATCAAGCCTGCTGTTCCGCGAGTTCGAGACCTCGACGTGAATTTCGTCGATGACGATGAATTACAAGCTGCGCTTGCGAGCTCTCGCCGTGCCAAAATCAAGATCAAGAAAGTCTCTCCAGAGGAGATAGCCCGACGCGGTTGGTTTTATGTGCCATCCAGCCTATCCATAATGCTCACGACCAATTAAATCAGTTGCAGAGGAACGCGCACGTTCAGAGGAGCCCTCTACCATCGACGTGATCAAGGTAGAGGACGGCGAAGCCGAGGCAGAAGGATCAGGCGGACTGGTATTTGATGATACCTCTGAATTCGTGCGAGGAATAACATACGACCCCGTCGCGGTCAAAAGGGAAGCCCCTGGAGCCGATGGCCCTGTGACGCCAGCAATGCCGAAACAGGCATCGCCGTACGAAGACATTCCAATGGAGGAAGCCGAGGAGCTCGAAGCTGGCGAGGTGGTAGTGAAGGACGAAGACGAAGACGACGATGCCATGCTGAACGCCATCGAGGATGCTATTCGGGTGACTGAGGCAGAAGAAAAGGCTGCCGTAGAGGGCGGGAATCTCGGCGTCGGCACATCCTCGGAGCAAACATTCAATAGTGGGATGGCTTCGACACTCAATATCCTCCGGCAGCAAGGTCTCCTTGCAACGCCGAGCGACGACCAGGTTGACCGCGAGCGCGTTCAACTGCAGCGTGATCTATGGCTCGCTGAGCAGCGCAGGCGCGTGGCTCAGCGAGAAATCGACCGCCTAAAGGCCCGCGGTTCGAATAAGGATCAGGCGCAGCGCGAATACGAGAACCGCCTGCGAGAGCAGCAGGAAGCCCGGGCCAACCTTGAAGCCTTCAAAAATTACAAGCCAGACGTCAACATTGTGTACCATGATGAATTTGGCCGCGCGCTTGATTGGAAGGAGGCTTGGAAGGCTTTGTCCCACAAGTTCCATGGCAAAGGCTCCGGGAAGATGAAAACCGAGAAGCGGCTGAAGAAGATCGCGGAGGAGAAAAAGAAAGAAGCGATGGCGAGTGGTGACACGCCGCTCAGTATGAATAAGGCGTTCCAAATCCGCCAAGAAAAGACCGGCCAGGCGCATTTCGTTCTTTCGGTTGGGAACAGAGGGCAAGTCGACCATTCTCCATCTTTTTTCAAAAAATTTCAATTTTCTGACCTACCCTGCAGTGCTGTCCCACAAGTTGCCGAGTTTCTCGATGCACAGCCTCTGTCCAAGGGCAAGACGGAGAAAGTAAAGAGCAAGAAGAAAGACGCAAGCAAATCTACGAACAAAGCCATAGACAATGGCTTCATGACCGTGCCCTGCTCCACAAGCCGCGTACATCGGTAGCGCAAGTGCCAGTCCAGCGCCATCCCTTCCTGGGACCGAGACCGGCTCCCCCGCTCCACGGCCTGGGTTCTCCAGAATTACGTCTACTGTGGTTTCCGACGTGGCATCAGGCAGCGGGACTCCCGTTTCTAACGAGCGTTCCCGAGTCGCGTTCGGATTTACTGCGAAAAGGAAAGCTGGGGAGGAGGCGAGCGGAACACCACCCCCAAAGAGCGCTAGGCACTAGGGGGAACTCATTTCATGGGCCACGGACATCAGCCGGGCTTTCTAAACTTTATCCATCATAACACCGCTTTACACCGCTTTAATACGAGAGCATATATTGGGTGAATAATCGGGCTTGTTCACACTGGTGTGAGCGTGAATTAGGATAGTAAGAGACGGATATACCCAGATAGACGGAATAGATACGATAGGAGATGCAGCGGCCCGACAAAGCAGGAGTACGAACCTGGGAAGCACTAGCTATACAGCGATTGCCATCCTCGGCACACGAAGTAAAGGTATCGAGGCGAAGCAAATCACGGAAGTGTGTATGTATATTTTAGAGGAAAATTGATTACCAGAGTCGTCAGTGATCGACAGACATGTCGCGATGTCGCTATGATTGTGCTGCAGTCGTATTGGCACTCCCCTGCCTTTCCCGCAGTTCTGCGAGCACGCGCTCGCGCTCGGTGACCCATCGATCGAGTTCCTCGCGCAACTTTTCGACGCGGACCTGGTTCACGGGATGACCCGATCCCATGATCCTCAGTGCGAACGTGCTCCGGGCCTCTTCTTCATGGTGCTCTAGGTCAAAGGCCGCCGACGCGACGCACTCCGAGCCTTGACGGACGTCAGCGCGATCCTCCCAAAACCGTACTGCACTGCGTGGGTCAAAGCCAGCGTGAGCGAGTAACCTAACGAGGGCGATTTTTTTGTAATAAATAAAATAAAGTCAGTGACGGTCGGGCGGGATCAACTTGCCAGAAGGAAGGGAAGGAGGGACGCCTCACCTCGCAGAAACGACATCGGCCTCGATTTCCTGCTTCATGCTCGTGCAATAATCGCCGAGCTTGGAGAGTTCCCACGATCCTACCTTGCCGAGGTCCGCGACTGCGTCGTTGACAAAGGGACCGAGAAGCATGGTGACGGGGAAAACGAGCGTGCGGATAACATCAGAGGCGAGTGAAATCACACCGGGCACGAAGATCGTCATCGAGGACAGCGTCTCGAGGTGGTGTGACAGAAAGAGGTGCGATAGCTCATGTGCGAGCAGTATCGCGAGATCCGTGGTTTGTTCCGGCGTCGGGTGATATTGGGCGGGGGATGGTGACGGGGAGGCGAAAAGCCCCCCGAAAACTCTGTACAGCAGCGAGGTGTCGGGAGGATTCGATGTAGATGTGGGGGGTGCCAGACTCTTGGAAAGGATGTCGTCCAAGAAGCCCGAGAAAACGACGATACCCCCCGCGCCGTCCGGCCCGAAGCCGTAAGAGAATGCATTCCGAGAGCTGGGGTCATCGATGACGATCAGGGAGTACGGCGGACCGGCTATGACGTGCGATGGGGCGGACCAGTTGCTGTTCACCAGTTGGCGAACGTATTCGGCGGCGCGCGGGCGTGGCCGTAAGGGATATTCCGCGGGAGGAGGAAGCGGGATGTCACCGCCGCCTCGTTCTAACCACACGGGCGCTAGGGATTTCTCATCACCAAGCTTCGGTATCGCAGCTTCGAGTGTGCGGAGAGTGTCCTTAACCCATATGTAGCGCCAATCGGAAGGTGGTACGATTTGAGGCGATCCGTGTTTGGAAATGATCTCCCCGACGGCTTGGTACCAGCCCGAACCAGCCAACTGGGTTGCGATATCGTCCTCTTCCTCGGGGGAGAGTAGAATCAGTCGCCATCTGTATGTGATTCGTGTATGAGTACTACCACCCGCGGGGAGTCCAAGTTGAGATCTATTACCGTCCAGTCAACGGTGTCCTTTCTAAGCTAGCAATGACTGCCGCCCAGAATAAGATGCACGGTGTAAAGATGAGGGCATGAAAAAGGATAGTGCGTCGGCGTATACCATGTAGGAGATGTCCCTGCTTTGCTACGAATTCTTTTACGGGGTTTGGAAGGACACTGTCGCCCGATTCCTTCTTGACCAACTCAATTTTCTTGAGGAGCTTCCGCGAAGCGTGGTTTTTTACCAGAAGAACAGGGATAAATGTGAGTGCAACACGACCAGCGGTCCGAATGACCTCGAGCACGGCAGATGACTAGGAGCAATAAACAATAACTTGAGTATCGACGCCGGACGCAGCTGAGCTGCGGACCCACCTTGAAGGCTACTACTAGGAAACCAAGAAGGGGGGTTCCTTCTACTCTCTGAGTGGAGTGAAAGGACCTCGAAGACGGATGGGAACAGTGGCGCCTGGATTGGCAGGGCTGTTGGAGTAGCGCGGTGGTCGCCTGGATGGGTACACGGCGAAGGCACCTAGGAGGATGCGGTGGACGCCAAAAGCAGTGTGCATGATACGCGCGTACTGCGGGCTGTGTTCGGGCTGAACCCGAGCGGAATACAGGATTAACAGAATGGTGAAGCGATTGGCGGAACATTGCACATGGCTTGTGCAGAGCGGCGATGGCTCGTAGGTTGAAACGTTTAGGGTGAGGTTAGTCATCTTTATCTGATAATCACTCGTACCCCGACGGCGACGTCGGGACTCGTCTGACTCGACTCCTTCCGAAGGTCTTTGCCGCCGGGTGACTCATGTCATGTCTTTGCATTAGTCCGAACTATGGCTGTCAAACAAATGGCAACCTGCATTACACCTGTCCCACCCAGTTGCCAGGGTCAATCCCAGGCACATCCTTAAGTGGGGAAGGCGAGCTTTTAATGATAAAAAAAATTGTTGGATGTGTCAATATTAATCGTGGCAACACATAGGATGCTTCAGAGCTCGAATGCCCGGATGATGGTGGTCTCAATCTCCGCCGCAGCTGGCTGGTGTGACAACTTAGCATAGGACCCTAAATTTCCAGTTCGTACTACTTACACAACCGACGTTGGAGTTGCGATCATTCAGAAATGAAAGTGGCCTCAGTGTATGCAAATCCCTCCACCTCCAAACCCTCCTCAAGCCCAGGTAAGAGTAGATTTGGTCCAGTAAGCTTAAGTTTAGCTGGAGTAATCCACTAAGGGCTCATTCAGTATCGTTCAGATCAAGCCGCACTTGACACTCACTTGATATATGTATGGCTTCGTTCCCGCTACGTAGCTCACAACTGCCTTAACCACGCTCGGAATTTCCGCGAGGACGTCGACCTTTTCGATTAACCCTTTGGGCTCCTCGAGACTCCCCACGTCCACCGCTAGAGTGCCTTCGATCGAGCCAGCTGCATCGGGAAGAATAGATGGGGCTGCCCAACGAAATAGTAGGTCTGTGGGTTGAGGATAGCCGGTGTCCGGATCGTGCACACTCTTCAGATGCTGCGCCCGTGAGATGATTTCTGCCTTCTCAGGCTGGGCTTCATTGGGCCACTTTGTCTCAGCCGTCACAGCGGCAAGCTTCCCACCGACGACGAGCCCACCGACGTTGACGCTGACATAACCGGACCCTGCTCCTTTGCGCCCATAGTCATTGGTTGTCGTGAACTCCATCTGAATCGCAGAAACGCCGCCATGCGCCAAACTTTGGAAGTGGGTAAAATTCCAACGTGACGCGACAAGATTTGGCCGCATGCCTTGAATTGCGTGCACAAACATGCCGGGGCTTTCAACGGCAAGTTGCTTGCCATTCATAGTGATGTTCCCTGTTGTCTTCGTGAGGGGCCAGAAGCGGTGTACAACATAGCCCTCAGGTTGCGCAGCGTCGGGTCCAAAGTATGAGTATCCGCCGTCAGGACCCTTCCCAATCTTGAAGCCGGGCACACCTACAGGTCGCCGGACTTCGAGGGATATCTGCACTTCCTGCGCAAGGTTGACGGAGATCGTATATGATTCGGGATATTGTGAGTCAGGGGAGTCCTTGTGCGTGATCGTGAATTCATCGGCCTGGCTTGAACGCTTGTCCAAGTTCGGTGGGGGCGTCACGAAATTGGTGACATTAACAGAGCGCCACGTCTTCTCTCCTGTTTTAGGATTGAAGACCTTGAAGGTGAATTGGATCGTAGGATACCATACCCTTGACTGGTGTTAGCCTCCTGAGTTTCCAAGTTAGGGACGGCGAACGCACCCGACAGACGAATGGATGACTTGGCACATCACGGACGATCCGTCTTCAAGAATCGAGTACCAGATCTGTGTCTCCGTCACGAATCCACTCTCACATTTCCACTCGAGGTCCTTCGATTCCAACTCTCCGTACAACTCGTCAGAAGAGAAAAGGGAGGAGACTGGTAGAAAGTTCGGCGCTTGTGGATCAACAGCGGGTGCTGACCTGCCCAATCGTCACGCATAGCGGGGTCGAATGATCCGAAGACTCACGAAAAGAACGATGAAAACATGGTGTGCTGAACGAGAAGAGGTGAGGATATTGCGAGGTCGCCGCATAAAATTCGCTTTTATCGTCTTCGGCCCGGGATTGTCCGGATAATCATTTTACCCTCGTCAACGGCATCTTGCTGGGATCGCGTCTCACATGTTGTGGGAGAATTACGTGCCATACAAAGCTTGTTAGCGAATTACATACAGTACAAGGAAGCATCGTGGTATACGACTAGCCGCCTTCTAACCTCTGTCGTTTGCTAGAGGACTGCCCTGCATCTTCGTCCCTCAGCGTCGTTTCGATCTCTCCAGTGGAAGCGGTGGTAGGCAATGTTGAAGGTGCTACCCCTATAACATTAGGGGGGCGATCGGTCGGATCCCCGCGATATGCGACACGATCCGCTGGTGCGTGGCTGACATGAGGCACCTGAGATTCAGCACCCGGAGATCGTATCAGACAGAGAAACAACCCGGGCGAAGGAAGAAGAGGAAAGCTTCTGACCGGGGCATCGTACCCTTCCGAGATAACCCAAGACAAGTCGCCGAAATTTCCAGCTGGTCCATAAGGCGTTTCTCCAGTAACCGATGAGGCTGACGGCTCAGTATTAATACGACAGAACTTCAAAGTCCCGTTCGAAAGTGCGTCCCTCAATGCCCTATTTTGGCTCGAGGAGAGTGTTGAGGGGTTCTGCATGGGAATGCTGGAAGGCCAACCTTCGAGACGAACGCCGTAAACACTCAGATTCCCATGATTTGTCCACTTCATCTCGGCCTGACGGATACCAGACGTTGCTCTATCATGACGACATGCCATCAGCCACCTCAAAGGACGGAAGTTGTCACAGACACGCCTCAACAAAGTGCGCACTCTAGCATAAACTTCTGATTTCAGCGAATGAGCCGTCTCCTTCTGCCGGGAGGGCATTCCGGTTCCGTGGAGTGTGGGGATGGATGGCAAAGACGGGTCCTGGAATGTTGAAATGGCCAGAGACTTCAAAGCCTTTGCGCCAGCAGTACCTCCACCCCGTAGACTGGTCCAGAACTCTTTGCCAAGCGAGCTGCCACCAAGGAAGCCCTCATCCTCTGCATCGTTGGGATTGATCGCAACCACAAATGACTGAATCCCGGCTGTGACTTGTAAAGACTCTAGCACTTGACAAGTCGACGAAAGAATGTTATGGACTTTGACCGCCGCCAACATCCAATTACAGCCGACCTAAGTATGATTCGACGTAGTGGGGACTTCGGAACGCACTGTTATGCCGACCGGTTGGCGCAGGAATTGAACTACTGAAAAGATACTGCGAGTGTCTTTCTGCAACATGACGCCGAACCTGAGCAGCCGAAATTTAGGTACGCACGCATACAGGGAAAGTGGCACGAAACGCACTTGGTCGTATGAGATATTTTCTCTCAAAGAGAAGGCTTTGATGTCAGCTAATGTTTTCTCTGTAAATGCATCCAGTCTCTCGAGATACAAATCGTCAAATGTCGAAGTATCGTAGCCATTCATCATGGGTCATGCAGCATCTAGTGAACTAGTCAGTCACTTCGTCGCTACGGGAGTTGCCGAGCCTCCCACTGACTGCACCTTTTTGTTTTGCTTCAATGGGTCGGACTCGTCCCAAAAACCGGAAAGCTCGTCCGCCCATCGATGACCTAGCAGAAAGGAATGGAAGAGAAAACATCTGAACCAACTATCGAGGCTCTACTGGAGAAAGCTCAGGAGCTGATCGTCCAATGCGATTACGATCTTGCGGGGCGATTTATTGATCGCGTGTTGAAACGCGCGCCTCATAACGCCGAGGCCAAAGAAATGCTCGGCGTGGTTCAGCTAGAGACAGGGCTCTTGGACGCAGCCAGGCAGGTGTGTTTACATACGACTTCGATGTGGGTTTGGCGTTCAAACGCGTCATGTTAGACTTTCTTATCACTGCTGCCGCCAAACCCAGACGCACCGTCCCCTACGCCGCCTAGTGCCCATCTATATCTTGCCCAGTTGAGCGACAACGACCCACAGATGGCACTGAAGCACTTTTCTGCGGCCGTCGACATTCTGACGCTCCAATTGAAAGGAAAGGAGCGGGCCACGGACATTACTCTGGCGAACAGTGATGAAGAGGAGACGAAACGGACAATTGTTCGAGCTCTCATCGGGCAAGTCGAGATCTGGATGGATCCCGCCCACGATCTGTGGTGAGCTTTCTTTTACAATTCTGATTTGCTACAGCAGGTTTATTGTTTAACTAGCTTTGACCCCGCTGCAGAATCTAATTGTGAGGAACTTCTCAAGGCCGCGCTGCAGGTTGACCCGGAAAATACGGAAGCGTTACAATCTCTCGCGTCTGTCCGCATGTCCCAGCAGAGACCTGAGGAGGCGAAGGGGATTCTTGAGAAAGCGTGGTCCACTTGGCAAGGCCTAGAGGCTGGTGGGTTCCACACGCTCGTCACCTTCCCGTGCGCTCTGTCTGACATCACTTTCGTAGATGATCCTCGGTTCCCGCCCTTAGCTAGCCGATTGAACCTCACTAAGTTGTTTCTAGAGCTGTCGCTCTTCACACCTGCTTTGATAGTTCTACAAGGAATAATGGCGTCTGACGACGAAGAGGTCGAGGCCTGGTACTTGGAGGGCTGGTGTTTCTTCCTCATGTCGGAGAAAGCCCACGAACACGGAGGTAAGCTGGACGAATTAACGTGGGAGGAGCTCGCTAGAGACTCGCGGGACTGTTTGGAGACTTGCAAGATGGTGTGTTCACATCGCGAACTGTCTCACGTTCTGCAGTCCTCAAACCCGCATTATAGCTTCATGTTAATCAGGGACATCCTGACCTTCCTATACGTGAGCACGTCGAAGAGCTCATATCAAAGTTAGAGGAACTCGGCGTAAAACCTTCTCCGGAGGATGGTGGCCAAGATGATGACGATGAAGATTGGGAAGATTATGACGAAAGCGATAGCGGCAACGGTGACGTGGAAATGTCATAGACACTTACCTCGAATAGTGTACCTCCCGCCCTTTCCTCCCCTAAAAGTAGCATTAGAGTAATAGCGCACACCTACACGAGCTTTTCCCAAGGCCTTTTCCTTATCACACCGAGCGTGGCCGTATCTCCATTTCGCGCGTCGTTTCGTCATTGGTAAGCCGCTTGGCGTCAAACTGTGACCATCCTCGTCTGGACTCATCTCTCCTTTTGTGGTTTTGGATTTACCGAGTCTGGGGCTTCTTTCCGGAGAAGAAACCCGCCAGTCAATGCGACTATCAGCCGCGTTCCTGTACGCACGCGCCTTCAGTGTCGTGCGCGTGACTACGCTCAGTGGGAACGTACGGCTCCCACCACGTATCGCGTATGAATGGACATCCGCGACGAAGGAGCTACTGCATCTGAGGCGGCCTCATCACAGCAGGGACCCTTCAAGCCCAAAGCGCACACCCCACTACGGCGCACCGCCGCGGACTCCCTCGCCATCCGCGCCAACCCCAAGCCGACGCAGAGCGAAATACAGCCGATATCTACGCTCGCGACCTGCGAGCGCTTCCTCCTGACGCGTTTGCGGACGCGACTGCCGCCGACCGCGCGCCCGCTCCACGACGCGTACTGGGTGCCCAAGTGGAACAGCGAGGGGCACGAGGGCGAGGTGTTCATCTTTAGCAATGGCAGCTTCGTGTGCTGGGGTCCTCTCTGAGGAGGACGCGAGGCGGTTCAGGAGGGACGTGCTGACACCCGCACGGGCGGAAGTTGGGTCCGTCGCGGAACCCGAGACGGAGGAGCTGGAATTCGCTACAGATCCCTCAGAGTGCGTGTTTATTTCCGTCCGTTCGCCACGTCTTGCGCTTAGCCAAACGTTTTCGTAGAAAGACGCGACTTCAGGGAGACCTGATCATTCTTGGTGGCGGTCCTCAACCGACCGACCCAGAGAACCTCCCCGATTCGTTTCCTCTCTCCGTGTTTCCCCAAGAGACGGTTTTGGCTCGCTATGCGTTCTCGCAAGCCTTGTCGCGTTCGACTGCTCTTTCTGCGCTCGAGGCTTCTCTCGAGGACTACCTCTCCTCCATGTCATCGCTCCCTCTGGCCCTCGAGAAGACTGGGAAGCCCGGTATGGGCAGACGCGCGCTCGTCAAAAAATTGGGCGAATTGTTGCGTTTCCGCCAGGGCCTGAACCTCAATAGAGAGAATTTCTTTGAAACGCCGGACTTCTACTGGGATCAGCCGGTGTTAGAAGGTAAGCGGACCCGGTCCCTGCGTGTTTCCTTGTCTATGGTCTGACCACAACATAGGGTACTTTAATTCTCTAAGTGCTGCACTGGAAGTGAAGGCCCGTACACGAGCGGTGAATGACAAGATAACGTATGCAGCGGAGGTACAGTCTGTGCTCCGACAACTTCTGCATGAGGTGAGGCATATGTCCCACTGTGCTACGCACGACGTTGACCCAACTTTCCTAGACATCCAGCGCTCGTATGGAGCTTGTCATCATCATGCTCATTGCGGTTGAAGTTGTCATCGTAAGTAACCTTCGTATATAACGTGCTTTGGTGTCTTAAGTGGTGTTTGGGGAACAGGTCCTCATCCGCGATGTTCCCGAGTTCTTCTATCCGGATTCTGACAAGCGGTCAGAGCATTCATAATGGATGACAAAAACGCTACAGGGCTCTCTGCATCCTGTCTCCCATCGACCACCTCTCATTGTTACAACGTCATTACAACTTACACAATACATCTACGTTCGTGCTAATTCGCATGCAAGGCCGTCAATCGAACTGGTACGGAACGTGGACCCAGGTATATAATTATGGATTAGAGCTCTGTAGTAAGGTGAAGCAAGTGTTGAGAATGGGACACGAAGATAAGAGAAAGAAGAGAAAGATAAGATGGGGACCGAGAGGGCGAGGATCGCCTTAAGTACAGTCCGTATCTTTGATGATCCGCACTCGGAGGTAGAGTACGGGCTCCGATTAGCCCAATCGAAGCGGGTGCTCACATCGCGTGACATCAACCCCACGGTGTAATGCTCTGAGCCATGCTTGAGTCGCCTACCTTCAGCTCTTCCAAAATGAGGTGGACGCAGACTTGCCAGCTAGGGAGCGTGCCGGCACTTTCACTGGCGATAGCTCTGTTGGAATGTTCAAGCCGCCATCACCCTGAGCGACTAATCAGCGGCAATATTGGGACTTCGGTGCCAAAGACACTCACGACATTGTACTGATTCGCCCAGTCTAACGAGTGAGGCTGTGCGGAAGCAAAAGGATTTGTTATATTGAGCTTTCTCATTTTCTTCTTCTTTGGTATTGCAACATCATCATTCGTCTCGTCATCCACATCGGCGGCTGGGGGCATTTTGGTTGTTGTCTTAGAGTTTGGCTTTGTCGACTTGGCGGCCTTGTCTTCGCTTGCGGTCTCTACCGCTGCAGTGTCTTCATCGTCCTGGGGTGCTTTACGTTTTCCTTTGTTGTCCGTAATTGGCGGTTTGCGCGCCGGCGCATCTTTACCCCTATAGGGCTTCTTGGTAGTTTTCTTACTCTTCACATCTGTCGCCAAACTTAAAATCATCAGGGGTGTAAAGAAATGATAAGTGCGCTACCTGGCTCTTCCGCCTTGTGGGAAGGAGCTGTCTTATTCCCGGGGGAGTTGATGGTCTCGACCTCTTCTGATCTATGATCAGAGTGCACTCGTGAGCGAGATGTCGGGCCATCCTGCAAAACACTGTAAGCGTCGAAAGTGTTTGGTAAAGAAATGCACCACACGGGTTGCGTGCCCGTCTTCAGCTGTCTGATCTGCCAGAGGGCCTTTTCTAATTCGTCCTTGTATTGCCGAGACTGCTGTTCAAGCAGAACTGCCTCCTCTTCGGCTTTCGTTGCTATGTCCTGTGTGAAGCTGAGCAAGGGGAGGCGAATCTTACTGATCACGACGCGAGTACACACTGATCGTTCCTCTAAAGCGCGTTGCAACTTTTCTGTGTTCTTGCGTTCCTTCTGAAGCGCCTTCTCATGGGCCGATGCCTTGTTTTGCTCCTCAGTCGCGCGGGATTCTAGGTGCTTGATCTGGCTCTCCAAGGTGGCACACCGCTTGTGCAACTCCTCCACCTCGGCTCCTCCCCTCTCATCAACCGATTTCCACTTCCCAATTTGTACTTTGAGAGCGGCCTTCTCCTGCTGAACCTCATTATTTAATCGCTCTTTCTCAGCAAGGGCTGCCTGAGCGTCTTCTAGGCGTAGTGTAAGCCTATCCACGTTTGTATTAGCCGAGGAGAGCTGAGCCTGCACGGCAGCAAGCTCGGCTTGCGTGTGGTTGGCCTGTTGCTGCACGAAAACGTTTGTGGACTTGATATCAAGGGAACGTTGAGCATCGCACCTCAGCGGCTTCCCTCGCCTTTTCTGCGTCATGTAGGAGGGTCGTTTTCTCTCTCAACTCTATCCCGAGTTCCTTCTCCCTGGCTCTGGATAAAATGAGGTTATAGTCGCGCTGAACGACTGCCACCCGTTCTCTGTGCGCGAGATCACGTTCATGTTCGAGTGCAACGCGCTCCTGGGCGAGGAGGACGTTTGTCTGAAGATGCGCGATGCGGTGGCAGGCCATCACTGTCTCACATTCGCCTACCCATTCTTTGCGCTCAGCCTGCCACTCGGAACGTGAATCAGATAGTTGTTCCCGAAGACGGCTGATAGTGAGCTCGAGAGTACGCGTCTTTTGACCAAGTTCGTCTATATGCGCTTTCTGCGAAGCAATTAAGGACCCTTGGGGTGCAGGGGATAGCGTAGAGGATATAAGGTCCGGCAATCGGGAGAGTATGGGCATGTTGTAGTTGTACTTTGATGTTGTATGCGCGCTACGCGGAAAGAGTGGCGGATCAGTGGCCGGGCCGTGTTCGTGTCGCCATACAGCGAGGGCCAGGATGTCTCCAAGCAAGAAACGCGTCAAGAATATCAAAGTGCACGTACCGAGACACAATTCACAACGTATTGGGCCTGCGCTTACTGCACAAATCGAAACCATCGCTAAGGAGAAGCGCATACGAACGGATGTTCGTCAACCGACCAACGAAGTGTCCAGTACAATTGCCCTCGCTATCGTAGGTTCCTACTTCCAGTCAACTCTTTTCCCCCATTAATTCGGACTATAGGAAAATGCCTCCGAGTGGAACTCGTTACTACTTACTGCTCGGGCTGAGCGTGGACCACAGTGGGACATAGGTACACAGCAGTACGTCTTGTTCTACGGCCTTTCCCTTTCCTGACCTTAGCTTAAAACACTCGTCCAAGGTTTCAAGTTGACGAGGGCTCGTGTTTATATTTCGATCCAAGTCCATTGCTAGAGTATCAAAAGGAGGATAAACAGGGGCCGTCCAACGTGGCGTCTCAGAGCCTTCCTCCGTCAAACTCGCATCCTCCCCCTCATCAGCGCGGACAAGCCTTTCCTATGCCTGGTCACCATTCGGCCAATGGTGTGGGCATGTCGCCTATTGTGGCAACCCCTACAAGGCATATTGTTCCAGGACAGATGGGTCCGTATGGGGGCCCACAATTCAATACTATATCACCAGCTCAGTTTTATGGTGGGGACCGTGGTTCCCCCATGGTGACGCGAGGTATGGGTGTAGGGATGGGTATGGATGGGATGGGTATCACACCTGATGTGAGGAGTCTATCAAGGAGGGTTTAGAACGTTTAGAGCTTCATTGTATTTACAACTTGCCAAACATATCGACACAACGCGAACGCGTCGTGGTCCCATTGACCCACACTCGAATGTCGCAGTCATCATCCCTCGATGAATCCGTAGAAATTGACACGGCAAAGGTGCGGGATATCCCGTCCATACTCGACAAGACTGGGCCTCTCCTCTCGTCGTACACATATCACTCTCCAAAACCTACGGCCGCAGGCCCTTACATCCTCGGCGTCGACGAAGCGGGGCGTGGTCCCGTGTTGGGGCCTTTGGTTTACGGCGTCGCCTATTGTCCAGTGGCATACCGGGAACAGCTCGACGACCTAGGCTTTGCAGGTACGTTGGTTCTTGTAAAGAAACACTCCCACCCTCCATTCACCTTCGCTCTGTGTGATAGACTCCAAAACACTGTCGTCTGGTACCCGTTCCTCATTACTGAACACTCTGAGTGGCGATGCCACAAATCTTGGGTGGTCTGTGAGAGTGTTGAGGTTAGTTTCACTCCTATCATGAGGCATGACACCCGACCCAAAGACTAATTTTTGCAGCCCTCGGGATATTTCGAGCGGTATGCTTCGTAGACATCCGGTCAATCTAAACAAACAATCCCAAAATGCCACCATTTTGCTCATCCGCGAAGTACTCCAGCGAGGTGTCGAGTTGACCGAGGTCGCGATCTGGTTCCGACACTCGTTTCGTTCCTCAGTTGATCAACCCGCAGGTCTATGTCGACGCTCTTGGTCCCACAAAACAATACGAACAATTCCTGTCGTCGCAATTCCCCGGCATCAGCTTCACGGTGACCGCGAAAGCTGATTCCAAGTTCATGATAGTCGGCGCTGCGAGTGTCGCAGCGAAGGTAACGCGTGACGCTTGGATCGAAGGCTGGGTATTCGAGGAGGATGCCCAACCAGACATGTCGGAGGCACAGGTTAAGCGGGTTTGGTCTACCAAAATCGGGAGCGGTTATCCATCAGGTGCTTGTTTTTAGGTCTTTGCTTCCTCACGTGGTGGTGAACTTTGCACCGCAGACCCGAACACGAAGATATGGATCAAAGAATCTCTCGATCGAACTTTCGGATACCCATCTATCGCACGTTTTTCGTGGACGACGATCAAAGTTGTATTGGACGACAAGGCCCACGAAGTAAAATGGTAACTTACTCAATTTCGTTAGACTGACGAATTGCCTTACTGAAACGTTCTAAGGGTTGACGACGGTGATGCAACGCTTGTGAAAGCGTTCGAAAGTGGGGTGGGTCATGACAAGGGACGGTGTACTGTTACTAAAGACTTATGCCTGAGTAGTACTGGTAC
Organism: Lactarius psammicola; assembly: GCA_025769895.1. Lineage (NCBI taxonomy): Eukaryota > Fungi > Basidiomycota > Agaricomycetes > Russulales > Russulaceae > Lactarius > Lactarius psammicola. Next base: position 230,288 of record WTXK01000014.1, on the reverse strand, counting down.
GTTGTGATAGACACTCACGGTATTGGTGAATTTGTTCCTAGTGTCTGTCGAGTCCATGAGGTGCTATAGCTGTGACTCGGGTCACCTGGCTCTCCCGCCTGGCTTTCTCGATTCGGACTTGAAATCGTTGGTCGCCTCCACAGGTGCACGTCTAAGATCCCATGTGGAACTACTGAGAAGGTACTAAAAATAACACAGTAATCTCATTTCTGTCCAATGCGACCGTGTTATCGCCATGTGGTTTCGGGAGCAATGACTTAGCTTCTCAACCATGTCCACATGTCAATACGGCATGGCTCTGCTACTTAATGGGCGCAAACAGTTTTCAGGGAGGGTCTTGGTTCACCATGTTCGGGATTTCTAGTCTCTTGGCACTTTCCTTGGCGACGTTCGCTATCGCCTCCCCTGCTCTTGTCGACAGACGTTCATTCGAGGTCAAGAATGGTGTGAACTACACCGTCTTTGAGCACGCGGCCACTGGTGCGACGCTTTCCTTCGTAACCAATAGTGGCGTTTGTGAAACGACACCTGGGGTCAACCAGTTCTCTGGTTATTTTTCCGTCGGCACCAACATGGTGAACAATTCCTCATATTGTAATATTTTCTCTATCTGACATGTTCTCAGAACATGTGGTTCTGGTTCTTCGAAGCCCGCAACAGCCCTTCGACCGCTCCCCTCGCCCTTTGGCTCAATGGGGGTCCTGGTTGCAGTAGCATGATTGGCCTCTTCCAGGAGAATGGCCCGTGTACCTTCAACAACGTCCAGGGGTCGACTCCTGTGTTGAACCCTAACAGCTGGAATAATTTCGCTAACATGCTCTACGTTGACCAGCCCATCGGTACCGGCTTCAGCTTCGGCACCGACAGTGCGACCTCGACGGTCACCGCCGCGCCGTTTGTCTGGAAGCTTCTGCAGGCATTCTACGCACAATTCCCCACCTACGAGAACCACAACTTTGGTCTGTTCACCGAGTCCTACGGTGGACACTACGGCCCCGAGTTTGCGTTCTACTTGTGGGTTTGGTCCCTTCCGTGTATTCTTCGAGTTTCACTGAACCATCTCTCAGTGAGTCCCAAAACGCTGCCATTGCCCAGGGTACTCTCTCCGGCATAACAATCCCACTGGTCGCTCTCGGAATCAACAATGGCTGGGTGCGTACACGCTATCATAGTAGTCCAGTGTCTTCCGGAGTTGACGCGGCTCCGGACTCGGCAGTTTGATCCGAAGCTCCAGTACAAGGCTTACATCGACTATTCCCTCACGAATCCCTATCGCGCCCTCATTACTAGCTCACAAGCTACTTCGTTCACCAATTCGTACAACCAAAACTGTGTTCCCGCACTCAACACTTGCATCAGTACTGGCACAAACACTGCTTGCGTGAATGCCGACAATACCTGCTTCAACGATATCGAGGGCCCGATATCACAGGGCAACTTCGATGTCTACGATCTCCGTGCCCCAGCGAACGATCCGTTCCCTCCGGAGACCTACGTTTCTTACCTTCAATCAAGCACCATCCAGACTCAGATTGGTGCTCAGCAGTTGTACCAAGAGTGTCCTAATGCGCCGTTTCAGAAGTTCCAATCCACCGGCGACGGTAGGACCCGCCTCACTTGTTCAACCGTGTCCATAATGTCGGCTCACCGAACCCCCAGATGCACGCAGTTTCCTCTCTACCCTTAGCACGGTGGTACAGAGTGGCATTCAAGTGCTCATCTGGGCGGGTGACGCTGGTAAGAACATCCCACCTTGCGTCGACTATCTGTCCGATCCATGGCTCACGTTCTCTTCACACAGACTGGATTTGCAACACCGCCGGCGTGCAGGCCGTCATCGCCCAGATTCAATTCGCCCAATCGGCCCAATTCAACTCTGCGTCGCTGGTGCCGTACACCGTCAACGGTGTGCAGGCCGGCACGTTCAAGACCGCTGGCAACCTCTCGTTCCTGAATGTATTCAGCGCAGGCCACGAAGTCCCCGCGTACCAGCCTGTTGCTGCGCTGCAGGCGTTCACACAGACTCTTAGCCGGCAGCCGCTGAGTTCTACGTAGTGGCGTCACTGGATGATTGGGTGTCACGCGTTCCTCAGTAGCAGCCCGGAACGGGTCTGCAGCAGTAAGTAATATGCAGAATTGCTGGTGTCTACCCCCGTAGCTATTGGTAAGGCATAGATATAACAATGTGAAATTTTTTTGGGATTTGGACAAAACAATATTGTATCTTGTTGGAACATGCCGGTCACCGTCAACGTCGTGTGCAATGTCCAGGCGAAACGACCAGTAGTCGAGGGTTCCCAGTTGAGGATAATATCTATACTACTGGGGTGGAACCATTCCAAGGTCGGCATGTTCTCGGGTCTGTGTTAAACGTATGGGAGTCGTTGATGCTCTTGCCAAGCCCAAACATGGGCGACAAGGTCCCTGGGGGGGCATATTAAAATGAGAGTTGGTCGATTACTACTATACCGCTGTTCACGAGGACACGGAACTGCTTCTTATGCCGGCGGAGGCGTCCCTGCGATAGTTCAAAGTCGAGTAGTTTGAGCAACGGTTTATACGCCGTAGATTTGCGCGCCAACACAATACGGAATGCCGTCAGGCCAAGCCTGGATTGCTGCTTCAGTGCACTGGCTGAAAACATGATCGAGCTCGACTGACCACGTGATACAAGTCTTTTCAACTTGACATTTCCCGCCTTGAGCTGCAGATACCCTGTTCAAAGCCTTGCTGCGCATCACCGCATATGTGTACCGAACGACCTGCTGTATCGTCCCTGAAACAGCGCTTTAACGGTATGCACACCAAGAGCATTGCTGGAGCGCATACTATGAATGAACTTGACGTTCTTATGAATGTTAGCGCCCCAACTGCGTAAATAATGGTGCATGCGCATCCCAATGACTAGGAAGTTTTGATATGCGTTAAGATAAACACCGGGGAGGGTGTTGAGGTCTGAATCGCAGAATATGATATGGCTCTTGGCTCTTCCCAACCTGAAGCGGGAGTCGTAAGTGGACGAGAACTTCGGCAGGGCGGGGCAAAGGGGGGAGACATACTGCAGCATCTTGTGTAAAAAGGCAACGCCAGCGCGACGGCCGCGGTCGACGGTAAGAGAATCAACGATGACTGTCCGGTCAGACTGAGCGTGCGTATATCACCGTATGGGTGTATCATACACTTATCATGATAGCGCGTGTAGTCGGTTGAAACAGACAGGTTCTCCGTGTTGATGAACAGAGCACACCACGGGAACGCTATCCCAGTGAGTCATGTCAGAAACCGATCCTGCATTGGATTTCTGTGCGCACATTTTTGCTCGGGTTCCGTAACTCTCACGATATGTGGGTTGCAGTCAAAATTTGTCAAAGTTTTCTCCGGGGAGATGAAACAACCGTATTCGGGATGTCCTACATACGGTCAGACACAACAGAAAATAAAAATAAAAATGAGGCTTCCGAACCCTTAATCATGACGTCGAGAAACTTTCTGGCTTTGGAGAGGTCCGTGGTAATGAACAAATAATCATCAATGAGCCGAAGCAAAAGCTGTCGGTAGATGACTCGACTGTCCGACAGTAGAATAGGTGCACCTACGCTCATTGGGTCTTGAGTACACTTCAGGCGCGTTCGCTCGAGGTCTGCGTAAAAGATGGAGCAGAGCAGAGACGATAACACCGAGCCTTGCGGTATCCCCACTACTTGACGATAGTAATCTTGACCAATCTGGCGGCGCTGTCAACATCATTCCATCCAATGGTGAGTATTGTACCTTCACGATATTCTCCGTAATATGTTCTTCGAGAAGTTCGAGTACTTCTGCCCTCGAAGTAAAGTGGTACACGACACGGTCTACGAAAATTGTGTGCCGTAGTGCTGCCGCTAGTTCGGTCGCATAACGCAAGAAATGTGGGTGTTCGTCTGAGCGGTGGTTCAGCGTTACGGATATGGTGGGGAATAGCGTAGCAGCCGACCATCTGGGAGCGCCTTCGTCGCAAATTTCCGCTTGACCTTTCCTGCGGCTTGCATGACCTGCCCGAATCGCGGGAGAACGTAATTATCCTGAAAGCGGTCAGAAGGGTCCACCCGCTATGCCCAGGAGCACATACTTCAGAAAGGACGTCTCGAAGAATTTGTAGTAGTTTCGACTGCTCGATCGTATCGAAGCACGCTTGTACGTCCACCTTTACGAAGTACAGCTTTGGTCTCAGAAAATATTCAATTGTTAGAGAGGCATAACTAGATGTAGTGGTATGTGCCTCACAGGCATCTAGACGGACTGGCAGTGACAAGACGCGTCTTGAAAGCCTTCAGCTGTGTATAAATCTCGTTATGTCCGAATACCGACGCTCCCACGAGTTCTGGCCTCGCGGTCTATCTCTGTAAGTGACTGAGGGCAAGAGGCTCCTGATGACTCACCTTCTCGTATGTAAGAATCTGGAACGCAGCCTGGAGAATATCGTTGATAGATTGCTGGCGCATATTCGTCTTCCCCTGCAGATTACCACAGTAGGATATGGTTACAAATCCTTTTTATATCACCAGATTGTAAAAGTCACCTTGGTCTCCGCTCTCTTCCGCCGAAGATTGACGATCGGCCGTACTCCCGTGTCCTTGGGCAGTAGTCGTACAAAGGAAAAGCCCAATCTACGCTGTCGCAGTATTTCCTCTGCTTCGGACTAGAATACCAACGTAAATATCGTATAGGAACATGGAATACGGCATCACCTCTTCCAGCTTGGAGAATGTGACACTAGTAAGTCGCTCGATGAGTGGGTTACAGAGCACGTCCCAATCGTCCTGGCGGAAGTACAGTATTTTGTTCTTGAACGCAGATGATTCGGTGACATAGAACGTAGTCTGCATTTATCAGCCCGTTGGAAGATGTGAAAGACATCAGACAGCGCCACTAACTCTCAACAGCGGGGCGACGAACGACCCAAAATACCAAACGATGAATTCTTCTAGAAACTCTCGTCGTTTGAGGCTATCAGAAACGGGGATATGGGTCGTGGAAGCGTTGCTAGACGCGGCCCACTTGCAACTCGTCGTACTGAGACCTCGCATAATTTCATGCAGAGATATAGTCTCATAGCGCCGATATGAGATGAAGTTCTTTAGAGCTGAAGGGGGTAATTAGATCGCTCTAAACAATGTAAGCAAGGCTTACCACTCATAACTAGACGAAAGTTCTCGTCACCGCCCCAGAAATCCTTTGGAATCACTGACTTTGTGACCACGACAGCGAACCGGTAGACCTACACCGAGACTACTTGAACACACGAGGACACCAGTGGCAAAAAAAAAAACAAATTTATTACCTCGACAAAGGGGCAGGCAAATTCTGCAAACCTGGGCTTACACTTGGAACCTCCTGTCGAGGGACAGGAGGGCTCTAGCAACGTACTAGGAATGCTTGTGGATCGCTGGGTGGACATATGGATTGATTCCTCTGACAGGAGCTCCTGCGCGATTGTTAAATGCATATACCAGAGTCCCGCTTTGTACAGGAGACACACCAAGATGATACTAGCGTCAAGAGCGGCTTCTTGGTCAGGGCGTTTCAGCTTTGACGGACAAGTGACGTCTCTCAACGCGTTATACGAGCAGCTTCCATGTCTAAAAATGATCCTTTCCAGCAAGTCTAATGTGGACTTCACCCTTTTAGGTGTCTTTGACATGCGGGCTTTCTTTATGTGGCACCTGATTAGACACAAATATACTGGGACGTATTCAGCCCCTTACCTTGATCTCGTCTTCACGGTCTGCAAAATCTGGATACTTGTGTGCTCTAGCAGAGGCAAACGCAGTTGCAAGGCCGTACTCGCGCGGAAAGAGATACTTAGAAAGATGCCTAGCATCCTCCATCCTGTCGTGATAATCTCGCCTCTGGCGATAGGCACTTTTCGACCTTTGAGAGGAGGGATTCAAAACATTGAGGATGTCTGTGCGCGACGATGTGAGAGCATGTTCTATATCATAGGTGCACACAAACGCTTTGGGGGAAGACCTGCCGCTATCATATTTGTATGCGGAATGTATACTGGCCGGGCGTAACATAGATGCCCTCTATCAAACTGTACACTTGACAGACTTCGTATTGGAGCTTCTATTGAGCGATGTCATACGTGATGCGTGAAGGACTCACTTGGAACCTCCTGGCACGCGCCGAAGTCGCTTTTTGGGAGAAGGCGCCTCGGGATGAGGTTTGGCTTTTCTCTTAAATCTCTCAGTAGCTAGCGCATCACCAGGGACTTCTACGGCCGGGGATGGAAGAAAAACTAGAGGCGTTCCCGTCATTTGACAGAGACATTCATTGGGCAGTGGGACGAATATGCTGGCTTCCGTCAACAAATGTAACATGGCGCTGTCCCCGACCCTGGCACATTGTCAATACGTGAGGACACTTTCGGAGTATATGTGCACACCTTCCTAGCAGTCTCTCCCAGTCTGACCCTTGCAGTGCGGTAACGATCGTGTTCACGAAGAAGTTATTGACACCGGAGCGAGTATCTCCGGCTCTCATCTTGGTACCAGTTGGGTAGGACTTCGAGAGGAGGGATGAGTAACTTGACGCGTCTAGGAGAAGAGCACGGGCGTACACCGCGATACCCCATAGTTATGACATTCACGCCTTTCTGCTTCAGACCAGAAAATAGTCTTTCTTGAGCACGCGTTATGACCTGTGGCAATCAACGCCACTGATTGAAACATGACATGGAAAGGGGCCGTACGACGCGCATAGGATCAAAAGACGTCGTCACGCCGAATTGCGCCAAGGGAGATGTTGGCGCGTTGGCGCCGAAAGCTACATAAGAGCGAGCAAGGAATTGACTGTACGAAGGTGGATCTGAAGGTAAGAGTAAAACGTTGTTAGTGTCTGTATCTTCTGGGGGGATAAGAACGCGGTTTAAATATTCCCGAAGGGTGTACACTCGAGAAAAATACGCGTCGAGGATGGAGAGCGTAATTTGGTGGGACATTGACGCGCGTGGAGGTATGTGGCTGTGCAATAAGTTGTTCGGTCTTGGATTATACAATAACGCAATAATTGGAAGCGGTCTCTAAAAGCAGCTTCAGATGCTTACTCCGGTCAGCATGTGAATAAAGGAGCAGCCTTCGCCTTTCGAACAAAAGGCAAAAAGGAAAGGGAAAAAGGAGGGAAAAACCACAGCACCCAGGATTCCCGCGTGGTCCCCCACCGTGGTACTAACTGGGCGGCACTCTGGTTAACTGCGCAGATCGGACGGGATGCGGTGTTTTCAGAGTCCTATGGCCGTGGATGACTATCTCAGTGAAGAAGGGCATAAATACCATTACCTTTTGAACAACTCACATCACTCTCCAGAACTAAAACGTGAAGTTGTACGCGAACAATGGACGCTGAGTGCCTACGAGAATACCCGAAAACCACGTAATGGTCATGAAATTGTATTGAGAGACAACATTGCTACATTGGCTTTGAGAAATGCAAGGCGCGATGACTAAACGAAGCACTAGGAATAAATTACACCTAGACTGCCCCAGAAGATCTCGCCTCTTTCGTGCCTGGAGAGGATACTTCCTCTACAACTTCCGCGGTGGGTGTGGGTGTGTCTAACCCGCCGCGGCTGAGCCATCCTGTCCATACCTTTGAGCGATGACCACAGGCAATGGGGGTCACGTATAACATACCTTTCAGCTTCTGGTTGTGTGCCTTTTGTCGCTCCTTATCAATAGCACGCAATCTTCTCAGCTCGGCGGTGGCTGTCGGTGCGTCTGAATCGTATGTTGGGCGTCGAATGAGAATTGGCGTGCTACCGGGACTAGAAAGCTTACCTGCCGGACTCTGCTTTATAAGTTCTTCGAGTATCTTCTCTGCGCGTTCGGAGTACCCCTGTTCGCCAAGTGCCTTTGCTCGACGGAACATAGCTTTATAGTTCTTCGGATTCTTCGCTAATGCCTTCTCTGCCGTCTGTTGCGCGCGTTTCCAGTTGTCACGCTTGATGTGGCACGCGGACATGTTTGCATAGACCTTCTCCATAAGTTCGTCCGCCTACAAAGAAGGAGATGAGCACCGCATTCATTCAAGTAGTCTGCGCTGAGATAGCGTGAGTTGTACCTCGGTTCGATCTTTCTGTTCCTCAGCATCATCACTAGGACCTGACTTCAAAATAGAAGCTACACCTCCTGCCCTGCGAAGCGGGGAAAGTGGTTTGTGAGATAGAGCGCTGCGGCTAATACAGTGTGCAGAGTACTTGCCTGTCCAGACCCTCAACGTAAAGTAGCACCTCCGTGGTGGATCAGATGAAGCACATCGACGCGTATCTATAAAATCCCACCTCGTGGTACGCTCGAAGGGCTGCACCGCGATGCGATCAGTGAAGTGCACACCGATGGCGAGTCGAACACTGAATACGAACCATCAGTCACGTTCCCCGATTTGAAAGCCGCGTCTCCTATGGCCTTTTTCTCACGAGCAAATTTCAACTTGCTCTCAGTTGTAGAAGAGTCTGCAGACATCGTGTGGTAAAGTATTATGCAGAGCGAGAGATACCCGCGAAAAGGAGGTTAGGAATAGATATGCCCTGCATATATGCATCTTCACCGGCCCGCACGAGGACGATGACTAATGGGCATGTTCATTGGAGGACCTGTTTACCTCTATTTGTTCGACACACCAGGTCGTGTCACGGACTTCTGCACCACCACTTCAGTCAGTATTCGACCCAGTCACGTCCAACCAATTCATGGCCCTGCTCAGCTCCATTCTCGGCTTTTCTTTCTTCGGGCTCGGCGCCCGCATAGGCCAACTCGGCATCCAAAAGCGCAACCTACTCGAAAGTGCGCATCCTATCGCGCCGACCGTAGCGCTAGGCATGGCATGCTGACTTTCTCTAATCGCTTGCGTCCCCGTGTGCATGTGGAACAGATCCTGGCGGGCACGTCATTTCTATGCTCGCCTTTGGCTACCTCGGCTACTGGGCCCATCAGTGGGACGAGCGCGCATCCGTGCTCATCGCAGAGAAGCGTGCGGAGATTGCAGAGCGGCGTAGTCAGAGAATCGCACAAGCAGAGGAGGCATCGGCCGCCGCGCTGGCAGCGGCCTCGTAGTTCCCCTTTGAAACTCCTGTAAGTCGTCGTCTTTTCCTCCAAATAATGCTAAAGCATGTGCGCCTGTCGTAGGACGAGGCTGCTGTTTTCTGCTCCTTTGGAACATATACACCAGTCCCCTCTTGCTGTGTGTCGTCTAGATGGTTGTCTGTTCTGGTCAAGCAAAGGTGAAGTTGGAATAGAAAATGCTTAAATGGCGTACTGTTACTCTCCTCCCATCACCATCCCTAATCATTTGGTTTAGCATCACCGTTCCATAGCCTTTGAGTCTCCCTAAAACCTGAACCACCAACAGGAGACATGTTTAAATTATGAACTTGTTGGCAGAAGGAGATAGATATTGCTGCGCAACGAATGACTAAAGGGTGTATATCATAGCATCCCCCCACGAATATCGGCTTTACAGGATGTCTCAGTTGGTTAGTACAGACGGTGACCCAGGTACACCGTTACATTGGAATCATTCCAGCCTTGCAATCGTTTCGCGCGTTTCTCCTGGGGTCAACTGACACGCAATCGGCCATCTACCATTGTCGGGTATAAGGTCGTAGCCCCAAGTTTTTGTCGTTCCTCAGTTCTTCAAGTGCGTGGCTGCTTACGATAATAGGAGCACCGTCTAGAAGACTCGTCCAGAACCTGGCCGTTAGTTAGGACAACGGGTTATGGTATCGTGACTGAACCGGCCACGTGTCTGCATGGGCAGGCAAATATAGAATAGGTAGCAATGCCCACAATTGGGGAGCCGTATTCACGTCGCTGTGGGTGATTCGTCCACTGATATCACTTGTTCAAGGAGTAGGCGCAACGGCAAGGAACACATCATGGCTTTCAGATGATCGAATTGATGTTCAAGCACTCTGTTACTAATTGTATAAAGACATCGCGAGACCAGCACCGCGCACTTCTCGACTTCTTGTCACCGCCGAGCTGACAAAAGATACTAGTAACGAAAGACCGGTGAAGAGTGGGTGATTTGAAAAAAAAAAAGCATATACACGAAAAGTGGGACAGGGAAGGAGTGCAGAGGCCAAGCAGTAATGCTGGCTGGCCGTAACGAGCTAGCCAAAGTATGAACAGCCACGCATGTCAGAAGTCGCGAGTCGACAACAATGCGACAAGGGACAGATGCGTGTATGGATTATGGCGTGTGCCCGGGGCGACATGTACATGGCAACATAGTAGGTTTTGATATGATGTGCGATGTTGTACAGGTGATATTGGCCGATGAAAAGATATGTGCAAAGGAGCGGTATAGGAAATGTACCTTGAATGATGGAAAGACCATATTCGAGCGAATGCAAGCATGTACAAGCTTGAGGGCGCAAAGAGTGCCACGAGCTGTGGGGAAGATGATGTAAATGAAAAGGAAACCCAAAGCAATGAGTGTGATGATCCCGAAGCAATGACAAGGGGGAATGAGCGTGCGAATGAGCGTTGAATCAGGGGGCAAGTTAGTGAGCCAAAGGAGTAATGCGGTGTTTGAGGGAAAACCGGGGCCTGGGAGAATTGCGGTGATCAGGCATTCCAAGAAGAGGTAATGCATCGAACAAAGCAGGACACAAACAAGAATGCCCTAATTAGGAAACGAAGTGCTTTCCGCCGAAAAGCGGGAATGGGGCATGGGGGGGTGGGGTTCAGCGCAGTTGGAACGCACTGTCCAGCCCGTGGCCAAGACCTTCACCCGGGACGATATCCACTGGTTCGCGTAAAACATCGTTCTCCCCAAGGTTGCCGAAACTGATGCGGCGGGAAGCACGTGAGGGGATAGGGCGCATACGGCGGAGCGTGCGCTGTGTACAAGGGGTGCGGGGGGAGTGAGTAGGGGGTGGTGGATGAGCACCTAAAGCAGGGATCTGTACGACTAAATGAGCAGGAGCGAGTTGTGGATATACGGGAGGTGGTGGGGACCGGCGAGGAAGCTCGGGGCCAAATATGGAGGAGTTTTTCTGGGGGTTCATACAGGGACGACCAACGGGACTATCATCTGGACTTGACGACGTCTTGTTAAGGCAATGTTCGACACCACGGCGTACTTTTTTCGTTTGTTTCATACGAAGATGCTCCTCTTCATCGGAGCTCACATCCGAGCCTTTCGCGGCAACACTGAATGAAGGAGCGCGCTTCATTGACTTGCGGGTCTCGCCAAAGGAATCTGTGCGCCGCACAGGTGCGCGAGGAAGGGATTGCAAGGAAGATGACGAGGTGGTGGACACAGTGGATACTGAACGACGGAAGGATAGACGCGAAGGCTGCATCTTCCATTGAGATTCCGCTGAACGAGAGGAATGCAACGTAGTGGAGGACGGCGTCGAGATGTTGAGGGTATGGGAGTCCGCAGAAGATGGGCGAGTATAAGGATGGTATACGGGATTGGGGAACAAGCGATCAGAGCGGTGAAGGCGGCGAGAGGCTCTACATCAGAGAAAGGTGGGAGTGTAAGAAAACGTCGGAATTTTATTTAAAAAAAAGGAGGGGGGGGGTTAGAAGAACGAGGTAACATACTTGGTGAACGCGTCTGTACCACATGGCTCAAGCTTGGCAGATTGTATGAAGTCCATACTGGATTGGCGGTAGAGGGGGCGCTTAATGTTAGTTGTGTGCTGAAGGACCTCCCGAGACGGTTCGAGGTCCTGGTCCATATCCTCCTCTTCAATAATGGTGCGCCGTTTTTGCTCGGCAGAGACTTCTTTAGCGCGAGCACGGCAAAGCTCAACAAGTTTGCTACGAGTAGCGCGCAGTGAGTAAGGCCATGCGTTTGGACCCTTGGCTTGAGCTACACCGCGGGCAATCTTGTCAAGAAGGTTGGAAGGGGGGACAGGACCAATGAAAGGGGTGAGTACGTGTCCGGGAAGAGCGTCGAGAGTCTGAGGGATGTGGTTAGTGAACGAGACATGATAAATAGGGGCGACGGGGAAGATATCGAAGACATACCCTTGTGAGGAGAAGAACATGTTCGGATTTCCACTCAGGGTCTGGATCGTCTGCTGGATCATAATTTGAGCTGTTCCAACTGTCTGAGCTGTTCCTGTTGTCAGTTGAGGGTAGATATAAAGGATGTTGAACGGGCGAGCGCATAGATGGAGTCCTTGGAGAAGGAGCGCGGGATAATAGGGCAGATCTGCGCCTTGTGAGGGGAGGATTAGGCATAATGATAGCAAGAGGAGGGACCGAAGTGGGGGGCATATATGCGGGAAACGAGAGGAAGGGGAATGGTTAGTTTAGAGATGAGATCAAAGAAAAAGCAAAGCTGAGATGTCCGTAATCGAAGCAACAAGTTGTTCAAACTCAACTTGGCGCCCGAACGCGTTAATTTGAATCTCAGCAGATCTCAGCCACTTGTTCAGACTCACATGACCGCGTGCAGTGTATGGCAGTCGGCGTCTATTTATCAAGTGGCAGTACATGCCAGGTAAGCTGGCATCAAGAATTGTTTTAAAAAAACAACCGCATGCAAGACACAGACGTCGCGGCCGCGGCAGCCCATGAACAAATATCTGAGAACTAGTAGTATCGGTTACACCTTCTGTGACCCCATCTTCCGCGTAAGGCTCCTCAGCCTCTCCGCGTTTCGTTTCCTCCTCTCGATGTCCATATCTACGCTGATGTTGTTCTTCAACACCCCTGTGTTCGACCGCGGTGCCACCGTGTATGAACCAAGTTCTCTCTGAGGTATCATCACCGCATTCTTCCGCACCCTATTACGCTCACCCTCCTTTGCTCGTGCGAGAATTACGTTCAGACGCTCATGAGGAGCTCCACCATCGCCTGTCGACGCTTCTGCAGTCGGTATCGCCCGATCACGATACGATGCGGATCGTTTGATAATTGGGCGAGACCATGCGGATACAAGTGAGTCTGCTATCCGCACGACGTCCGGTGTCACCCGCTTGCACTTGGTGTAGAACATCACAATGCGACCAAGTTTGGACTCCTTGAGTACAGCCGTATCGATGTCTAGTGAGGGAAGGATGCCAAAAAATTCCTTTTGAATGTTCAGAGCCGGCAGGGACTTGTCTGGGAGTGGCTCCAACCACCGCCGCACACCCTCCAAAAGGTTGTTATCGACGATAGATTGCCACAAAGAGCTCCTAGAAGCGCGAACATAACCAGGAAATGAACACCCTTTTAAAGATTAGTGAAAGAAGAACGTACTTCCGAAGTGCTCCCATGACCTTAGGCAAAAGCTTCAGTTTTACCATCGCTGGATGTTTGTCACGGTTGGCCTGTTCGTCGAGCTCGGCTGCATTCAGCATCTCCTCCCGCAACTGGGATATCTCTGCATCCGCGAACTGATCAAGATCATCCTCCTTCTTGCGTTTCTTAGGCCGTGATGCCTTGTTACTCTTCAGAATTGTGTCAATCTCCATATCCAGACGAAGCTTCTTCGCTGTTCAGACCAGTGTCGACGAGATATCCCGTCAGTCGTGATTGCAATAAACCCACGATGGAAAATATATCAACGCGTGCATACACACCTTCTTCAGGAGGGAGGTTCAACAGATCCTCCTCAGTCGGCCCCTTCTTTACTTTGACCTTACGCTTACGTTGAGCCTTGCCCACCCGTGCAACCTGCCCCTCATCATCCCCACGTTCCCGCCGTCGCGGCCGCCTTCGCTTCTGAGGTATAGCACGCGCCTGTCGGTACTCATCCGCCGAGTCATCGGTCGACTCTTCGCCTGCCTCTGGCGGTGCAGACGTCGGGCGTGAACGGGGCGGAAGATTTTCCTCTAGAAACAACGGTGACAAGTCTGTAGCTGGCCAAAATCTAACTACATACCCTCTGCATCCGGAGCGTCAGACAGCTCGGAATCACTGCCGAAAATGTCTTTTGCAAGAAATCGTTGCTGAGCCCCTGGGCCTGCCTTCAAAGAGTAATTAATTTGGTTCTCTGCGAATGTATGGTTCCACAAACACACATTATATCGCTCGTCGTCGTCAGACATGATATGCTAGAATTAAGCTGGGGTCGCACAATGTGATGGTTCTGAGTCAAGAGTGTACGGTCGCGTTTACTCCACAAGTACGTGACACAGCGTGTGACATGTAACAGCACGTGTCCCGTTCCGGTTCTTCCGCGCGTTCCGTCAAGCCTGGTAGACCCATTCCCAGTGCAGCCAGCGCCGGTCACCCAAGATAGCTCAAAATACGCTTAAAAATAGGAAACCAGGGCCAACATTTCTAAGCGCTTGGTTTGACTGAAGGCCTGACGGTATGAAGTCTAAATGGTTCTGGTTGTTTGCACGCTCGACCCGCGGGCGGTGATCTCAGGGCCATGCATGCGATGCTATAGACTGACTCTGATTTAAAATATCTTCAACTGCGTATTTTTCTAATAAGGAAACTATTTTATGGACTGAGGATTTGAGCCCTGTATGGACTTAGTACTTCCCTTTTCGTCACATTACGTACCTTTTTCGAGTCCAGTATCAATCTCAAAATGACTACCATAGAGTGCGAGGGGGTCGATTAGTATGGACACTTGTTTGATTTACGAATCGAGTACTTAGCTCATGACCGGATGACGGACCAATCGGGGTTCTTCAATGCCGGCAAATGTGTTGTAGTAAGTGGGGCAGCCAAGCTAAGTTACCCGAGCTCCAAATAGCTGCCATCAGCAGCAGGAGAAACAAAAAGTGATCTGCCGCCGGCTGCTGTGTGTTCTTGGAGGCTTGGAAACGAATTGATTACATGAGAAGAATAGTCAATCAATGGAAGAATCGTTAAATTATCGTGGGCACAGGGTCTTGCGTACACTGTACTTTACTTCCTGGTGAGTGACCGAGTTAGTTTTGATTATCAATGGCGTCCGGATCGCATAGTAGGAAGGAGTGATGAGGAAGGGGAGTCATATGTCCCTTGCCACTTGGTTGCGCAGCAGCCCGATTATCGCACGGAAGACCGGGCCACCCAGGTGTATGTTGACGCTTGCGTGTGAGTTGAGCCGAAAGACGAGCATCATGGTCAAGGCCGCTGGGCCTTAAAATGGACGCAGATGGCCTCGTGCCCGGTTGCTGTGGGCGGTCAATGATTGCTTAGTCCGCCAGGATGCTGTGTAGTCGACCTATCGGATTTCATTTATCTTTGCGTTTAGCCGCAAGACGGCTCCTTTAGTGTTGGGCCTTGTCTCTAGCAGGTGAGGTCCCCGCCTCCTATTCACTCTGCCTCTCTACCCCATGTCTGCTATCGTCCTTCCTCCCCTTGGCGATCGCCGTGCTTCTCGTCCCTTACCTCCCATACCGAACTCGCATGAAGCCGGATCTTCAAAAGGTCTTCCGTTCCCTCTGTCGTCGGCTCCGTCTCTTGATCATGCCTCCCACCCAGGGGTTTCGACGTTGGGCACAACTTACGCGTTCTCCTCTTACATCTCTTACATGCCTGCTCCAGCTCCCACCCCCCTAAGCAGAGCGCTTCAGGAGCCTCGTGTCCTTACTCACTTCCTTCGCTATCTTCAGTGGCATGACTTTCGGTCCCTCGCCATGACCTGCACGTCTTGCAGAAACATTCTGCAATATCCCAAACTTCGAGATGCTGTGCTATCTGCCTTTGTCCCTGGCTACCAGTATTGCCTCCGCCATGCCGACTTGAGCGCATCAGGGGATATCGAAGTTCGATTTAGCGACCTAAGCTATTTCAGTACGTGTCGCTTTTTGCGTCTGTATGAGATAGAGATAGATGACGACGACGACCTATCAGTGATTTCCCAGCAGCTCTCATTACACCACTATCCTACTCATGCTCTTGCTACTCTTTCGGCCCCGCATGTGATTTCCGTCCTGAGAGCAAATAGATACATCGCGCTCTGTCAAGCCCATTCGCGTATGGTTCTCCTGTTGCAGGCACTGATACATAGTTCTTTATCGCCGGTCTCAGAAGAACTCGAGGATCCCTCGTTGCGGTATCGCAATACAACACAACAAGTGGGACGGGAGCTCGTGTTTCCAGCACCCCTGTCTTTTTTCTCAAGCGAAGAGAGGAATAGAAGCCATGCATTTCAGCTCACGACTCGGAGAAAGCACATTCGGTTCTTTTCCTTACCCACGACATTCGCGCGTTCTCCTCGCACCCTGGAAGCCGAACCTGCCAAGCGAAGTCGCTCACGTATGTCCATGTTGGGTAGACACAAGGTTCCTCCTCCCCCTCCATCCGCGGACCCACTCGGCTTGAAGCTCTACGCCGGAAGTTGGAGAGGTTGGAGGCGTGCGGTCGCAGCATCTGGGTCTGCCTCCGAAGGCGACGAGACACTATTCAGGCGACCGACCCGGCACTTCGCCTGCACGACGGATTCTAGTCGCTCTTCGACAGACAACAGTTACGGTAGCCCATCGCCGCATTCCTCCCGTTTGACCGAGTTTATTCCGACATCTCTCACTGTCCATGGACCCCACGACATCCGTGCCGTCACATCCCGCTTCCGCGCACCGATCTTGCGCGTCTATTTTCCTTGTTCAGAGCTAGACCAGGGGGCGATCACCGCATGCGAGACACAATTGGATGATGCCGGGCTGTGGCAACACCTTTCCGTTGGAGATGTCGTCTGCAATCTTGGTTACATGCCTTCTGAAGAGAGACAAGGATCATCGAGTAGCGACCTGTCAGCCGATGGGAAACGAGGACCTGAATCGTGGATGATTTTTGATGGCATTGGTCTCGTGCCTTTCACCCCCTCAGCCATTCTCCCCTTATCCGAGCCCCTGTCGCTGCCCTCGCCCTTTTACTACGCGAACATCATCCCACCCCCATTCAACCCGAGATTCGTTGCGGTTCTTCCACACGAGGAACCTGAGCTTTCCCTTGTCCTCCTTCCTGCCAGGGTACGCAGCCCCAATTCCCCCAATGGCTTTGCGCGCATCAAAAAATACATGTGGTTGGCACGCTTACGCCCGCACCGCCGTCCCGGTTTTGGTGAAGGGTGGCAGTGCGAATGGATATTGGAAGGCGAAGGGACGAAGGAAGGGCGACAATCAATCGTCGATGCCTTGTGTGGTGATGCCAGTGGCGAACGGGAATGGGAGCTAGTTATGGAAAAGTGCACCACAACAAGGGTCTGGCTAAGGTTTGTCCATGCGATCTTTGAGCCACTTTCGGAATGACTGATCGAACTTTCTTTGACTTGCCAGACTTCTGTCAACGACGCGCCCTCAGGCACTCTCCACTTCTTTGAGTCACAATGAACACTGATTAAGGCATCCTCATCAGTCGCACTCCATTCTGATACCCGCAGTCCGAGTCTCTACGCTTTGAGTAATAGAAGAGATGCTTCACGCAAATCCAGAACCAATTTGGAACCTATGTTTCCTGTTTTCATACGTGCATCAATCATGTTCTCTGCAACGTACACTGGCACACTCTTTTCATCACTTATACCATGCATTTCTTCCCACCTGTATATTTCTTCTCCCTCCAGATGATAGGACTGTTACCTAGTACGCATTGTCCCACACCATGATGCTCGGTGCCCTGACCAGATAATCTTGTACATACTACTGACGGTTCACGATAGTATCAGTAAAGCTGCCAAGCCTTGGCATACTCCTTCATTCGTCCTAACACCACGCGGACATACTACACGCCATACATACCATACACCCATACACCTACTGTACTTCCAATCTTAGCTTTCGGCGCTGATGGTCACGCCAACTTTGCTACTGCCATATCGATAAAGGTTGTCATATCAAACGCACCCCTCTCTGGCGCCTTCACTACACTAGCCTTCTCGAGCAGGCTGTCCACGAGGGCAATGTCAACCTGTCACTATCTAGTACTGTATTGGATGGCGCTTACTTTAGCGTATCGGTAATAACCTTTTCCGGAATGTTGCTACAGTCACTGGGATAGGAGACTGTTTTGAGCCAGGCCTGGGTCCATTGTTGCATGCAGACAATCAGCAAAAGGTCACACCACGTCACTGGTAAATGAACTCAACGCATATATCCTCTTCTGGGTACCCAAACTTTTCCTTAATAAACTGAACGTTAGGACCGGCGCGGTTTTCCGGCGCATCGGACGCGACGACATAATTTGAGAGGGCTCGAAGAAAAGCACTCAGTTGATCAGATGGTGCACGGTCTTTAGAAGGATGAGCGGCGATCAGCCACGAAGGCCACGGCGTGGGCACGGAGCCGATCTATTCAATCCAGGTGGAGGATTGGCGTATGGAGGCCGCAGTCGGTAATCGTAATCCCGGCCGGTCCAGCACGTGGGAGGGATGTGACGTACAAATCGCACTTGGCCGGCGTCAACAAATGGCTTGGTGGTGAACCATTCCCACATGAATGCGCTCGTGGTCCCATCGTTGACGGAGTCGATCAACCCACGAATATCATTTTTGACTAGCGGCCAAAACGTTTGATAATATTTATGCCTGGAAAGAGGGTTGGAAATGCGTGGACACACCCTCGAACTGCAACTTGTCCGTCGCCCAGCCCTGTTGCAGGGCCATGACGTACGCCATGGTCTGGCTCCCGCTGCCAATGCGCGAGATGCCGATGGGTGTCCCCTCGAGGTCGGCAACGTGGTGATATTTGGAAGTTGCTCCTGTGATGACCGCCCTGCCATCAGATCAGCCATTTAGTTGCTGCGTATGCGGCTGCGAAGGACCAATTCAAAGGCGTGCTGACGTAGCTGCCGACGAGTTTGTAAGCTTTTGATCCATTGGCTATTCCAGAAATAAGCGGATCTGTGAGGGCGCTGGGTGTGTATCGAAAGGGGTCTCGGCCAGTTACGATGCAGATGGCGTGAACTCACATCGCTACGTCGATCTCGTCATTCGTTAGCCGCGATATGAGCTGGCCAGTGCCACCTTTCTCCACATCAATAATCATGTGAATAATTCGCTATCATCTAAGTGCTTACTGGGACACTCGACGAGAGTGAAGGTTTGGTCACCATCGTCTGTGGCGAATTGTAAAAGAGGGGCAGAAAAATGTTCGCGAACTAGATGAAATGAAATGAATTGGAGAGACGAAATGAAAAAGGCGTATTCGATTATTACCGTAGCCAACTCTGAGGGGCATGACTGCTCAAAGAATCCTTTTGTCGGGCCGTCTTGTACACAAAACCATCAAGACGAATGTCGACTCTAATCAAGACAAAGTATCCTATCTCTGCGCTCCCTCTGCCCCCACCGTCTAGGCTCCTCATACATAATCTCATCCCAGACACTGCAACACCCTCGGTCTCTGCATTTAAGTATACATTGAGGAACAACCCATCTATCCAGCGTCGCGGACGCATTGTCCCTCAGCAGTCCCATTTCTCTCACGTATCGCCCTTCCCTTTACCGTTCCCTTACGAGATTGAGCCGCCGGAAGACCCTGGCGAGTCGTTCGACAAGGAGGAGTATGTAGAGCAATGGCTAGCAGCACGCGAGGCCTTGAACTCAAATGAAATGTCGGAGCCAAATGAGTCGGATACCAACGAACCTCTGTTGAAGCTATACCCGACTAGCAGGAATAATCGTATGGAACTTCTCGGGCTGTCCGACGCTGGCCTGCGGGATTGTCTTCCACATTTGGATGTTGGGGATGCCTTTGAGGTTATGGGAAAGCCCTCCCTTCTGGGTTCTGTAGACCCGCAAGAGCGGCGCGCAGAGGACAGTGACGCGGCTGTGAAGCGTCAGGAGCTCATCGACGTCCTCGGAGGACACGCTATGCTCATATCGGGCGATGATGCAGACGTGTCCTTTGCTCCGTGGTCGCTCCGCTACAGCGGCCACCAGTTTGGAGATTGGGCCGGACAACTGGGAGACGGTCGCGCAATTTCAATCCGTGTGTTTTCTCCCTCTCTGTCCCCCACACATCTTAACCTTCAACGGTGACTACAGACGTGACGCCCCACCCTTCCGATCCTGAGACTACTTATGAGCTCCAGCTGAAAGGAGCAGGACGTACTCCCTTCTCACGGCGTGCCGATGGCCTTGCGGTCATACGTTCATCGGTGCGTGAGTACTTATGCGCAGAAGGTTGGCACATCTTGCCCTCTTCATTCCTCTCCCTTGGTTGACGCACAGCTTAGCCATGAATGCACTTAAGATACCCACCACGCGCTCTCTTTCCATCATATCTCTACCTTCGTTACCAGTGATAAGGGAGCGCCGCGAATCGGCGTGTATCGTGACGCGAGTCGCGCCTTCTTTTTTGCGTATTGGCTCATTTGAGGCGTTGAACCCGCCCGTGGAGTTGTTCTTTTTCGGCGGTGGCCAACAACCCACTGATCTAGACGCTTTACGTGTGTTGGGCGAATGGGTCGTTGACCAGGTGTTACGCATCAAGAGACCTGAGGGAGGCGCTTGGGGTCGCGAGTTGATATTAGAGTCTACGAGGAGAAATGCGAGGATGGTTGCGGGGTGGCAAGCGTATGGATTTATGCATGGTGTCATCAACACGGACAAGTATGAGCAGCTTTGGGTGGGTCCTCGATGCGATTGCTCATGATCCTTTTCCCAGCGTGTCCGTGCTTGGTTTGACCATCGATTACGGCAGGTGTCCTTACTTTTGGCATGCACGCGAACCACTGACGGGTGCATTAGGACCGTACGCATTCATGGACATTTTTGATCGCATGCATGTCTGCAACCACACCGACCAAGAGGGCAGGTACGCGTACAAGGTAGGCATATCTAGGACTCCTTTCTATTTGTGTTAAAACCCCGGCTGCCTCAGTTCCAGCCGGAGATGATGTGGGTGCTCTTGCTTCCGCTACCCTCCAGCGCTCTTACATATACAAAACGAGCAGCCTATTCGCTCTGAGAGCGCTACTTAACGCGCTCTCTCCTCTTGTCGGCGCGGAGGCCGAACTGGGCGATAGAGCTGTATCCGCAGGCTGGGACAAGGAGGCCACGAAGGACAAGATCAAGGAGTGGAGCATCAAAGGTGTCGCCCTGGTCAAGGAAGAACTCGAGGATACTTTCCGACACGAGTATGAAGCGGAATACAATGCGAGGATGCGCCAGGCACGTTCATATTACGGTTCACACATTCTCGTGTCTCATAACACTGCCATCTTAGCGCCTTGGTCTTCGACGCGCCGAGGAGCAGGACGACGCAGTTTTGGTACAGCCTCTGCTGGCAATACTGGCGGAACAGAAGCTCGATTTCCACCTCACCTTCCGGCACCTGACGCGCTTCCGACCAGCGCTGACGTCGTCTTTGGATACCTTCGTTGATACTCTTATCAGCTTTACATCTGCCACAGGGGTGCCAGAGCGGGATGCGGCCGCGAAGCAATGGCGGAGCTGGCTAGAGAAATACGCCGCCCGTATCGAGAGCGAGAAGGACGAATGGGCTGGCGCGAACGCTGAGTCGGAAGGTGACTGGCAAGCCCAACGCGAAAAGGAGGCTCGTCTCGCGAATCCCCGGTTTGTCTTGAGGCAGTGGGTACTGGAGGAGGTGATAAGGAAAGTCGAGGCGGGCGCGCCGGAGAGTGGGCGAAGTGTTTTGGCAAAGGTGATGCAGGTGAGGCTTTGGTTCTAGATCTGTCTTTGGTGACTTGGATTCAAATCCGGCGTTTTTCCCCACCAGATGGCATGTAACCCCTACGAATCTTGGGGTGCGGAAGGTGACAGTAAGACAGATGAGGAGCTAGATGCGGAGACAAGGGAGGAGAGGAGGCTGTGTGGCATAGGCGACGCAACGATGCTCGGATTTCAGTGCAGCTGTTCCAGTTGAGCTGGACTGTGTAACCCACGGCTCAACGCGCTGGATGATACACGATACACTCTCCCGCTTTCGTCGTTTCATAGGTTTCCCGGTTACACACTGATGCAATATGTCTGACGTTACGTGTACTTGCCGAACCCGGCGCCCGTCCTGCTTTCTGGTTACAACTTTGCTACATCAAGACATTGACGACAAGCTCTTCGCACCTCCATAGATTATATTACTCATGACGTAAGACGCTAGCGACTGCCAATTTAATTCGCCGAAGTAAAAGACTGGGTATGACCACCATATGACTGCATGTAGATACTTTGAAAACTAGAACCAAAATGAGGTACATGATCAGACAAGGACGTATTACATTAAAGAAAACTGTGCGTGACACTTGAGAGAAACGTTGTAAGGTGACGGAGATGCAGTACATTCTGAAGCAGGAGGGGTTGACAGTGCCAGTGGCCGAGATCCAAGTCCTCAATCCCGCTGCAATGTCAGCGGTCAGAAGTTGAAGTTGAACAAAAGTACGCGTCCAGGAGACACATTTGAGGAATGGAACCAACTAATGGCTGTGACCTCCTTAGAAAACTATCTGAGGGGTCTACTTCGAGTGAAAAGGGCTCATCCAGTATCAGGTGCGAAGGGCGGCAGGGAAAACATGAGATCGTGTACATGGTTCGGCTATGATCAGGTGCCAGCGGTGTATGAGAGTGCTGCGACCAGGACATGTGATACAGTACTGTATGTATGCGGTTTGTCGAAGCTATCCGAGATCCCCGATAAGGGATTATCCCAGTTTCGCTGAGCTCAGCGGCTCCACCCCCATTCGTCATTGCGTCTCAGTACTGCACCCATCGCTGTGCTGAAATGTCTCGCGACTCGAACACGATGGCGCCTCTCTGCTTGGCTTGCTCGTCGTCCCTGCCACCTCGACTGTGGAAACAGTTCCAAGATGGCACCAGAAGCGGGAGCACGTCTGCATCCAATTCATCTAGCAATGCGGCTACTCTCAGACCGAGCCCTGAGCTATTCTTCACTCGGTGCTGCGGACGCCCAATATGTCCTTCCTGCCTAACATCAAATCCACGGTTGGCAAGGTACAATCCTTGCCTCTTCTGTCTGGGCGGCATGGGTGCCGTTGATCCCCAGAGGGTGGACGGATCACTCGCGGTGTGCGGACAGCAGCAAGTGGCGCTTAACTTAGATGGTGCTGTCCGAGATGAAGATGTTTTCGTAGTAGGAGATGAGGACGTCGAGGAGCAAGTTTCCGAAACGAGCGGCAGGGAAGCCGCGCAAATTCCTAGCACGACAGCGCCGCCAAATGCTCTTCCGACTGAACTAACTAGGCGACAGCCGGAGCACGATGTCACCGGGACACCGCGTGGGGGTTCAGAAGAACCGCCAGATGGCAACCGAACCAGTACCGGAAGATACTACATTCGACCAGATGATACACTATTGGGAATTTCCCTTCGTTTGGGGATCAACGTGGGTGCTGTTCGTTTTTCCTTTTCGCTTCGATCAGAGTAACCCCACCACACAATCAGGGCCGAACACTTTGTAAATTGAATGACCTCCCGACGAGCACGCTGAACACGACGCCATACTTGCTGCACACGCGGGCGTTTCTGATCCTCCCAGAATCACATTTACGACATGCCACGAGCGCACCCTCAGCAGAGGAAGACGCGCGGGAGACGCGGGTACGCGCACAGATCGCTCTTCAACACGTGACAAAAGAAACGGATTGGGGGATCGCGAAAGCGTACGTTGCGCTCGCGGAAGATAGCGGGTCGGAGTCTGACGTCATGTCTCTCGAATGTGAAGGGGAGAAGGAGAAATTACAGTCAAGCAACGGGAGAGCACGGGGGACGACACTAGAGGAGAGAGCAGTGGATTTGTATTTGGATGACGATGAGTGGGAGTACCGGGAGAGGGCCGAAGGCCGAGGATGGAATAACAGGGTGAATATTCGGGCCTGATATCACATGCGTGGGATTGCCACCATTTCATCCGGGTTCTCGTGATGCGGATGTGATGCCATAAAGCGATGCCTGTCTGCTCTTTCTCTCTCTTCAACCCCCAGATAAATCGATGGCAACATCTAAACAACTTCAGAAAGTCACTCGCGACGATGTCACGAAACACAACAAAGACGGCGACCTTGTAAGAATGGGCTCTCTGAACCGAGTTCGACCAAGCATTCATCGTTGCCCGTTTTAGTGGGTCGTAATTGACAGCAAGGTTTACGACCTTACTCGGTTCAAGAACCTGCATCCAGGAGGCGCTGCCGTTCTCCTTGATGACGACATCGGTCAGTGTACTTTATAAACTTTCTCATGTCAACTCAACCAATTTGTCTGCTCAGCGGGTCAGGATGCGACTGACGCCTTCTATGGTCTTCATCGTCATGAGGTCCTCGAGCGGCCACAATATCAACGTCTCCAAGTTGGCTACATCGATGGCGAGACGCCATCTCTGCACGGCCGTATCGGCGGCCAAATCAGCAAAGTGCCGTATGCGGAGCCCACATGGCTAGCTGAGGGTTACCACAGCCCCTATTACAAGGAGGTGCGCGCATATAATGGTCTCTCACTTCGTGACAGCATATCGACCACTCTCCTCCGCAGAGCCATCGCAAGTTACAACAAGCCGTCCGTAAATTCCACGACGAATTTATCTATCCCGATGCCCAGGCCCGTGAAGAGGATGGAAAGCGTCCCAGCTTAGAAGTCGTCCAAAAGATGGCGTGCGTCTTATTTCCCCTACTCAGCGCCAGTTAGGCAGACCAATACATATCAGGGAACTCAATTTCCACGCCATGCGTGCGGGTCCTGGGAAGCATCTCAAGGGGCTCACACTCATGGGTGGCGTCGTCAAGCCCGAGGAGGCATGTCTCTGCTTTCAACTCTATATGCATGCGCTGACCCGGGGTTCGTTACTAGTTTGATTATTTCCATGAGGTGCGTTCGTTGTGTAGATAGCTTAGCGTTGTGTTGATGCCTCTTGATACCGAAGCTTGTTATTCATCAAGAGATCTCCCGCTGCGGCGCTCGAGGTTACGGAGACGGTAAGATTTCGTGCTACACTCCCTTTAATTACTCAATTTGAGTGCACATGCAGGTCTTCAGGCTGGGGCGATCATCGGCCTTCCTCCCGTATTGAACTTTGGTTCCCCCGAGCTCAAGGCCCGTGTAGTACCGGAAGTTCTCTCAGGGAAGAAATTCATTTGCCTTGCCATCTCCGAGGCATTCGCTGGAAGCGACGTGGCGGGTCTTAAGACCACGGCAAAGAAGACAGAAGACGGAAAACATTGGGTCATCAACGGAACGAAAAAGTGGATCACCAACGGGCAGTACGTGGCACCGTCGCAATAGTGGTGTGAGACCCCCCTAAATTTAATGCGATAGCTTTTCAGACTACTTCACCGTTGGATGCAAGACCGAGGATGGATTCACAGTGATTCTCGTTGAACGCGGTGAAGGTGTCGAGACGTCGCAAATCAAGACCAGTTATTCAACAACTGCCGGAACAGCGTACGTCACGTTCGACAATGCCAAGGTACCAGTAGGGAACACCCTTGGTCCCGAAGGTGGAGGGATCTTCGTTATACTCAGGTACAGTTCCTGGTCGTTCTAACGTGCTCGATGTCGCTTGACGGCACTTGGTTCGCAGTAATTTTAATCACGAACGCTGGGTGATGGTCACTTCCTCAGCTCGTGCTCAGCGTACGATCGTGGAGGAGTGTCTCAAATGGATTAGTCAGCGCAAGGCATTTGGGAAGCCCCTGGCATCCCAGGCCGTCATCCGCAGCAAAGTTGCTGCCATGATTGCCCGCGTTGAGGCCGTGCAGAGCTGGCTGGAGAACATCACACACCAAATGAACAATATGGTACGTATATTTCGGCTGGAATTCTGGATGTCTTGTACTCAGGGCAACAATGTAGTCGTACAAGGAGCAAGCCAAGCACCTCGCTGGCCCAATCGCCCTGCTCAAGATGTACGCGACCCAAACGGCACAGGACACAGCGCGGGACGCTGTCCAGATCTTCGGCGGACGTGGTATTACTCGGACGGGCATGGGGCGCTTCGTTGAGCACGTAAGTAGCTGGTACACGCTATGCTCCTTGGTACAGTTGACTGACGCAGCCCCAAGTATCACCGTACCATAGCTTTTGATGCCTTGCTCGGCGGGGCTGAAGACGTTCTCGGTGATCTCGGTGTCCGGCAAGCCTTGCGCGCTATGCCATCGGGTGTGAAGCTATAATGAGCTATTTTACTCTATTCAAGGCATCGTTTGATGCACGAGATACTTTTATAATTTTATGAGGGGCTTTAAGCCCACAGGCCATGGGCGTTGGTGTTGAGGCCGTTGAGTGGGTGTATTGTAATTCTATGACAGAACATAATCCAATGTACGTCGTGCGTGAAAGATAATACGTGCCCACATCACGGGAGGCTGCTAGAACCACCGCCGTTTGCTAGCTGGGGGCACACCAAGTCCCACATTCGTCGCAACTGCGGGGCCCCATCCGAGCCATCCGACGACGACAGTTTTCGCGAAAATTTCACCAAATCCAAGCATCACCCCATTGACGAATGGTAGGAACATATTGACGGACAGAGAAGTGATCAACGCCCAGACACGCGTGCGTTTCGGTAGAGTGTCGTCGAACACTGCAAGGGTCGCAGACGCAGCCGCCAGGGGCGGTTGGGCGGGGGCCGCCACCACGCGGGGTGCATGAGTGTGTTCAGGAGAGTGCGGACGCGAGGGCTCCGGGAACGACATGGACGGAAACGAAGACGTGGGGGACGAAGGCAAGTTTTCCCAGTTCGGCGAGCCGGTCGGGTCGATCGCGCCTGCAGCGGCGGCGGGTCGACGCGCGGTCTGTGCATCCACGGATGACGGCGGAGCGAGGTTCGACTGTTGTCTTTGTGTGAGAGACCAACGAAACGAAACGCCGTGGGGCAAAGAAACGACGTTACGTTACCTGTGGATGCGGGTGCTCGCTCTCAGCGGGCCCACCACGGGCGGGTAGTGCAGGCGTGGGGTGCCCACCGGACGGCGCGAGCTCGCTCCGGTGCGACACGGCTTCCCACTCGCTCGTGCCCGTCTCGGAGGCATGCGAATCTAGCCGCTGCCGCCCCTCCGCGCCCTCCTGCTGCTGTTGCTGTTGTTGTTGCTCCTCGTGCATCCTGCGCTCCTCCCAACGCGCACGCTCCGCCTCGGCGCGCGCGCGCGCGGTCGCGCTCTGCCGGCGCCACTCGACGACCTGTGACTCGTACTCCGCTTTCCAGGCGTCGAACTCCGCGGGCGAGACGGAGGGCTCGGGCGATATCGCTGTTGCGGGAGGGAGAGATGATTCTGATGGTCCTGGAGGTGCTGCTGCCTCTGCGGGAACGAGTGGTGTTGCGGCGTTTGCGGGCTGGAAGGGAGAGACGCGGGGGAGGTCTGGGACGGAGAACGGGTCTGCGAGGGCCGCCTGGGGATAAACAGAGGGTGAGAAAGAGCGTGTAGGGGTAGAAACGTAACGCACTTGGAGGAGGTCTTCGCCTCCAGGGGGTAAGGGACCCTTGTGGTTGTCTGTCATAAGATATGTGGACGGACAGTCGACACTGCGCACTCGGGTTTGATGAATCCGCAAAGGGGAGCGAGTGTAAACACGAACAAATCAACACTTCCAAAGCGCCGAGATGAAGGCACACTCCATTTCATCTGGTTCAGTAGACAAATGAACGTACTAGACATGTCTTCTAGATACTGTACATCCGTTGCATGGAATATCAGAAGCAGAAGAGACGTCAAATACAACAAGATCTGATCCTGACGGGCGCCATTGCATTTGCATCCTTCTCCATGTCTCCAAGTCCTTGAACTCGAGCCCGCAATCTAGCAGAATGGTTAGTATCACGCCACAATTACACCAAGTCGGGTCTCCTATGGCAGCACAAACTCCGAGGATCCATGAATGCAAACACAGTTAATAGTATAGGGATCTGTGTACATTGACCACTCGTGGGAACGCCGAAATGAATTCCCAAGTGCATACTGATGTCTTATGGCGCAAATTGTCATCCCACATATCCTGTTCCTTGTAACTGTCCTTGGGGATTCTGCCGCTGGGTTCCAACCCGAGCAACCTGAGGATAGAGGCCGAAAGTCCGCGAGTAAGGAGCGATACGTGAAACGACCTGAAACCCATCTCGGCGGGTATATAGCACTCCTGATTACTTGCGCGCTCTCTCACTCTGAAATTTGTTTGTTTTTTCACACAATCGTACTTCTTGGAGGGCCCACACCAGGCGGGGTTTCATCGGCAGCCGGCCGACCCGTCTTGAGAAAACTTCGGACATCACCGTGTCAGCAGCGTACAGTAGGGGCATTCTGGGCGGGGACCGATCAACTTGCGATGTGAGACAGGCATGGTTGAGGAAAGGTCCGTTTCGGCGAAATTACTTGGTCATCCTCGGAGGAGAGAGACTGTGAGCAATTAGATCGGTCTTCTTGGCGCACGACTTCTCAGTGCAGAAGCTTCGGCGCTGACAGAATGGCGAAATAGGAAACTAGGGGGGGGGATCCAATTCAACGTTGCGTTGCGGTCCCTCTCTATTGTTTCTTTTTGCTACGCGGCAAGTGTGCGGTCATACTGATATATCAACAGGCCAGACCAAACTTCTGACCGAACTTCATAGCAGGCCCATGGGGTAATAAACACTCTTGTGGTCGTTGTTTTCAATGGCCCGCGGTTCAAATACGTCAGGCTGTGCTACCTCACCAAGCGAAAAGCCCTTATCCTTTGATTGGGCTCGCCCGTTGGGGAACCGGATAGATACCTGCGCCATAGCCCCGAATCTACCTGAAGTGGCATGACCCAAACGAACAAAGCCCATCTAGTGAGTTCCGGGGATAAAACATCGACTGCAGAGACGGAACTTCCGTTTGCGGACGGACGAAGGTGCGAGTGGGCAGGGGTGGAGCGAGAGAGGCTCATGTCCACCGAGATTGTCGGCGGTTAACGGAATTGGGGACGCAAAGGATGTCCTTCCTCGGTCAGTTACTCCAACAGGGTAAAATGCGGAGTTGTCTTCCGTACGAGATTATGATATCCTGAAATGGCGTAAATGGTTGCATACCTTGTATTTATCAAGAAATTGTAGGACGTGCCGTTAAGTTGATCACGCGGATCCAAGGTGCGAGAGTTGCAGCATGGACGTACCAACTCCAGATCGGCTGGGCATCAAAAGATCGAACTGGGAAATGACTGCACTCCACAAGTTTATTGAGTTTCATGCCTGTGTGTCGAAAAACAGGTCGGAAACGCGAGATCGAGGACAAAACCGGCTGTTGATGGCAACGCATTGAGTGTCGTACTGAGACTCCGTCTCCGTGAGAAAGGTGGGGCTCTATCCGAGTGCCCAAAGTGATAATCGTGACAGATAAAAGCGCGAATGTTCCAGGGGAACTTCCCAAATATCTGGTAAGTACTGACCGAGAAATAACCGATACCACGCCGCCTAGATAAGGTAAAAGGTCAACATTTGGTCATCCTTAGGAGAGAGTACCCAGTGAGGTAGATTGCCCTTTTTGTGGATATGGCTTAGCACTTTGTGGTTCGACGTGATCGACATCACCTCTCGAGCCCTGACGATGTCTGCGACGGAGACAAGTCCGAGGTTGTATTCAGTATCTTGGGAGGAGAGGAGAGTGTTCTGAAAGAAACTTCGAAAACTGTCACATGCAAGCGGGGTACCAGGAACGTCTCGAATACGATAAAGAAAAAAACAATGTCATTCGAGGACGGGAGAAGCGTAGAAATCCGGGGTCTGAGGGGAGAATAAACAAACCCACAGGGCTGGCGTATGTCTGCGACGCTAAACCAATGAATATTAAGCACGTAGGCACACAAACGCCGCTAAGCTACTGATATGACGAGAGCAACTTATCATACTAGAAGGATGATGAGATGGATGGAAGATGGAAGAAACTGTTTAGGCCTCAGTGACGCGACTCAATCAGACCAGATTATCGGACTTTCGAGTGCCCCCCCTCCATGCACTCAGGTTGCGGGCTGTTGACCGGTACCTTGGAACTTCGAGAAAGATGCCTGGCTCTGTCTCGCTCAAACTGAATGGCCGACCTTGTGGATTTGATTTGATAAAGCGCGTGGCTCAATTCCGTGTCCATGTGGCCAGGTGCTGAGCATCAGCCAGGCGGCAAAAACAACCAAGTTGTGCTCGATTCGAACCTCGAAAAACAACCCGTTTTTGGTTTTAAGGATGAGGCTATAGTTACCTCTGGGCCATCTATCACCGTGGCGGTCAATGCTCGACTTTTTCTGACGGGCTCTTGGTCGACTCTAATGATGAGAACGCAAGTTCCGGCTGCTCATTTGACAATCCTAAGTTTGACCATGGTATCCGAGTCGACCTCTGCGTCTGGTGCGCCACGTCATCACTGTAGCTCCGCAGGCCGCTTTATCTTGAACACTCCACATCGTAGTTAACCTTGACTTGTTTACCGTTTACCGAGCTGCCGTGTTAGACGCCCCCATGATGTGGTGTTCCAAAACTGTTGTAAATGAGGGCTTTCCAACCCAACAGGCTATTGGTTATTGTCCTTGTGACACGGGGCCCGTGATCTTCTAGCGGACGGACCCGCTCCTGTATGCACATCCCTCTGGGCCAGGATTAGTGTTGCCGCGAGTTAGAGTCCACACCGGTGTGAACTCGAACTCGGACCGAACTTTTGCAACTCGCATCGACTCGAATGAGAGAGTTCACACCGGTGCAACTCGGGAGTTGTCTCCAAAAACACCCCGCAAATTTTTCTTTTGTTTTATTTTCGACATATCTCCATTCCCCTACGAATAACAGCCTTGTATAGCCTGTAGTAGAATAGTAAATGAATATACTGTAATTAACAAAGACTTGTAGCTTTGCAAACGGAAAGCTACAGCGTGCATGGTAAATTTTCCCTCTCTTTCTCACCTTCAATGGGCAGCTTTCGCTTTTGCCTCAATCCGCAAAGCTGCAGATGTCGTGCTTCACAGCCAGCCCATCAGCAGGGCAACTATCCTTCAGGGTACTATCCACAATCATCGGCCTCGTTCCAGTCACTGCCCTGAGCTCACACAGCAATTCCTTCGGCTCGGACTCAGGCTCACTCATCCTTCACTAGTGAAGGCAGATGCAACATGTGGCCACTATGAGGTGAGACAATGAGGAAGAAGGCGGCGAGAGGGCCAGAGAGTTGTAGAACTCATGGCCCCCTCATCGCGGTCGTGGTCATTGTGGTTGTTGCATTGTAGTTGAGATGGTGGGATTGTCTGCCATCCACGCTCCACGACATCGAGAAGACTGCAGCGCGACGGAGCCAAGCTGGGAGTAGCTAGTCGGTGTACTCCATCGAGCCGATTTCTCTAGGAAAAACAGACATGCTTCTGGATTTATTGAGCAGCATGGACGAGCCTGGTAGTACCTAAGTTACAGTTTGCATATACCACACATTTTTCGAGTACAACGCGCGTTCAGTCTAAGGGCACTGGGCGAAGGGGCGTGGGGACCTTCAGAATTGAAGGCTTCCCATTGGTTCACGTCTGTAACTGAACTCCCGAGTTGCACCGGTGTGAACTCTCGAGTTAGAGTTGGCATCGAGTTACCAACTCGACTTGGACCGCATCAACTCGCGGCAACACTAGCCAGGATCCAGGATGGGTCAAGGTGAACGAGGGTGCAGACCACACCTCACTTGGTGGGAAGAGAGGGGGACATATGTTTGCCCCCCATTCCTCATTGACTGAAGAGCCTTTCACAGTAGCGCCTGCTTGCTTTATCCGAAGCTGGTGGTGCAAACGCCAATGACCTGGTTTCAGGATTTTATTGGCACGACCAAACAAGCTATGCCTTTAGCAGGGCAATCAACTCCGAAGCCTTGGAGTGCCTAGTTTCAGGGCGTCAGTTCAGTAAGCATCTGGGTCTAATTCGGTTGAAATCCTAAGATCGGTTGCACAGCAACCGCCCGCACTGATCCCAGCAAGCCTTGCAGCATCGAGTCGAACGTGCCAGAACACACCGGAGCAATGTTATTATTCCCGGGTTATGGTCTGATACCCAGGTATCTGTCATGGGATCACTGCCGAAAAGGACTCATGCTGTGGGTCTGTGACTCTGGAGCATCGCCTGAAGCATCGCCAAACAGATAACAGGAAATATCCGCTTCCGAGTCCGTGAACCACAAGACACATGACGAAAAAAAATAATTCGAACAAGGACAACAACCTGTCTCACAGAAGTCTGCACGGGCCACGTTACCTAAACGACACACTTTTTTAGGACGCTCCAGCAGCAACCCAACGGCACGGCTGCTGGCCCTTACTCTGATGACTGAGTTATTCCTCCCCCTAAAACTGATCTGTTTTTGATCGTGCGTGGCGCCCAAGCCGAACTGCGATCAGTTCTTTGTTCGTACCCCTCTTTTGAATGGGTTGGGCATCCAATTTGCTAAATCCGTATCCCGGTGTAGTAGCATTTTGGCGAAGGGGCGGGGACATATGATCCCCTCCTAGATCCCCTTGCTTCGCCCGGAATTATATTCGCCTTCATGGCCAGTTCCTCGGGTCCTGTTCCCCATCTGCCGTAGCGGCTTTCCCGCTGGCGCTTACCCAAGCCGATAACTTGCAATAGGCTATGCGGCCCTTCTCCGCACCTATAAAAAACCATGTTAATCGAAAGCACGCTGTCCACATTCTCCCCCAGTCTGCGATCTTTCTTTTTCGCCGTTAACCATAGCTTCCCATTTGCAAGCGCTTAAACGCAGACCGTCCGCCCAACTCAATTACAGGTCCCTCGACATGTGTAAAGAGGAATGGTGCGTAGTTTACAGTTTCTCTTTGTGCCGTGCGTTACTCACGATTTTGGTCGTTTCTTCAGTTTTGGAAATCAGTACCGGGGGTGTGGGGTGCTTGTTCTCTTGTTCGAATCGTGGAGAATCCATCTCTGACTCTCAACGTGTTTACCCATCGCCCCCGTGTAGCACTACGTCCGACTATATTCTACCGGAAACAAGACCGATTGCGGCTCGCCAGATTGCTTTCACAGTAGCGCACACAAACACAAGACGGCGCGGGCTTGCTTTTGCAGTCGGGTATGCTGAGACCTTTCGCTTGTTCACCAAATATGCGGTCCACGGTACCCCCTCACTGACCTCATCACAGATCATGTATGACGACCGCCGTGTCCTGAACTTGTTCCAAGAACAGTGTGACAACTGCAAAGAAGCTAGTTACGATCGCGGTCGGCGCCGTTGATCGGCAAATGCCACGCTGCCTTTGCCCTCCTCCCCTCGATGATAGAAATACCCCATCACCTTCGACTCCTGCCTGCCTGCCGCTATCTTGCTGTGTGTTTTGCTTTGTTCACAAAAAAAAAACACTTACTGTACGAGCCACACTTCAATCAACACGACGCATCCTGTATTCGCATATATTAATTGAGTGGCGAACGCTCAATCGAACACGTGCATGGAGCTCCATCGAAGCGATTGCGGTTGCACCGCCTTATTCGGGCGACACGGGGGGAAAGTCACCTAATTATTGGAATGGGGTCTCGTAAACTGGCTGTCTCTCTTGACGGGTTTCCGCCGCGAACAACCTCAGGGACTCCAACGCACTTCCTTCGGAAGTGCTTCCGTGGCCGTGGTTTCTATTGGAAGCTCATTATTGCACCCTCGATCACCCAGAATTCCCTCATGTGCAAACAAAGCACCTGCTCCCACACGATGACCGTACCGTCGATGCGTTCGGTTTGACTCAGGTAGAGAAGCACCGGAGACTCAGCCAGTCAAACCCGATGTGAAGAACTCTACCGATCAAGGTCGAACGTCTAGAATTTCGTCGTGGTCTGCTCCCAAAGAACATCGTGAATTACGAACCCCGAGCGAGAAGGTATTCTACGCGCATCCACATGACCGTGCCGGAAGTGAAGAATCGATGAGTTCTTAAGATCGACCAGAGCTGAGCGCTGAGCACCCATGAAAGCAAGGGGGAAACGTCTGTGCGGCCGTGGTCCATCAAGAATCGGGGTGTCAAAACTGCCGCCCCACGCGCTTTATGGGTTGCTTTGTTCCACGCCACCTCGTTCCGCCGCGCTTCGGGCCGTCGTCGCTGTCATTGTCGTCGTCGTCGCTCCCTTTCCCGGTCTCTGCTCTTGGCCTCTTGTTCTGGCGTGGCGGAGAATCAGAGTCCGAATCTGACAAAGAGACTTTCGACGGGATTGCGCTTCGTGTCGCCTTTGCTGGGGTACGAGATCGTGGCAACGAGGCGGGACTGTGGGCTCGAGGTGTCGACTTGCCCTGGGCGGCAGCTGCTGTCGTCGGGCGCGAAGAGCCCTCTCCGTTTCCACGTTGTATGGGAGGTGACAATACGTTCACGTCATCCTCACCACTCTCGGTAGTTGAGTCTACGGTTGCCTGGCCGAGTGTAGCCGGTCCTGGACTAAGTCGTGCGGCTCTTGTGATGGATACTTCTCTAGTTTCCTTCTGCTAATAGTCAATGGGGTTATAGGTCGGGGGATACGGGCCACTTACCGGTGGGTTGTTGGCATCTAGAGTACGAGTGGTCGGCGTCTGGTGGGATGTCCGTCCACTTCCTGCAGCAGAATCCACAGAGGGTAAGTCTAGTTGTGGTCTCTCTGGCTTGTCGGTGATGGGCGCTAGAGTGTGGGGTCAGCAGAGTCCAAAGATCTGGGGAGCGCGGCAGCGGCTACGAAGACATACGAGGGTTGGCGCTAAAGGCAAAAAGAGCGGATACACGACGGACGCTCGTGCATATGCGAGGCTGCGAGAATATGTTCCTGATGTGAGTATCCACGCTGCGACGTGCCGTTCGGCCAATACGGTCGACCGTCTGCCAAGGGATATTCAGATTTTGGTACCGGCGTCAATTTTGTGAAGTAGAAGGGGTTAAAAGCACCGGGGTAAGGGGGGAGAGGGAACAGTTTGATCGGTATAAGGTAGGGGTAGGATACTGGTGTAAAGCAATCCCCGATGAGGCATAGCCCTGGGCGCTACCACCCTCCACATCGTGGGGCCGGCGGTTAGCCCCGCGCCAAACTGAAACGAGGGTGCTCGAGCTGCGCGGGGGAACGTACCTTTTCGAGATCGTTGCTGGAGATCTCGCTGATTGCGTCCGGAGAGATGAAAGCCAAGTAAGCGGTGCTAAGAAGCGGCAGTATTAGGTGTTTGGAAAGTACGTCTGCCGATTGTTTTGGCCCAATGGAAAAGGTTTCCCATTGCCAATTGAAACCGTCTCCCCGAAGATCGATGGCTAGATCCTATGGTGTTTGTGAGAGTGTGAAGCTTGACGGGAGATGATTCATCATACTGAATAACGGGATTCCCTCACAGTAAAATATAAGTCGCCAATCGCACCAAGAGAATGGACGTCCTCGAGATATTGTAGTGCCTGGTCGAGCCAACTATCCTCCTCAGGTCGTGACAAATGGTTCAGAGTGCTGTTGGGATTACATGTTGACCAACGGCTGCTTAATCGCTGTTTTGACAGTACTATAGATCAAAGACGATTGGATCCGTGCCATGGTGAAGAGAACAGAGCGGATAACGACGCACCTTCGACCCATACTGACTTAGTATCTGTTATCATGAAAACGCATGTTTGATCGGCGAAACTCGAATGCACTTTCTACTGGAAGATATCGAAACATCCAGTATGTGATGACTGGGGAGAAGAACGAACCATTAGGTATGGAATTGAATTCTCGTTATCAATCTTTACGAGCCACTCCTTTGACAGGAGGTGCTCTGAATGACTCTATAAGAGAATTGAGCATGAGCGCCCCTCTACGGCTGTAGCGTGTGCAGGACCTGTGTAAGCTCGTTCATTCCACCGTATGACGGGAGGATTCCTGCCAGTGACTGAGTGTAATTGGCCACGTCAATAAAGCGTGACTACCGTGGGAATCTCAGTCAGCCACCCCACCCACTCACACCGACACACATACCACCCAAGGGTCATGCAAGATAATGTCTCGGAGAATCCACCACCAGATTACCATCCTCTTTACGAATTTCCAGGAAACGACTATGACAACCCCCGCCCAGATTCCCATACACGTTCCGAATCAGCGCACTCAAATGACTTCCCTATTTGCCGACTTGTCGTCCAACGAAGTCGCAGGGGATTTCTTCCACACAACCAGCATCTTGCCGTCATCGATGGATATTCACAAGTTCAGTTCGGGAGAGACGCCGCGCCGCATGGCGTCGGCACTCCGAGGATCCGACTTAAAGACATGGAAGTCTCCAAGCTTCACGCCACTTTATTTTGGGACTCCGAGCGACATGAGTGGGCAGTCGTAGATATGGGCTCAAAACACGGGACGTTCATCGGCTCCGGCCAGGATACGAAACCGACGAGGCTGTCCGCGACTCGAGAAGCGAGCATGCCCAAACGTGTGAAGCACCTAGATAGGCTGTCCCTCGGGGGTACAACCTTCGTGGTGCACATTCACGAGAATCGCCTACCCTGCGTGGATTGCTCTGCATCCGCAGATGGCGGTGATGACATGATTCCACTATTTTCGCGCCAGAGAGCGGATGACGGTGCGGTCGTACAAGGTGAACAGAAGCGGAAACGTGTTGCAGACCCCGCGGAGGACGTGCCCCGCAATGGCAACGTCAAGAGAGCACTAGCATCATTGAAGCAGAGCTTACTAAGCCGCCCTGGGGGTGTGCTCCCAACACGCGATGTTGGGTCTAAGCTACATGGCTGATCGGGTGGTATATGATGGGGAAGAGTACGTCACGCGAGGGGGACGCGTCCACGCGTTATTTGACGTTGTTGTCATCGTAATTAGATCACGTGGGATGTTGTACAAGTTGTGTCGGATCCCCAAGTTTGTGAATTGAGAACACAACCAGCGGCTGGCTTTGTCCACATCGCTCTAGTTGGTTTTGTTCTTCTTTTCTCTATCTTTCTTTCCACCACCTTTCTCGTGGTCTTATCCTCACACATATTATCGGGGCATCCTTCTTTACCCCAATACCTTTCCCCCCACTCTCCGTTTCATCATCACCGTGGCTTGTTCATTCTCTCTTCACCTTGTCTCTTTGCTATTTCATTCCCATCTTTACTTCTCTATTCTCTCTTAGGACCTAGATGGCTCATCGTGTACGCTACCAACCTTTCTCTTTTCTCCCTCGCCACATACTCACAAGCGCTTTGCCACATGTCCTTGCTTCGTTAGCTCCCACTGCGAAACCGGACTGGAATCCAACGCCCAAAGAACCCAGATGAGAATGCAACTAGCAAGCTACGGCATACTATCAGTACAACCCTACCAAGCGGCATGCGAGGTGGTGTCTCCGGTGCCAATTCATTGAAGATGAGTGGCGTTCAGCGCCCTGCTCTTGGGGAGGTTGCCATCAACCGCAAGGTACGCGTCGTTTTGCATCTTTTACCCTGTTCCGCGTCGAGCCTTCAATTATCAAGAACTCAAAGTCGAAAGCCAGCAAGGACAAGGCTCCTCAAATCGGTCAGAAGCGAGCACGATCATCCTCGGTTGCGGACGGTCCTCAGCGGGTACCCCTGGCTGCTAAGCCTTCGGCTCCTGTTGCACAAGCCCCCGTGACTGGGGTACGTGGTTCCTTGCCCCAGCGACCCCCCTTGGGTCAGACTCTTCCTACTCAGCGTGTCTTCTCCCAGCCCGAACCGACCGTGGTGCATGTTGAAGGGGTAGCACGTCTCGGTGGAGCCGACGATGACATGGACGTCGAGGACGTCCATGATATCAGGCGCGACTCGATGGATGATGTTGTCATCGTCGGTGATGAGGAGTTGGAGAACATGATCGACGAGCAAGACCGTGCGGAAGTTATCGAGAAGCTTGTTCCCGAAGAGGCAGAAGCCTCGGAGTACATCTGGCCTGAGGTCTCACCCAATCACGCTGTCAAGTACCAGCGTGAGGTGGATGCGGTGCGCCAGAGGTTCGACGCGGAAGACGAAGAATACGACGCCACAATGTGCTCAGAATACGCTGATGAGATTTTCCAGTACATGAGCGACTTGGAGGTAAGGTTCCGTTTCCGTCGGCTGGTTCGTGGTGCTTAGACTGTAAAAGGATGCCGTCATGCCAACGCCAAATTACATGGACGCACAGAACGAGATTACCTGGGGCATGCGCCAAACACTCGTTGATTGGCTTTTGCAGGTCCACCTTCGCTATCATATGCTCCCCGAGACGTTATGGATCGCTGTCAACATTGTCGATCGCTTCCTTTCTCATCGTACGGTGTCCTTGGTCAAACTTCAGCTCGTTGGCGTCACCGCCATGTTCATAGCTTCAAAATACGAAGAGATCCTTGCGCCTTCCGCCGAAGAATTCGTTTTCATGACAGAGAACGGGTACACAAAAGAGGAGGTCCTCAAGGGAGAGCGGATCGTACTTCAGACTCTTGAGTTTAATATCTCGCATTACTGCTCGCCGTACAGCTGGATGCGCAAGATTAGTCATGCCGATGATTACGACATCCAGACGCGAACACTCAGCAAGTTTCTCGCAGAAGTGACCTTACTCGATCATCGGTTTCTGCGCGCAAAGCCAAGCATGATAGCCGCGGTTGGTATGTACACCGCGCGGAGGATGTTGGGGGGCGACTGGGTGAGCATCCATTTTGGGAGACATCCGATATCACGTGAGGATTGACCAGGCAAACCGATAGAACGATGCGTTCGTGTTTTACTCTGGCTACACAGAAGAACAACTGGAGCCTGGCTACCACATGCTCGTGGAGAAGATCACCGAGCCTGGCTTTGACAAACTGTACTTGTACAAGAAGTATGCGCACAAGAAGTTCCTCAAGGCAGCTGTATATGCCCTGGAAAAGGCTCGGGAGCAACTCAATCAAGGCGAAGGCATGGTCCTAGCATGATTCACCCGTCCCACCATTCAAAGTGCTCTCGACATTGCATGTTCAGCTCATCTCATCTTTCGCAACGCATTTCCATATATTGAACCCACGCTTGCTTGTTGAAGCCCACCCTCGTCGCTGTTTCCAATTTTCTCGCCTTGTCAAGCTTTCAGATTCGTTTGTGCAGTCCAGGTCCCTTGTGCAATTACGTTCCGTCCACACCCAACCATCTCAAGCACCATATGCAATCACTTGTCCCCTGTTATGTCACTCTCGCTTTCTTCGCTATTGGATCTTCATCACATGGCATCTCCGCATTCGCTCATTGCCTCGCTGTAACGCTAATTGCGTCTCACGCTATATGTGCCGTCCCGCTCTCTAGTTCACAAGCGGGTTAGTCCTCCTCATCGCCATCGGATATGTCTCGATCTTTCAGTGTTGATATGCTTCTGCGACAAGCCCTACTACCCTTCCACTCACCTTTGTCCTATTCCCGATCTTGAACTGCACTGTGCCAGCCATACCTTTGATAAATTGTGATGGTTATCTATGCGTCCCACCGATCTAAACACATTCCACCTGTGTCTTTGCTTTGTCGATTATACATTGCGTTTCCCGTTTCTATTACTTGTAGTTTTCCCGCTATTCTTTTCCACCCAATTTTCTCGCAATGCGTTTTCTGTTCATTTTCATTTCTCTTACTGTTCAATATCGTTTACACTTCCCTTCGGGACACATTTACAGAGCATTGAGGATGTATGCATACGTGCCAAGTTGGATGTATACACATCCGCACTGAGCGCTACCATTGTTGCCGGCGTCTCGGCTTATTTATATACACCAACCATCTGATTGATCGGGCGCGGCGCATTTATCTCCGGAATATAATCACATGTAAGTATTTGACCACTCAAAGCACCACCGGTCAATCCTCCTCCCTCGACCTTCACCTCTTTCCAAATGACTCTCTCTTTTAACCGACACACTGTTGTTGTTACTGGCGCTGGTGGCGGTCTTGGAAGGGCGTCAGTTTCGGTCGCGTTTCCATTAATGATGCTCAACTGAATAGTATTCTGCTCGTAGATACTCTCTACTCTATGGTTCACGCGGCGCAAATGTTGTGGTAAATGATTTCAACAAAGAGGCAGCGCAAAAGGTCGTAGATGAGATCAACGCAGGTGCGCATTGGCTCGGCCTGCCACGTGTCACGAGTTGACTGTCGTCGGAATCAACCAGGTGGCGTCGGAAGAGCCGTCGTGAACAGCTCATCCGTGACGGATGGTCCTGCAGTGATCAAGACAGCGCTTGACGCCTTTGGCGGTGTCACCATACTGATCAACAATGCCGGAATTCTACGGGACAAAGGGTTAGGCAGTTGTTTAACTTTGCACGGGGTCTAAATAAGTGGTGACCAGCTTCCGGAATATGACCGACAAGGAATGGGACCAAATTCAGGACGTTCACCTTAAGGGTGCATTCTCTTGTACCCACGCGGCCTGGCCAATCTTTCGCAAGCAGAAGTACGGTCGGATAGTCAATACAGCCAGTGCAGCTGGCCTGTTTGGTGAGAGTCTGGCGTCCAAGGTTTGGGATATTTCGTATTCACGCACCCTAAGGGAATTTCGGACAGGCTAACTACAGTGCAGCAAAAATGGGCTTGGTCGGCTTCACCAAGACACTCGCACGGGAAGGTGCCAAGTACAACATCAAGGCCAATGCTATTGCACCCGTTGAGTTGTCCTTTTTTTGTGCACCGATGCGTAGCTCTTCTCATCCCGTGCCTAGATTGCTGCTTCTGCGATGACCGCGACTGTCATGCCACCAGAAATGCTGCAACACTTCGGTGTATGTGCTCATCAAAATACACTGGTCCACGTTTCGTCTCACCTCGTCTCGTAGCCTGAATATGTTGCGCCTTTGGTGGTCGCTATCACCCATCCCGACGGTCCTGATGCTAGCGGAAAGGTGTTTGTTCTCGGAGCTGGTTACATCGCTGAAATCCGATGGGAACGCAGCAGGGGCGTTGTCTTCAAGACTGACGATAGCTTCACGCCCTCGGCTGTGGGTATTACCTCACGTTTCCCCTTTGCTTTCCTGAAACCCGTTTGTCGCGCAGGTGAAAGAACGGTGGGACGAACTCACTGACTTTACAAACCCCGAGCAGTGAGTGCTACAGTTTGCTATCACTCGTCCGAAGTTTACTGGTCTACGTACGAATAGCCCGCGGGGCTGGGAAGACAATAACATTGTGGAAAAATTAGAGCAGTCGAAGTCACTACCTTCGAACAAACAGGCTGCGGCCGAAGTTCGTTTTGATGGTCAAACTGTTATCGTCACTGGTGCTGGCGGGGGGCTCGGCCGTTCCTACGCCCTGATGTTCGCGCGTCTTGGCGCCAACGTCGTCGTGAACGACGTGAGTGATAAAGGTGCTCAGGGAGTGGCCGATGAAATAATCAAGGGTGAGGCTACTCAGCTCGTTAGTTTCATGCTTAACACTCAAGGTGCTTTCTAGCCGGTGGTGCCGCGGTGACCGCGGTATGCTCCGCAGAGGATGGCGAAAACATCGTAAAAGTAGCCCTGGAGAGATTCGGAGCAATACACGTACTCATTGCAAACGCTGGTATCCTACGCGACAAGTCATTCACTGCAATGAGCGAGAGTGAATGGGACCAGGTAATTGCAGTCCACCTGAGGTAGGTTGTCATGGCCCTTCCCCTTGGACTAGTCGCTAAATCTCGATGTAGAGGCACTTACAAAGTAAAGATTTATTCATTTTTCTCTACATGGACGCTTATATTTTGTGTAGTGCGTCAAAGCTGTATGGCCGATCTTCCACAAACAGAAATACGGCCGCATTTTGACCACAGCTTCAGGAGTTGGAATATGTATATTATCCCTTTTTTCATTAACGTCGTTCATTCTCAACAAGACGCTATAGATGGTAATTTCGGCCAGGCAAACTACTCGACCGCCAAAGCTGCCATCATAGGATTTACTCGTGCGGTCGCCATCGAAGGACGGAAGTACAATATTCTCGCTAATGTTTTGGCGCCCTCAGCTGGTACCGCAATGACCCAGACCGTATGGTATGTAGACCATACTCGACTGCCGATGTATCCTTCACTAGTTTCCAGGCCCCAAGAGATGGTAGACGCTTTCAAGGTTAGGCATTCCAGGTTTCCAGATCGAGCTCAAGCTAACAGCTTAGCAGCCTGATTTTGTTGCACCCGTTGTTGGCCATCTTGTTAGCAAAGGTTTGTTCTCTTCCCCTTTAGTTTCCTTCATGCACATCTGATCGACTCGGTTAGATAATGAACAGACAACGGGTTCCTTGTTCGAGGTGTCGGGTGGCTGGGCGGCGCAAACACGTTGGCAACAAGCCGGAGGTCACGGCTTCCCAGTCAACAAAGCGTTGTCTCCTGAAGATGTAATCTCTAAATGGCATATTATCACAAATTTTAGT
Source organism: Lactarius psammicola (assembly GCA_025769895.1). Classification (NCBI taxonomy): domain Eukaryota; kingdom Fungi; phylum Basidiomycota; class Agaricomycetes; order Russulales; family Russulaceae; genus Lactarius; species Lactarius psammicola. Next base: position 188,156 of record WTXK01000014.1, on the reverse strand, counting down.
CAGTTTCGATTCCAAACCTTTTAAGCACTCGTCTCACGTTCTCACGTAGATGACGGACGTACTACAAATCCAGCGACCACTCAGGAAGGCATGGAACGGGTGCGTTTTTTATTTCTCCGGAAGATGAAACGACCGTGACCTCTGCTCCCAGCTCGTGGAGAACTTTAGCAACCGAAACGATGAAGCGGAGGGTGGAAACAAGGCAGAAGAAGAGCGCTTCTTCGACCCGGATGATTCTGAGCTCGTGAAAGAAGCCAAGCGCCTCATACCAGATGCCACCGAATATCCGTATGATGAGCGCGACGTTGTCATCTACAACATGGGAGTGGGCGCGACAGAGAAAGACTTGCAGTGGGTATACGAAGGTGACGAGAATTTTGGCGCGCTGCCTACTTTTGGCGTATGTCCCCAATTCGCATCAAGTGCTGGCTTCCCGTTCGACTGGTTACCCAACTTCAACCCTGTAGGTGTCTCTTCATTTCCGTAGAAGCGGGGCCATTACGTAGGCTCACCGTGATTGCAGGCGAAACTTCTGCACGGCGAACAGTATCTATCGATCAAAGCTCCTATCCCTACAAGTGGCGAACTCATTAACCAAGCGCGGTAAGTGTGCTAACCACCACTTGTGCAACTAGTGAAACAGCACTCTTATGGCGTGGACATACTCTTTAGACTTTATGAGGTGCTAGACAAGGGCAAGGCAGCGTCTCTAACCGCAATTGTGCACACGACAGATAAGCGCACGGGCGAGGTGATATTCGAGAACCAGACCACGCTCGTGGTTCGTGGCTCTGGTGGTTTTGGTGGCAAGCGTATCGGAAACGGTCAGTAGATCACGGAAAGAGGTACTTGGCGTGGTATTGAGAACGTTATCACGGTGCAGATCGGGGGGCAGCATCTGCTGCCAACACTCCACCCAAGCGAAAACCTGATGCGACACTCGAGGAGAAGACGTTACTCTCCCAAGCCGCGTTGTACCGGTGCGTTGCGCCTCCCTACATTTCATATCGGCTTCAGTCCTCACCGCAAAGAACCTTCAGCCTGAGCGGCGATCCAAATCCGTTGCACGTGCGTTAGCTTGTACCTCATGCACCACGCACGTGTTGACCCGAGGACACTTAGATACATCCCGACTTTGCAACCTCTGGCGGCTTCGAACGACCAATACTTCATGGTGTGTAATGCTACATATCGGGCTCGAACGCAACGGTTGACAGTAGTTTATGTAGGCCTCTGCTCCATGGGGATTTCAGGGAAGCATGTCCTGAAGACTTTCGGCCCATACAAAGATATCAAAGTCCGGTACGTTGACCCTTCCCTTTTGCAGAATAAAAGTGCAGAAAAGTTCACCGTTTTACTTGTACCCCAGATTCGCCGGCATCGTCTACCCCGGTGAGACTCTGATTACTGAGATGTGGAAAGAAGGCGACAAGGTTATATTTGGTAAGTCCATTGAACGGTGGCGTCCGACGACGGGCACTGACAATACCGTCTTGACACAGAAACGAAGGTCAAGGAACGTGGGGTGACGGTGTTAAATGCAGCTGCCGTCACCCTGGTGAATCCTGAGAAAGAGCAAGTCAAGGCAAAGCTATAGTCGTAACTTGAGGCACGATCACGATGTACCGTGCTGTAATTTGCTCCTTCAGACCGAGCGAAAATATTGTCTATTCAATAATTTTATCGTTGCTTTTCTCTTTCGAGAACGATTGGCCCAGCGTTGTCAAGGCGCAGCGACGACCGGGAGATAAAGAAGCGGGTGTCACTCAACTGAATCTTGTCCAGCAGCGTAAACATCTCGAGCTGACGAGCACGTGTGCTGATACCCCATGATCCATCCGTGACTCATCAGTCTCGCACATGCGTGATGCACGTTGAGTTTATTAGGTTGCGAGGCACGGGACAGCAGAACGAGCGGCTAAGCCCCAGATGTAGCGTGTTGCGGTGGTGTCCGCAGGCACATAAACGATCCAGAAACGCCCAAAGTGCCCAGGTAACCGCATTTAGGCTGATTAAACACTGCAACGTGCGCTTGGATCCCAGTTACCCTCCTTGGCACAAAACCCTCTGGTGCTGTACAGCCCGACGGGCCTATTATACATAGAACGGATGGCTCAGTTTGAGAGGCACCTATCTCATCCATCTTGAGTGGACTAATAAAGTTAGAATTATATAGTCGGGTATCTGCATAAATCGAGCACAAGCCAGCGATAATAGAAAGTCTAGAAGTCGAATACAGAGTCGCAAAAGTCTGCTCGTACGAGGCGAGTAAATAGTCTTCACGTGCAGCTCGCGAGCACGCCTGCAGGGTCGGACCCTGGGTAGAACCAGAACGTGACCCCGACAATGATGTAGAGGCCTAGAGAACGTGCTCGTCAGTAACGACGCCCCTGCGAAGTAAAGTGATATGCGCAAAAGACGGCACACGTACACATGAGAATCATGCCCTCGAGCCAGTTTGATTTTCCATCTTGGACAACGTAGTTGACAGTTAAAACTACACAGGAAAGGCATCAGCGTACAATTGCGTGCTGAAAGTGAGGGGTCTGACCTGAAAGGAAGAGAACGACAGACTCAAATGGATCGAAAAGGAGAGTTAGGGGTTTGCCGAGGATCCACCCCAGAGTTGTGATAAAACTGAAAATGATATCAGCCAGACGTCACAACGACCCACATGTAGCACCTACGGAATGACGAAAAGTGCAATTTGCTTCATGTAGGAGCCAGGATCAATACATATTAGTAGCAAGAACAAACAGACAGGATACCTACAATACTTGAGCCCACGGCAACACCAAGAGACAGGGTCAGCTTGTTTTTGACAGACACCGTAACAGCAGTAACATGTTCTGTGGGTAGATGCGCCGTTACAGGCAATGCTATAAGTCGATATAATCAACAAGGAAGGGAATGTTTTACCAGCCGCGTTTCCTACGATTGGGAGAAGAATGAGGCCAACAAACTCTTTGCTAATGTTGCCACTCGCAGTGAGGCCGTCAATTGAATCAACGAGAAATTCAGCTGTAATAGCAACAACCTGACCGCCACGATTAGTTCTCTGGAAAGACCTGACCGTGGACCGTTGACAAACCACGGTGACAACGATGAGTAATGCAATGGCCATTTTAGAGCTCATCTGAGGCTTCTCTTCTTCCTCCTCTTCCTCTTCCTCCATCAAGCCCGCCTCCACGTCGTGGGGAGGAGGCGAACTGGAAGCAGGACCGGAACTAATGGCACCTTCGTCCCTCTTGCGGTAAGTGACGCGCAGCTTTCGAGCGAGATTGGGCGTGTATTTCACGGACTTCTGGACGTTTGGATGGTCATCCTCGTAAAGATTCTTGTGCGAGAATAGCTGGAAGACAAGGTAACACAAATAGACTAGAGATCATGAAAATTAATTGGAACAAAGCAATTCGTGAAGGGCTCACTGAAAAGCAGGATAATCGCAACCTAGTTGAAGAGTTGTCAGCCGTGATAACTAAACAACGAAGAAACCACTTGCTCCGTGGCTGATAGCAAGAATATCGTGCGCTTCCTGCGCATCCGTGAGAGGATCAACGCCGTCTGTTGTTGGCTGAACGGCACTGTGGAATGCGGCAGGAAGCAGCACAGCAATCACGCTCAACGTCAGCAAAGACGAATTTAGCTGAGTAGAACCTGTGATCGGTGCGGTAGTATGCAGAGTTGAGCACTACGGTAATAGGGACATGCACAGAACACGAACTCATGCCAAAGCCTTGTTCCGAGAAACGAGTACCGCCGGCAAAGAAGCACATTCCTAGTACTAGTACTGCGAGCAATGGCTGTGAGTCAGGCGGAAGCCGCTACTTACATGGATGCTTACGCAAATTACTCAAGATAGAGCCAATCACTGTTCAAAGAGGGGTGTTGTAATCAGCAATCGAATGCGGCCGAAATGACGACCAGAGGTAATTGGCCAGCAAATGATAGAAAGCAATATGCGGGAATTCTGGGAACGGGCACCGGGAGTATGGCACGGCGTTGGCCGTGAAATAGGACTGGAGCCATATGCCCAACTAGATGCTAGTGAATCGGTCATTCACTAATGAATGGGTGTTCGCCTGCACGGGTAAGAACCGCGTCCGCGTCCGACGGACCGCGGTGGTACTATAGCACAAAAAAAAAACACGAGTCGTAGTCAAATGCTCACAAGATGACTGCACAACATTCAATTCGCACTTCACAAGTGCAATAATCTGCGCGATCTCTTAGTACCAGCAGGTAAACTCCATGAGGTGGAGGCGCCACTTACCGCCACAATCAGCTCCACGCTGCGCGAATGCGATGTCAACGTGTAAACATTGTGATATCATGGCCCCAAAACTTACGCATTCCCCTAATGTTGTCGTTAGGAGATAGTTTTCGATGGGGTAATGGAGCTAAGTTGGCCTCACCAAAGTGGCGTTGAGTAAACCAGCTAAGGTTTGTCCGAGACGCAGCGACAACTCTTCCGTCGCAAAGCCGAGGAGCTACGGCATCGTGAGTGGCTGCACCTTTCAAGGCAACAGGATGATACACGCCTTGGCAAGGGGAACAATAGCCAAGAAGGAGACTAGCGACGGGTTAGAGGTGGCAGACACTCTGGATGCAAAACCCACAAATGAAAACCAGGGTATTGTTGAGTTCGATAAAGTGGAAAATCCACTACGAGGTGATTAGAGCCCGCAATCCACCAGATGAGGGTAAAAAAAAACACGCACAGAAAGCGGTATAAAAATAAGCAGCACATTCAACCCTGGATTGGACCACCAAACAATCAGGTGAGGCGAGGACAGATGGTGAAGGTCTTACAAGATGTCTTCAATATTGCCAAGATACTCTGTCGAACACCGGGTACCCCACTAAGTTGCTTTACCTTGTGCCGCCGACGCAGCTCCTGGATTATGCCATAAAGACTCCACTTCCATTTCGCTTCTGTTGACTTCTCCTCACTATTTGTTTGCTCCATGATTGGTTGCTCGGTGAGATGAGTAGGGGCGACCCTATATGTGATGTTAAGGGAGCAATCAAGAAATAAATAAAGGTTGTGGTCGTGGTTATGGTTGTGGGACTAACGAGACGAGTTGATGGGTTTCGTGAGTAGAAGACGATGGCGACATGCTCGCCCCCAAATGGTCCACGACGCTCGAAGAAGGACCTGCCAAAATGTCAAAGCGCCAGCACTGTCAGCCAATTAAGGTGCCCCGCTTACTCATGTAGGGGTACAATGTGGGGGAATTCTATGATGGGGGTAGAGAAAGACGAGGAGAATCGATGCGCGGGTGGAACCTTAAATGCCTGTTGAGTCCATTGTTGGAATGTATGCAGCCTGCAGCCTCGGCTCGGGGAAAGTGAAACACACTAAAGTGACAATACCGCGGGACGACTGAGCAAACAAAACAAAAACAAACACACAAATCATTATATTTCGGTGTACAGTAAGTGTAAGTGTAAATCCAATAATTTTGCAGTGCGAGTAAAAGCGATCCAGATCAAACAAAGCTCATGAAAATGACTCGTGCCAGCACAGCCCGATGCCCGCCTCACTTACCCCTGGTAAGCGAAAGAGACGGCGCCATACAACCCATCCTCCCTCCCGAGAAGGCCAAGGCCGTGCAAAACCTGCGGACGGTGATCTTAGCAGCGGCTCTCACAAAAAATTTCATGGCGCAGCAAGACTGCGCCAGAGGTGCTTACCTCCATTTTCCTTGCGTGCCACCCAATTCCGCTATTGACATTCCCATTCGCGTCCGCCAGCAGTTCAAGCGCTCGCCTCCATGGATGGTCCTTCCCCAAATCTCTACGCAGCGATGCGCCGCCTGATCTCGCTACCCAGCCACTGGCAGTGTCGACGTACCACCCACGGCCACCCTTGCTACGAATTATGCGCCAATGACCAGCACCGCCACCCAGGGCAGAAAGTAATGCCGTTGCGAGTTCAATGACTCGCAGACGTGTTGGTGGCTGTACTGAAGGAGAGGGGGTGTCGGATGGCAACCCGAATTGGAAGGGCGGTGTACACAATGGGCGGACGACCTGTGAGTGCAGCAAGGTGGAGGCCTGCCGTGGCTGCACGCGTACGAGCTCAGGAGATGTCCCGATGAGCGTAAGTACCTCGACTTGCGCAGCCTTGTTTCGTAGGAACTCCGACACGGCCTTGAGAGGGAGGCCGGGGATGAAGGACAGCCCAAGTGAGCGTAGCTTAGCTTGCGCGGGCATCGCACCGAGTAGTTCCTGGTCAACAGGAGCGCTCGATATGTCCAGATACACCAACTCGCCGGACGTGAAGCACGGGGCCATTGTAAACACGTTATGGAACTGCTCAGCTGACATGGGGTTCGGGAACGTGCTGTCACCGTATAGGTTCAGCTCCTTGATGTTTCGGGCAGCAGGTGCCGACATCAAAAAATTTCGAATGCTCGAACCGGTCAAGCGCACGCAGCGCGCCAGTGAGAGCGATTGCAAGCGTACAGTTGAAGAGGAGGCCAGTTCGTCGAGTATATCCGGGCCGGCCCGCGTCGAGGATAGATCGAGGTGGGTGAGCGAAGGAAACGCAGTGACGAAAGGATTCAGAATCTGGGGTGGTATTGATTTAGTACCGCGCAAGCTGAGTCGTTGCAACCCCGGAAATGTAACCGGCTCTTCTGGATGGTGAGGCCGGGCTGGGCGGCGGCGGCGATGAGTGTGACCATCCTCCCCTTCGCTGGAATCCGATTCTAAGGGGACCGGGCGCATGTGGGTGTTCACGAAGACGGTAAGTGAATTGACGAAAACGGGGCTGACGCAACCAGTGAGATCGACGGCCTCTAATTCTTTGCACTCGCGACGGCGAGCAATATTTTCTGCCTCCCACTCATTCACGTCCTCTACGGTAAAACCCCGGCCGCGAAGAGGTTGCCCACGGCCCCTTGAAGGTGTGCCTCGGAGCAATAGCTCCTTAAGAACGGGCAATGTTAACGCCCCATCCATATATTCTGTCGCACCAAACGTAATTAGATTGGGCGATTCCTGTGAAACAACGTGAGTCAGACGAACGTGGACAGGCATCTGATATTCGCACGTACTTTCAACACTGCTTCGAGGCGCTCTCCGGTTACAAAGCGATTGGTAGAGCATTCCCCGACCAGGCGACGCATACCAATGGCCCTGAAGTGATTGAAATCTAGGTGACGGACAAACCGACCTGGCCGCCTATCATAGATGGCCGGTACTGACCGAACCACTCAGTACGGCGCCAACAAAAAAAAAAAGAGCGGCAGTACTTACCATACATGCCATTTTCGTCGCGTCCCATGAGGTCTTGCACAGCATCACTAATGGAACGCAGGAGCTCCCAGCGCGCCGGACTCTTGCTCTTTTGCCGCAACCGGCGTGGAGATGGGTCGCGCGATGCAGGGGGTGACAGTAGTTCAGGGGGGATAGAGCTGTCAGGGCCACCGAGTTCCTGCAAGATGGACTCCTTGAGCTTCCTTTCTGCCTCTGCATCGAGGGCCACAGAGTTCCCTGTCTTGACAGCGAGTGCAGCGTGGGCTGCCTGAGTGATAGATCGGTCGACCGCACGAGCGGTATCTTCCTCCGTAACCTCATCATCATCCCCACCCGAGATCTCTTCAAGGAGAGAAAGCCAACCACGAGGAAGGCGTACTTCGATTTTACGCCATAGCCAAGGGCGAGCAGCCTCGGACCAGGCGTGATTTACGAGCATGAGACTGGCAAGGGTCTTGCGAGCAACGGGCTCCTGCCAGTTGGGAGGTGGGTATGAGGAGGGTGAGCCAGTCGGCACGCCGGCCTCTAAGAGGTAAAGGGGATCTAAGGAAGAAACACGGCTTGGGATGGCAGACTCGTAGACATGAGCGCAGATGAGTGAAAGCAATTCCGGGGGGTATTCCATGGTAGTATGAGAAATTTTTCTTGGAGAGGAGAACAAGTGAGTGGGTACAGTGACTCGGATGTGTTCCAGTGTGCGGACGGCTCATGGCTTTTAAGAAAGGCATCACGTGTGGGTAAATGGAGAGTGGGTGGTCGGTTGACCATTCCGGGAGTGGGCTGCTTGATCCGCGCAGATCGTACTCGACTGCCAAACCTGTCTCTCGCCCCTGGCTATTACCCCACTACAGAACGTCCGACTTCAGGTGTCTGGTCTAGAACAAACGTGCTTCGGCTGGTTCATACCGCTTCTAACCGCTAAGCAACGTCGCCATACAATAAATTACATACCCAGAATAAACAACCTTTACCTTCTCGTTGTCTTTCCGGCCATATCCTCACCAGTGCGCCACATTCCCATCCCCACCACCACCGAAGATTTTCCACGCTATCATGTTATGGTGCGGCTTCCGACTACGGTATTTTCGTGATATACCGAACTCTAAAGGTTAACCCGTGGTCATGTTGCATGGGCGGATGCCGTCACTTCCTTGAAATATTTGAACCCTCTCATTTAGAGTCGTAATCGGTCCGCGCGCCAGTTGATTGGTTCGACCGTCGTTCCCGAGATAAAGATTTTGGGGTACACCAACTTTACGGGGAATACTGCTATCCAATTCATTGAGTAGTGAAGAGAATAGATGACCCCGAGGAGAATACACGTTAAACTCGGGCAGCGGCGCTTGCCCAGGCGGGCAGTCAGCTGCATCCCAACGTTCATCTAGCTACGATCGCCAACTCACAAGGGCCTCTCGGCACCTTCAGTTCAGGGACACTAGTTGGGTGCCCTGAGCCAGAATCCCCCAACGGCATACAGTAACTTACTCACTCACATATGCCCCATGACCTCGTTTAGACGCGCGTAGAAACAAGGAACCGAGCAATACTGTCACGATGTTGGGTGACATTTTCGCGAACGTTCCTTGCTAAACTCGTGCCAACTCCGAGAGCTGCGGGGTCACGGGTGAGAGTAAGGTCGGTACGGCATATAACGATTGGCAGGGTCCTGCCGTATGTATTATGCACCGGTGTATTTCCGCATGTATTTCCGCCAAGTTCCATCTTCGGCACGACATGATACCGGGTGGGTCCGTTGGCTGGATCATTTCAATCTGGGGCTCCACCTCTCCGAGATGCGCAACCCCAATCAACTATCTCGGGACTAGCTGGCACCAATCAAACTTCAAGAGACCAACGAAACAGATTCGGCCTCGCGTGGCGACGCGTCGGGTTCCATCATTGGCGAGATGACGTTGTTATAGGCAAGTAGCGACACGTTAGTTGTCAACCCCACAAACTTGGCTGTGGAAAATCAGGGTATGACTATATGACGTGTCAGTGACTTTGGAAGCCAACTCTGACACTAGTTTCGACGGCGCAAGAGTGTCTCATAAGTATGCCACAACTTATCACCAAGACACACGTGTCTCCTGAGGTTCTTGAAACCAATGACGGCAGGTCAGGTAAACGACCCGCTGTGGAAGGGGAATCTGAATTAATTGGGGGTCGAAGCAATAGAACTGCGCTGGCTAGTTATCTATAGATAGAGTAGCCGGATGCAAACGAGTCGGTGTCATGCATTTATGTAGAAGTCATATTGAGAAATCATCCAAATAAGCGAAGCCGCTGTCAGAAAGGAGATAATAAGACAAGGATAGCGTCAGTTGATGCAACGGTCAAATGACGAATTAACACGCACTGGACACTATAACAGGTGAGAGGACGGGAATACTTATCCTTGCGGTGCGAAAGATAAGAATTTCAGAGGAAAAGTGCGCAAAAGCGAAAAGGTACGTGAGCAGAGTCATATCATAGATACTGGACGCGATGATTCAGTAATGGTGGGGCGATATGACGATGATGGCTCATACGCTTTGTTGTGAATGTTGTAGGCGGCATACAAGCGCACTACAGAGGCAGTTAACGTCCAGATCCCGAATGTACGGGCTTGCAATGCAGTCACTGAGAGGTCTGGTTAGCACAAAGTCTGCAGTCGCGAAACCAGGATATACCTGGTTGGGCGGCGGGAACATTGTTGTATAGACGTTTTGTAAAGCGAAGAGTTATAAAATTCTGCAAGGTGTTGAATACAGCAGTGGCAGCGACGGCCATCTGCCATACTGGAAGTTTTCCATCACCCTGAGGGAGGACTGTAGACGTATTCGATTCAATTACAAGCAGGCAGTTTGTGAAAACAACGCACGGTTGGCCATGTGTCGCGAGCGAGCTGAGCTGAGACGAGTTGTTGAGCAACGAGACACTAACCAAAATAAATAAATAAATAAATGACAGATCGTGGGAAAGCTCTTGAAAGAAGGCTAGGCCGCGACCTGTCGTTGTCAAACATCTCACTGCCCAACGACCAACGACGTCGACGACAGTCATGGCCGCGTTGTCGTCGACGCTACCCACTGTGTCCCCTCCTCCCCCACAGATTCACCGCACTGACTCCATGGGTAGCAACGTCAGTGCAGGTAGCGTCGCCTCCCTGTCGCGTAGACCGCGTACGAAGGGCCGCCCTCGCGCCATCACGGTGTCCTCCCGTCGAGACAGGAGCCCCGAAAGTCCTGGGGATTTCGAGGTGCCACAGGCAACAGGCGATGAGGTACTCGCCAACGCCTCCTTTTACCCTCCCACCACAATGTCGGCCGATCCCTCACCTTCAACCGCGCCTTCTCGACCCCCGCGTTCGCCCCTACGCTCTGCGACGCTTCCTAAAGATGGTCTTTCGCACCCAGACATTGTCCCTGGCTTGGGTTGGAAGGCGGTGGATGACATGGAAGGCTCGTGGCGGTCCCGGGCAGTAAAGATCGACGATTCAACGGTAACCGTCAACTTTCACTTGCCCAGTAAACAGGTCTGAATCTTTTTTTTTCTTCTAGCCACAGCGGCGCAAACGTGGATCGAGCGTCCCTCGCGATGCTTTCCGTCTATCAATGCTCTCGTCTGCGTCGTCCGCACAGACCAATGCATTCTTTACCACCCTTGGCCAAATGCAGACCGTCCCTCACTTCACTTCACTCCGCGAGGCCCGCCAGCGACTTCGAGAGTCCAATCTGACAATGCAGTCGGGGACGGCATCATCTGTGTACCCGCTGACTTCGTCCACCGTTTCCGGAACAGAGTCACCTTGTTCGCCGCGTTCCATCGCAGACTCTTTTCAAGACAATCACATCTCGTCCGTCGACCCTGATGAGCCGTACGATGACTATCAAGCGTTCAACACAGATGACGTTTCATATCGCCTTCGCCTTCTTGTCAGCAACAACTATTTTTTACCCCCCGCTCATTCTAAGCCATCGCCCTCCGCTTTTGCGTCTCCTGTGACTGCACCCTCTAAGAAAACTGCGAAATCTGTTGGCCCTGCTTTCCTGGACATTTTTCGAGTGGGAAAAGCGCGGTCAAAGCCAACCACACCGACTACTCCTACTCCCCCTGAATTAGGTCCCCCGAGACTGCGAACTACTGCAGACTCAACCATCACGTCATCGCGGGCGGCGAGTGCTCGGGCTGATCCAGGTCCCCGTGGCCCAGTAGCGCCTCCTTTAGTTGCACAGACTTCTCGAGTGGCTGTGGTTCGTGAGAAGGTAGACAACTTGGCATTGGCTGCCGAGCAAGCGGAGCAAGAGCTCAAAATGCGAGTTGATACAAAGCAAAACAATGCCGAACACTTCGACGACTATGTTGACCCAACGGATGCCGTTGACCTTCCACCACCTTCGGAAAACTCGCCATTTCCGTTCCAAGCATCTGCTTTACGCGGTTTGGGCGTCGAGAATTCCCTTGGTGCAGCGGTTCTCGCGGAGCGTTTGCCTCCAGGTAGTCCCGGTGTCTGGTCGCTAGATCCTGACGAGGAAGCTTGGCGCAAGGCCCTTTTACACGAGGCTGTAGGCCACTCTCTCAACAACACCCCAGAAAGTTCGTTTCATACCTCGTCTCACGCGGCAACACCGTCCTCGGGGAGTATGGAGCCGTCTTTTGCGCGGTCTAGCCCAACTCCTGGGCCGAGGGCGTCTACTCCGGGCATGAAACGGAACTTGGGCCAGCGAATTGTGGAGATTTTGGAGGAACAGCACGAGACAATCGTGTCCCGGTCTCTGTCCCCCAGAGATGCCATCCCACAGTCTCAATCGCAGTTGCGCGGACACAATACCTCGCCGATGTCTCACTCGAGTCAACCCCCTATGCGTGCTGAGACTCCAGCGGAACCACAAACGGCACTTCCTCCTCCACCGCGAGCTCCTGCGAAGCTTCTACGTTCTTCTATATCGACGGAATCGCCAGGAGAGTCTCGGCGAGTGAGCCAGTTATCTACGTCTGCCTCGACACTTCGAAAGACCTCGTCGTCACCTATGCTCCATTTGTGGCACGATACCGCACCCCGCAGAAGCCGCGCTGTTGTCTCTATGACACCTCCGCTACTGCCCAGAGGTCGCGCCTCGTCTGTGGCTGTCTCGCCCGTTCCCTTTACGCCCAGGGATAGTATGACAAGCGGTTCGCATTATTCGGTCCAAGACCCCGAATCCATCGATCATCTGGCAGAGCCAGAACCTATAAGCACCCGCCAATCGTTCTCTTCTCTACTCAGTCGGCCATCCATGTCTGAATATTCCCAGATCTCTCCCACCGTCTCAGCCTTTAACGACGGGCACTTTGGACCCGCTCCTTCCATCCGGGAGAGCATACCCCCAGACACTGTAGCTGACGTTGAGGATATCGAAGGATCACGCGACACTGAGTTAATTCGTCACCTATCACCGCCCCCTAGGGCGTCGTCCTCATTTGCGATACATTCTCTTCATCCTCCTCCACGTTTTCTCTCATCGAGGGAACCGTCCCCGACCCTCGTAGTAACCCAACTCTCGTCGTTAGCCCCGTACCCGTCCACTTCGTCCTCAGACCCTGGTGACTCCTCTGAGAGGCTATCTGCCTATGTTACTGTGGCAGAACAATCTGATTCACCTTCCTTCCCCCTCCGGGAGCATCGCACGGACACAGTCGATCCATTGAGAACACTGCAACTCTCGTCCTTGTCTATCCCATCGTCCATGCACAGCGCGCCGCCGCCGGCATCCCCACTCGAGTTCTTTGACCAGATAGACTGCGACGTCATGGATGACTGGGAAACATCGGACGAGAGTGATGTGGATGTGGAAAGCCCTGGGTTTGCTGCGGCCACAGGGCGCTCTACTCCGCATGGGTCGTCGCAAGGCCATTCGTCTGTATTGCACGCTCCCAGGATGACTTCGACCCCATCTGTCTCTCCTACAGTGTCGCGCGACGACCTATCCGTCCACTCTGGTTCACAGGAGCGCTCGCCCATTGCCAACGTCCCACGTCCTGCAATCTATTTCAAGGACACGACGAAGGGTGACCAGGGACTGTCGAGCTACGATCTGTACCAGCGGTCGCGTTCTGCAGCAGCGCCATCATCATCCAGGGCGTCTTCGGACACCCAAGTGCGGGGCGGTAGTGTGGAGGATAAGAACTATGCGAGGAAGGAGGGTCGAACTGCGTCGATGCAGCGGTTGGATGGGCTGATGTTGCAGCACATAGAAGCAGAACGGGGTACCCTGAGCCGCATAGCCAAAACCGTCAAGGACGCACACTCGTAGACTTACTTATACACGGTATACCCTGGATGGTTTGGACAACCGCCCTTGTATTTACGTTTTCCAACTAGTTTTATACTCTGCAACGCAGAGTTCGCATTGTTCACTATTTGTCTTTCCTTGTAATATTTAAATATTATGATGATAGCGTAACTACCCATGGTGACATGTCACGCGTCACACGCGACATCTCGTGACTTGTTGTCTGTGACGGCCCCTCACAATCCGCCGAACACCATCGTCCCCAACCCAACCCCTTCGAACGGTCATGCTGCACGTTGCACTGCGCTCTGCTCGCTCTTCCGTCCTCACCGCGCGTACCAGCGTCGTATGCCCCTCTTTCGCTCTTCGCACTATCTCCTCCAGTGCTATCCGTCGCTCAGACGACCACCACGCTGCTGCACCGTCAATTTATGGGACTGGAGCAAAAGCCGGAGAGGTCCCGACCGACGGGTCTCAGTCTACTGGTTTGGACCGTGTGCAGGTCCTCGGTCTGTTGGAGGGAGTAGATGTTTTTGACCTCGAGCCCTTGGACTCTAGTCGCGTCGGCACTCTTGCTGACCCCATCAAGGTTCTCTCAGTTGTCGGTGTTCAGTACTTACTACCTCATGAAACTTTCTTATCCGTTTTTATTTTGGTTCTGTAGGACACCGAGCGCACCGTGGGGTGCACAGGCTCACCCGCTGACTCTCATGACGTCCTGTGGTTTCGTGTGACTACTGAGAAACCCTCGAGGTGCCCAGAATGCGGTTCTGGTGCGTAATTTCCGTTTTTCGCCTATCCGCATGTTCTGACATGTTTATAGCTTATGCTATCGAGTTTGCACCCGACGCTGCGGTTGTGTCAGAATTTGCTCCTCAGGACCCCGCGGATGCGCACGCACATGCACACTAAGTTGGAGTAGAAGGGAAGGGACTCACCCTAGAAATGACGCGTGTAACTAAGTGAAGACCGCATAAACTTTTACCCGTCCTTCTGTTCTTTTTTCTGGGTTGTTATCAACTAGCGAATTGGCGTGGGATTATCGCTTACCACCTACTGCGCACATTCGCCACAAAGGTTTTATGGGTCATCGCTGCTGCTACCCTATGGCTGTCTACGAAACGGCGCGCTTGCAAGTGCGCGGTCGCCATTGATGATATTGACGGTTATACGACCCACGTTGCTACCAACAGTCCCGCTGTCAACGGCTCTTGTCGAGCGTACACGCGAACATTTTCTCTGTGGGCACCATTCTGACCAGATGGCGATATCTGACAATCTATATCGGCCGCAGACCACTGAAGTCCGATACTTCCGCGGCGATACGATCAGAGCATATTGGTACCCTGCCAGCAGGACACGTACAAGATGAGTTACGTCAATTATTAGCAAGGCCGCCGAATGAGAACCGCCGAGTCGTCTTGAGTCGCTCGGCGTTGTCCATGGGTGCTAATGCGCTAATGTGCCTCAAGATGCCGTTATTGGACTGACAGCAAGGGCGATCTTCGGAAGCTGAGAATACTGTAGCTCTTGCGTAGCCTGTGATAACCGCCACGACATGTAGTTGTGGTCGTGCCTTAATTTTTTTATTCCGATTAACGGACGCGCATGTGTGCGGCGACGACTAAGTTACTAACTCCTGTCATTCAAGCAGGCGGCGAGAACTGCCTGTAAGTGATATTATTTCCTGACTTGCTTCGTTTCACACGGTTCACTCTTTGTCACCGTATTGGCGAAGGAACTTTTACTGATTGTCAGCTCATCAGGCAAGCCTGGGTGTTGTTTCGGGTTCCACCAACTTCGCGTCGATTCTCAAGTCACACCTCTTATCCTCGTAACAAATGGGCTGCCTTCGTCTTGCGCAATTTCGCTTGATCTAAGTCTCTGGAGCTCGAGAGTGCCTGAATACCTATATATGCTCCAGACCGTGGATGTAAGTGGTAATTTATTGGTGCTGAGGCTCAGTTCGCAATCGCTATCGTCTCCATGGACCACAGGCGACCGTCGTGATGTCACGGACCTCCCACCACCAAACAACCCACAGAATCCGAATGAGATGACTACTCCTCCTCACAGACAAAAACCCCTCCGTACTATTCTTGACGCGACCTACCTGGGTATAAAGACTCGTCCCAAGCCACCTATGCTCCTCAGATCACTTTCCTTCGAACGATCCAACTTGCAAGTGCCGTTGATCGGTCACCAGTCCACTCGTTCGCTTCACCATCCGCGCTTGGTTCGCATTCTTGCCCTTTTCGTCACACCTTGCCGTGGAACATCCCCTGCTGCTTTCCTGCTGTTTCAAAATGTTGGGCAGAGCCGTTTTCTCATTCACTATATTGGCCGCTCTGTCGCTGTCCGACCTCACCCTTGGGCGCATGCTCTGGGCAGAAAGGAATGGCGCTGCTGTCTTGTTAAACCCCCGTCGGTTCGGAAAGGAGCATCCTCCGGTGATCGCCAAGCTCAGTGCTGCCTGTCCTGGCCAGGTTTGTGGGGGCCTCTCAGGCGCGGCGATCACCCCTCTTCTTGCGGCGCAGCCCGAATGCTCGCAGCAAGATATGGCAGATCAAATCATCGGTGCGAAACGGTTCCCCATCAAATATGTATTTTCACTGACCAGGAGACCAGACGCGAGCAAACAGTTCGATGCTGCGACGCAAGCGAACATGCTTGCTCTCGCGAAGGAGTATCGCCAAGCTGAGAAGAACACGCCTCCCGTATGTTTTGTTAATGCAGGTCGAAAAGATCGATCATAGACTTTTTCTTTCTTTTTAAATCTCTAGGACTTCACTACCCAGCCTCCTACTCCCCGCAATTCTGTCTTTTGCCAGAAAGCTCCGAAACACCAAGAACTCAACTGCCTCGTTCAGGCGCAAGACCCGGCAAATGACCCAAATGTGTTCTTTGACCCGGCCACAAAACAAACGGTCAAGAAAGGAACTCAAGCAAACACGCAACCTTTCTGCGATAATAACAAGACGAATCCTTCTGGAAACAACGCAAAAGGCACCACTCCGCCATCCAACGACACCTCCACCTCCACCACGACGACTCAGTCTTCGTCGGCATCGGTTTGTGTCGTATGTTCTTATTCATTCTCGTTCTGAGCGCCTTCTCCAGAGTGCCTCACCGGCGCCTTCTAACCCGTGCAAATCACAGTCAAAGTCTTCGACCAACACCAAAACAGACAGTGACCCGGCGACTGACGGAGGAAAACAACTACAAACGTTCACCGGGTCACTCGGATCTGCGGCGCCGGGTGTGACGCAACTGGCGAATGGACAGTTCCAGGTGGAGGGTAATGCTGCTTTCCAGAACTTGAACAATGCTCTCACGCGGTCGTGGTACGTCATGGAGGTTTAGAACGGGAGATGAGAAGACACGCTAATCTGTGCTGTGCAGCGATGTGCAAAAGAACAAGTGTGCCAATGCTGCGAATTCTTCAGGCAATCAGGGTGAGTTGACAGTAGCAAATTGTGAAACACAGCACGGAAAATGCGTGGACGCAGTAGCGGGTGCGGCATAGTGCGAGGGTGTTGGCTTTGCTGAGTTGATTCACGGGCCACGCCTGATTTGTGTTGTGTGGTAAAATAAACATATTGATGATAACGACCCGCGACCGCTACGATGAGAGCTGAGACTGGGAAGATAATCATCATGCTGCTCACGTAATTAGCGCCATGAATGATGACACGCTCCTCTTTGTCATGCTCTCAGGACTCTCATATGCCATCATGCATCGCTTTGCAACATCATCTTTCAACTCCCATCCATGTCGTCAGGCGATGCACCTCTACTGAAAGCCGCAGATGTTGAGGTCCCACTTGACTTGGATTCTTCCACCGACGATATAACAACTACTGGCGCACCTGTGGAGAAAGTATGTGTTTGCCTCTTATCCCCCACCTGCCGTTAACCGAGCGAATCGGTGGTCGTCTGTAGGTCAATCCCTTGGGTCACGAAGTAACACTGCTATCCGCAGTGATGCTGAATCTGGGACAGCTACTCGGATCCGGGATATTCTCCGTGCCCGGCGTCGTCCTGAATTCTGTCGGTTCCATCGGGTTGTCACTATCTTTCTGGACCATCGCCCCAATGCTTGCGCTTGGTGCGATTCTTGCGAGCCGATTGCCTTTGGCGCATACTGTTTGTTGATTCGCTTTTCGTCTAGTCACGTTGTTTTCCTTCACCGAACTCGCGAGCTTCTTCCCCGGACGGTCTGGCGCGGAGGTAGTGTTTCTTGAGCAGGCTTACCCTCGCCCACGGTTCCTTGTGCCAACTGCATTTGCCATGATCGCCGTACTTCTCTCGTGCGTGTATTGTCTCAGGTGCTAGGCCGTCCCACATAACGTTCACACGTGACTAGTTTCAGTGCCACTAATGCGGTCGTATTTGCGCAATATACTCTCTCACTATTCGATCTCCCAATCACAGACTATAGTCAAACTGTGGTAGCGCTTGGCGT
Organism: Lactarius psammicola; assembly: GCA_025769895.1. NCBI lineage: Eukaryota > Fungi > Basidiomycota > Agaricomycetes > Russulales > Russulaceae > Lactarius > Lactarius psammicola. Next base: position 170,171 of record WTXK01000014.1, on the reverse strand, counting down.
AGCTACGTTCAGCGTGGGAGGTCAACGACTAATTCCTTATTTATTTCGCTCTGCTGTCTTACCTCAATTGTAGTGGTCGCTGCTTCCACCAAATGGTCACTAAGGGCTGTAAACGTGCTGGGTATTTTCAAAGTACTCTCGCTTGTATTGTAGGTCTGTTTTACTCGGGAGGTGTTCCCAACATCAGAATATACTCAATCGTACTCCAATAGTGTCGCTGTCACGGGTGTTGCCGTTTTGGCGGGGTTCACTCGCGTCTCTGATCCGTTCGCTAACTTTCACAACGTCTGGCAAGGGAGCTCTACCAATCCCAATTCACTCGCGACAGCTCTTGTCAAGACGAATTTCGCGTACACTGGCTGGTCTAACGCTTTCAACGTGCTCGGGGAAGTAAAAGGCACAAGCCCTGTACGCACAGTCCGAAATGCTGGGTTCATCTCCATCGTAATCGTGACGGTACTCTTTCTCACCGTGAACGTCGCCTACATCTCTGCTGTACCTCTCGACGAAATTAAAGGCTCTGGACAACTCGTGGGGGGACTGTTTTTCGAGCATGTGTTCGGTGGACATTGGGCCTCCAAGATCCTTCCGGTCCTAGTCGCGTTCAGCTGTGTGGGCAACATCGTCAGCGAAATTAATTTTTTTCAATCTACCTGTACTTTTATTCTCACATATCGTCTTCCTTCGGCTAACAGATCGCTGTTGTGGGTGTCATTTTTTCATCGTCTCGTTTTCTCAGCAGTGTCTGATGACCTGTGCAGACGGTCGGTCAAGCGCGTGTCCTGCGCGAAGTTGCTCGCCAAGGCCTTCTTCCATACGCTACTTTCTTCGCGTCCACTCGGCCCTTCGGGACACCCCTCGGACCCGTTGCGCTCAAATACGCGCTCACCGTCTTGGTCATATCCGCGCTTCCCGCCCGCGACGCCTTCAACTTCCTTCTTGACCTCGCGTCGTATCCTAATTTAGTACGTCTATGATTGACCCACACTTTTGCAATATCTCGAAGGGAAAAAATCAATCAATTTGTTTCTTTATTAATTTATGCAGTTTTTCGAGGCCGTAACCGCTATAGGGCTGTGGAGGCTTCGCGCACGACGTGCCAGAGAAGGATTGCCTAAATCCCCGTTCCAAGTGTGGAACACGGTGGTCGTCTTGTGGCTCCTTAAATGCGTATTCCTTCTCGTAATGCCATGGTGTGTATGCCATGCGTCGTGAAAATGGATAACGTGACTAATGGAGCGCTCTCCGCAGGGTACCGCCAGAGGATGGACACGCGGATGTCTCCTTCTGGTATGCGACGTACGTGTCCTTCATCCCTTCCTTTCGACAATGCACGTTGAACGCTGATCATGTGCTGTTCTGGGGAGAGTAGGTACCTTGTTGTTGGCATTGGTTTACTTCTGGTGAGTGGAGTTTTCACAACGACCTTCTTGGGTTAAGACTCCCGTTGTCAGCTCTGCGCCTTGTATTATTACATCTGGATCATCTTACTACCCAAGATTGGTGGGTATGATATCGTAGAAGAAGTTGTGGAGTTGGGTAGCGGGGCTCTTACGTCGCGGCTGGTGAGGAAATATAGGGCTCGATCACTCGAAGAACGCCCACTCCTTGCCCCTCCTGACAGCGAATAGAGACCAGATTCGTATGTATCATTTTCCGCTTTATGTACCTATTACATGCTTATAATAGATTACATGTGACTGTACAGAGCTAACGATAGGACCGTAGTAATGCGAGACCCAATTGCGCGGTGTGGGGTGTCGGGAACACCAACAGAATGATACCCGGGAAAATTTGATTCGTAAAAGGTTAGGTTCGAATGTCTTGTCCGTCGCGACGACCGACATTCATGCCGATCGTAGAATTCTGCTAAGACCCTTTCTCCGCTGGGCGAAAACGCCGGAATCCATTAGCAGTTATCCTCTCGACCCCAAAGTGTGCGGGCTCACTTGTCCAACGAGGCTCTTCACCTTGACCGCGCGCTCCCGGTCGTCCACGCCCTTGTACACCCTGAGCTGTTCGACCTCCTGCATCTTATCGCGGAGCATGTCCGTTATCTCGCGCGCGTGCTTGCGGCTCGCCTCGAGCACCTCCCCCGCGGCGCGCAGGCCCGCCTGTTCACGCTCATTTTCGGTGCGCGCGATGAGGACCTTCATTTCCGCTTTGCGCGCGTCACTCAGAGCGCGCGAGTGCCTGGTGTGAGACTCGGCTTCCTCCTGGAGAACGGGGGAATAGTTAGAGAAAGGACAGAACCCACAGGTGAGGATCCGAATGGGAACGGAAATGGCCTATTTTTTTTTTCTGCGGTGGGGAGGGGGAGGGGCGTGATACAGTACCTTGACAGAAGCTTTCTGGAGTTTCTGGATCTCTGCGAGCTCTCCGAGCGCGACGTCCAGAGACGCTTTCTCCGTCTTGGCTTCGCTCCGTATGATTTTCGAGAGCCTTCGTCCGACGTTCTCTGTGCCATATGTGTCAATCATATATGCCCCTTGGACCCGTGACGAACACGTACTCTCTTCCTTGCTGATTACAGCCTTATCTCGTGGTCTGAGCTCGTCCTCTGCACTTGCCGCACGGGCCTGTAAGCTAGGGTCCACATTGGGCGGGTCGTTCGTCGTGGTAGCCGCGCCGTTGACAAATGCGCTCCCCTTCGTCGCCAAACTGCGGTTCGTGCGCCGGGACGCAAGGGAAGCAGAGCGTAGGGCATCTCCGCCGACTGGTGCTTCTGGGGAGGCAGAATGATTTTCGGGGCGTAATCGGGCGGCGTCTGACGGCCCACGCGAAAGATACCCCGAATCCTCACTTGCAGACTTGACGTGGAGGATCGGCTTGGGATCTACAGCCACAGCCTGAGCTGCGGTAGCAGCACTTGAGGGCTCCAACTGGGAGCCGCGGGCGGGCGACCGCTTGTCCTCAATGTCGGAATATTGAGCTGGCGGGGGTGGGTGGTCCGAGGGAGTATTTCCGGTCGAGTGAGAAGCACTGGCGAAATCCGGCCGACGCGAAACCACGGAATGCTCAGGAACCACGTCGACCCCCCCTTGAGGTGGCCTATCGGTGTTTCCCGGTGTTCCACCTGGCGTCTGGGAATTTGGTCCCCCCGAGGCCAAGGTCGCCTGGTGCTGCGTCTCAGTTGATTGGTAGTCAGGAGACGGACCTCCAGGGAAGGTCTCTTGGAAAGAATTATTCGTGGAACGATTCATAGGGGCGGTTGCCGAGGGACGCCTACGATTAGTCGAAAAGATCCTGAGCATTTGTTAAAGGCGACTCGTACAGATAGGAGCGAATTGATAGGGTGTGTGGACAAGGGCGGGCGAGACTCCAATGCTAGCTTTGCTGCAATGCGTGATGACGTCACCACTTGCGGCGCCTCGAAGTGTCGGGCCTTGCGCGGGCCTTGTAAAGCTGGATTTGTAAGCCATTGACCCTGATAAAATTGAAAATGATTTAAAGACAATTGAAATTGAAGAACCCAAGTCCATCACAAACCATAAGCTAAATTTTCTAATACAATACTCTTCATGTCTCCGAAGACGTCCCGGAATGGTCTACGTAGACAACTTCCCGTTCCCTCCACTTCTTCTCCGAGGACGAGACCAGTGGAACAGGCTTTAGGGTATATTCTACGCTCAGCGCAGCCAATGCGCCACCGTACGAATGTGGAATCCCGTTGTTTGTTTGTTTGTTTTTTCGTCAATGCTTCGTATCGTGCGAGTATCGCCTTACGTGCTCACCGGTATTGATAACAATTATCTTACCGTTACAACGGGATACAATTTCCTGTGGCAATTAGTAACCTTCAACTTTGTTTGGGAGAAAAACGACGCACCTAAAGTTTGGGACGAGGCCTATAATCGGCCTTCGAGTTACCGTCTGTTCCAGTAATACAGTATTGGATCCACGCCTGGCACACCTTCGTTTTGTCGTTTAGTGCCCACCAATAATACCATCCGCTTCTAACAGTGCGTGTTCCTCGCGGGTCGTGCTTGGTGGCAATCTGGGGTATGCATGGGGAGGGTGAGGCGGAGGCTGTACGCGGTGCTGCACTGGCAACTTGTGCAGTATCGAACGTCCAATGTCGTTGATGGTAGACGGGGACGAGGAGAGCCCCAGATAGCTTGGTGCGAGACCTCCATACACAATAAATGAGCGGCGTGAGAGTGGTGCAGGCAAGCGGGCAGCTGTGGAATCGTTTGCAGCCCAACCGCGTCCGTTACGACCACTCGAGAGCATAGCTTGCCGCGCAGAGGCTTCACCAAAGGTCTTGATCTCACTTTCATGAACACACCTGGGCTGACACCCTCAGTATGATACCTAAAGCAGTACGAACGACGCACCTCCAGATGCGACAAAGTCATCAGCTAGGAAAAATCGCGACCATGACCCTGGGGATGGTAGAGGTGTGACCCACTTGCCGTGCACCCTGAGTGCTGAGCGGGTAACAAGTTCGTCATGATGGACAATATTGTCCTTGCACACCTCCGCTCCGATCAATGCCTCTAACGCGGGACGGTGCAGGTCAACCCTCTTGTGAGGGAGTGCCGGGGAGAGGTGGTTGTAACAAGCCAGCGCAGCTGGGAGACGCAAGAGCAGAATAGAAAGCCGAAACTACTGGAATTAATAGAAGTTTATCGTTGCTAGAGCTAGACGTGCTAATAGGACGACTGAAATAATTCGGGTGGAGACCTGGCATGGCTACTGCTGGTGACTCGAGTGACTAGTGACTAGTGACTGCTAGTGATTCTTACAGTAGTGATTCTAGCACGCGCCATCATCTTGCTACTGTGATGCTCCCCCTTGACGTAGCCAGTCTGAGGCGGCACGTGCTCATTCCTCTCTTGTCTACTGCCACCTCTCCGCACTTTTCTTCAACGGTTCAAAGAACCGGAATTCTTTTATTTCGTCCGCCGTGCACAGTACTTTGATCGCCAATGCGTTGACGGGTTCTACAGTCCTGGCACGCATCGTCTCGCTCCGGGAGGGCCCACCCACCCGTCGCGACCTTTCAAACACAGAACGCCTCATTTTCGATCGAGAAGCACTTCGTTCTCCCGCCCATTCTTAACATGCCTTTCTCCATATTACTTAGACGTTCGCTGTCCTACCAGTACATCCAGAGGATTAACAGTCCTGTTTCCCCGCTACCTCGTAATATACCCATCGGCTAGCCAACCATATTTGAAGTCGGTTCTGTGCCTCCGCGCCGGATTCCCTTTCCCCCCTCTTTCCTCCCGCCGCCGCACGGAACTTACCCCCCGGAGAGCTAAGCAGCGACCCTCAAAGGAGGACTAAAATGTGGGCATCGCACTAAGCGCAAAGACGTTCAGGAGGTTAAAAGACTTAGGTACAGTATCACAGGGCTACTCGAGGATGCGTTAGGATATCGCTTTGACGAATCTGGAATTAGTAAGTTGTGTGACCCCAGTTCAGACAACCTTGTTACCCATACTTCTTCCTTCAGACCGTCTGGAGCGATCTCTGTATCTTCCGTATGATCTCCCAAGCGACTCTGTTCCTACTGGAAGCGGATAGATGCTCACCTATGTTCTCCCGATTGTAGTGGTGGGTACCCTTTGCATCATGAAGAAGCGGAGAGATGACGGAGGAGAGCCGGTGCTCTCTTCCTGTGCCGTGGCCCGTCTGCGTGCTCTGGTCGTGCTCCCGACACGCGATCTCGTCGTTCAAGTCCGCGAGACGTTTGAAGCCATCGCCAAGGGTCGCGGGTTGAAGGTCAGTATCGCTGCATTAAGTTTATTGGCACTCCAACCTGATATAGCTCTTTCGTTAGATAGGCTCTGTAACTCGCCAGCATTCATACTCTCACGAGCAAGCCGAGCTTGTGAACAAAGGGCCGACGTGCGTGCTGGCCCGCCTTGCAACGGCCTACAGACAGACTACGGATCCCGAGTAGCCCTCAGGGAGTGAACATATTGATATGCACCCGGGCGGGTCAATAGACCATCTGAGTGGGACGTCGAATTTCTCGCTCCAGCATATGCGGTTCCTGGCCATTGATGAGGTCGATTGGTTGCTTGCACGGGCGCAGGTATTGGCGGCAACTCGTCCGCCGGTATATGCACACCGTGACCAAACCCAAGGAGGACAGGATGGTGTCGATTCCATACCCAGCCCTGCATTCTTATATATTCTGCCTGGCGGATCTATCATGTGTGCAGACATAGATAAGAAGGGGGGTCCTTCGGAACTCAGGAACCCGTGTTACGTAGTAGTCCAATCTGTGGGCGGGGTCCAAATGGAAGGATTCATTGTAGCACGTCTGCACGTTGAACATTTGTCGTTTGTCTTTGTCATAAACGACCGCACGATATCAACTAAGTGGGCCTGCAAGAACACATAATCGTGTGCCATTCTTTGCAATAGCCGCTGATACTTTTCCATCTGGTTCCCTCCGTCATGATCACAAACGCTTTGTAGTTTACTAAGTCCACAGAGTCAGCGCTGCGGCTCATCCAACGATTCGAATTCTTTGAGGCGGCTTGGTTTAATAGCCAGGACGACGCCGCGCAGAAGAGGAAGCCAGTAGTCGTGCGGGCTTATTCGAGTCCTTGGAGCGCGGCGCCAGTCCATTTTAGAAAAGCTGCGAGTGCAAGCTCTTCCGTAGCCTATAAATATAATAATAACCACTACAACGCGTTGTTGTGGTTGCCCTCACTTTTTCCGAGTAACCGACGCACATGCGTGCGACGGCGACAATGTTACTGACCCTTGTAATTCAAGCAGGCGGGGAGAACCACCCTGAGAATGATATTGTTCTCCTGACTTGGCTTCATTTCACACGATTCACTCTTTGTTTGGCGAAAGTACTTTTAATAGTCAACTCATTAGGCAAGCTTGAGGTATTGTCTTGGGTTCCACCAACTTCACGTCGGTTCTTGAGTTATACCTCTTATCACCGTAATGAATCGGCTGCCTTCGTCTTGCGCAATTTCGCTTGATTTAAAAATCTGAAGCTACGAGAGAGCATGGATACCTACGTATGTCCAGATAAGTGGTAACTTCAAGTCACTGGTGGTGAGGCTCAGTTTGCAGTCACTATGGTCTCCATTGACTACAGGCGACCGTCGTCATGGTACGGATGTCCTACTACCAAACCAACCCACGGAGTCCGAGTGAGATGACTACTCCTCCTCACAGACAAAAGCCCCTCCGTACTATTCTTGACGCGACCTACCTGGGTATAAAGACTCGTCCCAAGCCACCTATGCTCCTCAGATCACTTTCCTTCGAACGATCCAACTTGCAAGTGCCGTTGATCGGTCACCAGTCCACTCGTTCGCTTCACCATCCGCGCTTGGTTCGCATTCTTGCCCTTTTCGTCACACTTTGCCGTAGAACATCCCCTGCCGCTTTCCTGCTCTTTCAAAATGTTGGGCAGAGCCGTTTTCTCATTCACTATATTGGCCGCTCTGTCGCTGTCCGACCTCACGCTTGGGCGCATGCTCTGGGCAGAAAGGAGGGGCGATCCTGTCTTGTTAAACCCCCGTCGGTTCGGACAGCAGAATCCTCCGGTGATCGCCAAGCTCAGTGCTGCCTGTCCTGGCCAGGTTTGTGGGGGCCTCTCAGGCGCGGCGATCACCCCTCTTCTTGCGGCGCAGCCCGAATGCTCGCAGCAAGATATGGCAGATCAAATCATCGGTGCGAAACGGTTCCTCATCAAATATGCGCTTTCACTGACCAGGAGACCAGACGCGAGCAAACAGTTTGATGCTGCGACGCAAGCGAACATGCTTGCTCTCGCGAAGGAGTATCGCCAAGCTGAGAAGAACACGCCTCCCGTATGTTTTGTTAATGCAGGTCGAAAAGATCGATCATAGACTTTTTCTTTCTTTTTAAATCTCTAGGACTTCACTACCCAGCCTCCTACTCCCCGCAATTCTGTCTTTTGCCAGAAAGCTCCGAAACACCAAGAACTCAACTGCCTCGTTCAGGCGCAAGACCCGGCAAATGACCCAAATGTGTTCTTTGACCCGGCCACAAAACAAACTGTCAAGAAAGGAACTCAAGCAAACACGCAACCTTTCTGCGACAATAACAAGACGAATCCTTCTGGAAACAACGCAAAAGGCACCACTCCGCCATCCAACGACACCTCCACCGACACCACGACGACTCAGTCTTCGTCGGCAACGGTTTGTGTCATATATTCTTATGCATTCTTCTTTTGAACGCCTTCTCCAGAGTGCCTCACCGGCGCCTTCTAACCCGTGCAAATCACAGTCAAAGTCTTCGACCAACACCAAAACAGACAGTGACCCGGCGACTGACGGAGGAAAACAACTACAAACGTTCACCGGGTCACTCGGATCTGCGGCGCCGGGTGTGACGAAACTGGCGAATGGACAGTTCCAGGTGGAGGGTAATGCTGCTTTCCAGAACTTGAACAATGCTCTCACGCGGTCATGGTACGTCATGGAGGTTTAGAACGGGAGATGAGAAGACATGCTAATCTGTGCTGTCCAGCGATGTGCAAAAGAACAAGTGTGCCAATGCTGCGAATTCTTCAGGCAATCAGGGTGAGTTGACAGTAGCAAATTGTGAAACACAGCACGGAAAATGCGTGGACGCAGTAGCGGGTGCGGCATAGTGCGAGGGTGTTGGCTTTGCTGATATGATTAACGAGCCACGCCTGATTTCTGTTATGTGGTAATATAAAATATAATCTATTGATGTTAACGACCCGCAACCGCGACGATGAGAGACTGGGAAGACCCGGATCGTATCATATCCGTATCAGGTCGAACGTTCAGTCGATGGATGACACGCTCCTCATGCTCTCAAGCTCTCATATGCCATCATGCATCGTTCCGCAACATCATCTTTCAACTCCCATCCACGTCGCCAGGCGATGCACCTACACTGAAAGCCTCCGTAGATGTTGAGGTCCCACCTGCCTTGGATCGTTCCACCGACGATACAACGACTACTGGCGCACCTGTCGAGAATGTATGTGTTCAAGTTTGCCTCTTTTCCCCCACGCACAACCCGAGATGCTGGGTTCATCTCCATCGTAATCGTAACGGTACTCTTTCTCACTGTGAACGTCGCCTACATCTCTGCGGTGCCGCTCGACGAAATCAAGGGCTCTGGACAACTCGTGGGGGGCCTGTTTTTCGAGCATGTGTTCGGTGGACAATGGGCCTCCAAGATCCTTCCAGTCCTAGTCGCGTTCGGCTGTGTGGGCAACGCTGTCAGCGAATTTTTTTCCAATCCACCCGCACCCTATCCTCACCTTTCGTCTTCCTTCGAATAACAGATCGCTGTTATGGGTGTCATTTTTTCGTCGTTTCCTTTTATTAGCAGCGTCTGACGACCTGTGCAGACGATCGGTCAACCAGATGACCTGCGCCACGCAAACATCAGTGTCATAGGGAAGGAAATACGTTTCTTGCGTACCTTCTCTCCGACATCCGTCATGTCACCGCTGGGCGGCACATCAAGGTCGGGCTCCAGACAAGCATCATGAATGGCTTTCCAATCCCGCTCTGCTTCGAAAGGCCGACCGGAACAAATATTGTCGCGAATGGTGACATTAGCTCGAGAGTTCAGTGCGCCTTCTTCGAATTCATCACAATAACCAAGCTGGATCCGGGCGCTCTGGGGATAGTACGCTATAGATCTACCAACGCGAACTGAGGCATCCGTCTTGCGCATGTCGCCATTCAAGCCCTAGAGCAACGACATCTTCCTAGATCCCGCTACTCTCACGATGACCACGAGCTGTCCACGTGGTAACCTAAGGTCAATGTGCCTCCACTTGAAGTCTTGAACAGCACCTCTTCATCAACTTCTTTCGGTTGGGATACGGGTTCGGGCTTAGGGCGGGGGTCACTACGACTCTTCGTTTCTCCCTTATCTTCCTTGCTCTCGTTGAGGTCTGGTGGAGGGCCGTCCCAAGAGTATGACTCGTTTTCGGTTTCAATAGCATACTCTAATTTCGAGTCTTGCACAAGCGTCTCAGAAATGAGTCCCGCTGTGACGCACTCTTGGAGACGACCAATCGCATTTCACGCGTCTGTAATTGAACTAAAGGACAAACCTATGACGCCACAGGATTAGCACACAGCGGACATAGCCCCAAAGGTCACGTAACTTACGTAGCGTCATAAGATGAAAACGTAACAGCTGGAACCAAGTCCATGAGGAAAATATAATGGCAGGTGTAAGTTGACGTCCAGAACTTGCGTATACTACACACACTCTACACGTCTCCGAAGATATCCCGTTCTTCGTCGACCAGCATCACGGAATGGTCCACGTAGAGCGCCTTCACGACTTCCCGTTCCTTCCACTTCTTCTCCGAGGACGAGAGCGGCTTTAGGGTATATTCAACGCTCAGCGCAGACAATGCGCCACCGTACGCGTGCGAAATCCCTTTGTTTTGTTTTCGTCAATGCTTCGTATCGCGCGAGTGTCGCATTACGTGTGCTCACCGGTATCGATGATAATTATCTTGCCATTGCAACGCGATACAATTTTCTACACCAAATAGTAACTCACCTTCATTTTTGTATAGGAGAAAAACGACGCACCTCAAAATTTGGGGTATGGCCCATTATCATCCTTCGAGTCCCCGTCTTTTCCAGCACTGGGTCGACCGCCCGACACACTTTCGCTTCATCATTCAGTGCCCACCCACGATACCACAGAGGGCCTTCCGCTTCTAGCAGTGCGTGTTCCTCGCGGGTCGTACTTGGTGGCAACCTGGGGTATGCGTGGGGAGGGTGAGGCGGTGGCTGTACGCGGTGCTGCAACTTGTGAAGTAGTGAACGTGCAATGCCATTGATGGCAGACGGGAACGGAGAGAGCCCCGGATAGCCTGGTGCGAGACCCCCGTGCACAAAGGAATAAGCAGCATGAGAGAGTGGTGAAGGCAAGCGGACAGCTGCGGAATCAGCTAGGGGAGGGAAGTCATCGTTCGGGTCACCGAATGAGGGGTGGAGAGGAAGACGAGATGTGGTCGTATAATTTGCAGCCCAGGCACGTCCTATGCGACCCGTCGAGAGCATAGCTTGCCGCGCAGAGACACCACCAAAGGTCTTGACCTCACTTTCGTGAACATACCTGGGCTGATGTTCTCAGTATGATACCTAAATCAACTTGAACAACGCACCTCCAATCGCCTATACAGTATATGCGAGAAAGTCATCAACTTGGGAACAAAATACGACCATGAGCGAATCAATGCTAACCAACGGAGTTCATCCACTCATGGTTTCCCAAGTGGGACAGTACACGCCCACCAGCGTTCTGGGCTTGGGACCGGAGGTCCTCCATCCAATCAAACAATTCGATCGTGTCGTCACCACTAAGCCCAGTCGCCAGTTATACGACTGTGTACCAGTACCGCAACTACGCACCGATCAATGATGTCTCCCGTCTGCACAAAGACGTCCACTTCACCGGACCAATTTCCGTCAGAGTCGACAACGCGCGCCATTTCAAGAACCTTCTGAGCATTTCCTATGTCTCCGTGCAAGTCACCGACTGCAATGATCCGGGTAGACCGTTCTATGCGGTCATCAAATGCACTTCCGAGAGGAGGGGTATCTTGTTGGTAGTTCAAGTTCTGACCACCGCGAAAGGATAACGCCAGATAGACGAGGGCGGAGAGGCCAATAAACCCAAGGGATTGACGAAGGCTTGGGCGAACAGGCATGGTTAGAAGTGCTGTCTCGTTTGGTATAACCACAGCGGCTGTCCGGCGCCGGCGTCTGCGAGCGGTATCTTCTGCTCCAGATGTATCTTTACGTTTGAGACAACCCGAACCTCGACACGTCCTGAAGTGGCCGCACACGATAACTCGTAGCCTGACACGGGGTTGTCCAACGGAAAGGCTATGACTCCAGAGTTGACGTTGAGCAAAAACACACCACACAAAGAACTGCCTTGGATTATAAAATGAAAAAAACTATGCATTGTCCGGGAATCGAACCCGGGGCGGGTCGAAGGTGCGAAACCACGTGGCAACGACCCAGGTTACCACTACCCCAACAATGCGTGTTGAATTGTTCATGCCCTACTCATGTAACGTAATATAACAGATCGACCTTCAAAGAACCCGAAGTACAACAGATCCTCGTGATGGGGTAGGCCAGATCCATTCTCTCGCACTCTAGACGTAGCTAGGTCTATGGCCTTACACTTTATCTCACGCCAGATTCATGGAGGACCACCCAGCAAGGAAAATGCGCACCCTGTTGATTGCAACGACTTTCAAGTTGTCGGCATACCTAACGCAAGAGTAGTATAAATCCCAAGGACATGGCAATCCACGCAACGTCGCCGTGTGAGACCGACCTAACAGTTATGCGTAGAGGTCTGATATTCGGTAGTCCAGGTCCGCAGTGAGATTGACGCGGTTGAAGCGGCGAGCGCGACATCGCCTTGTCTAATTTTCGAAACTGGTCCGTGACCCTATCAGGTTGTCCGGACATACACTCTCAATGGCCACATTCAACTCGATCTCCTTCCAACCACTGACTCCCTTTGAAGGCGTGTTCCTTACCTTACACATACAGCACCGACATGATCGACTTCAAGTTGGGGACAATGAAAATCTGCCTTTCACGGAAAGAGGGTCTTGTATGGTCAAACAACCACGCCGATCCATGTAGATAAGGATTCTACGGTGAAACGATGCTCTCTCTGGGTGAGAGCAGATCGAGGGGTATCATGAGGCCTTGACAAACTTACGAAACGATCGTTACGACGATCGTCGATCCTGTCAGAAGGAACACCTACGCACGGACAGGGGCGCACCTATGGACTTTGTTGAGCACAGACGAGTATGTCTCGGTTCCGATGGTATCGCATTGGGTAGTATGCGTAAGGTCGGTCTCGCCTTTGGGGGCTACTTCGTCGAGCTCGAGTTTACCTATGTATGCGAACGACGGGCGCAGAGACCAAGGAAAAATCCCAAGTGACGAGTAGGGACAGTGACCAGGTTCCTAAAGTGTGGGGGACTCGAGTAGAGCTATTTATTAGGACGGGAGGATACGTGCATCGTGTGATACGAAACAAGTCAAAACAGCTTCCGAGCTGCTTTTGCATGTGGTTGCATTAATTTCGGCGGCCAGGTCATGTACAGTTTGAGATACTGAAAGACTAAGTATCTATTTTATTGTAAATCATCACTGGCATCACCCTCAGTGTAGATCAAGCGGTCTCGATCGCAATGCCGGAGGATATGCACGTCAGACATTTACCAGTACTTGCCCTCGACAGACCAGCCATTCGTATTACGCGTCACTTGGCCCGAATTAAGACTTCAGCCTCATTGGAAACTTGGGACGTACCGGGCGTCCATCGCGCCAAGGTACTTCATCCATGTACCTTTCTATAGCTACGTTCTTCCTCTTGCTTTTGACACAGACGTTCTCGGCGCTTGCTACCGATTCTGAACCTCCGCCCACTGCCCTCGGGAAAGCATGCTCGGTTGCTTCCAATCATCTCGACCCCCGCACGAAGAAGTTCACGAGTGACTGCGACGCCCAGACGTTCTGTTCAGGTACCGTAAACGGGACTTGCGCCCCACGCCAGTGCAGGCGTGACGAGTTTCCGTTCGGGTACCGCGCGAATCAGACGCAGCCGGGGTTGTGTCCAGAGGGGAGCTTCTGTCCCGATGAGGGCGACGCATGCCGCCCGCTTGTTGCCGTTGGTCAACCATGTCAGTTCAACCGCGACGACCAGTGCGCACCATCGGATATTCCTGGGCTCGCCGACTATCATAATTTCAACGGTTCTGTATGCTTAAATTCCATCTGCACGTAAGCGTGGTCAGCCATTTTCCACTAGCATAACTTGAACAAGTGACAACGCTTTCTCCAAGTTATGCCAACATGACCGAGAAACAGCCTTGTACTTTCGAGCTTACTGCGTATGAAGGGATAAGCGCCGTTGGAGTGGGGTTCACGAATAGCATCGTACGCGACAATTGCCAAACGGCATTGCATTTTTGCAACACAGCAACGAAGGTATGCGAGCCACTGCGGTCGGTTAGGCAGCAGTGCCAGTATCATCGTGATTGCCAATCAGTAGGGCTTGATTTTCCGTAGATGGTTGTCACTGAAGCTGAAACGGGTAACTGATAACCAGTACAATTGCGTCCAGAATGTGTGCGCTAGCCCACCAGAAGAACCCTTCGAAGTGACTCTGTGGCAATATGCAGCGACCACACTCGCAATCATTCTGGGTGGGTTGTCTGTCCGCTTCGTAGACACCTTCGCTGGACGCTGAGGGTGGCTATGACAGCAATGGCAACTACTTGTATCATGTTAGTGATAATGCACCGCCGGCATCGCTTACAGCGCTACGAAGAAATTCGCGACTACTGCGACGAGCAAATCAGGTATGCGTTTAGCTATTTAGCACATCCCAGGGCCCGCTTATGTATTGTCAAACAGGCTGCGACGGACAGTATTTGGACTGCAAACGAATACAATTATTGGACACGAATGAAGCGATTAGCCGATCAAGCGCTTGAATCCTGGGTATGAGATCAGGTTTGGGTGGCAGTAGAGTCACGTAGCCCAATCAACTCGAAGTAGCAGAGCTCTCAATAGCAACTTCGGCGCTCAGACGAGATATCTCAGAGAATGCCGCTTTGAGAAGCTCCAGGTCTGAATCGAGTGATTCGGCCCGACTCCTCATCTGATATGAGAAGAGTAGGTCAGTTGGATAAACGTACAGGAGATCGACTCACGTCAGATATGGTATCGGTAGCGTCAATGAGTTCGTGGTGATGGTTATAGACCAAGGATTGACGTTCGCCGTCTAGCTGCCTCATTTCTAGCAGGACTGTCAGTGAGATCAGATCTTTGGGACACGGACGCTCGACTCACCTGTAAGTAGTTCATTCTCCTTCTTCAAAAGGGTTGTGAGGGACGCTGTTGTGATGAGCTGATCGTAATATGCCTTTGCATCAAAAGCTGGCGAGTCTATAGTTTTGTTAGTGCCGCACCAGTAATTTCTGAGAGAACGACTACCTAAATCCATTGGGTCCATGGGGCGGCCAGATGGAGGTGGAGGTGTAACATTTAATCCATAGTGCCTCCGTAGTAAGTCTCTTGCCCTCGTCTTCGAACGCTCAAGAGGGGGAGTCGCGGGGGAAGGTGGGTTGCCACTAACATGCCGTGGGGAGTTGGGCAGCCCAGGTAAAGTAGTGGACCTTGGAGAGGTAGACGGTTGCAGTGGAGAGTTAGGACCCAGGGAGGATGGGAGGGGTTTGTTCGAAGATTTTGTCCTAGGCGGTGTGGTTGAAGTCGGGGTGGGTGAAGGCGAAGATGGAAGAGACATGACGTGATCGACCTGTAGAGCGCGCGTCAGGTTTCGGAGGCTATCTGTGATACATCACGTGCGAACGGAGTCAATGGACGCGTCGCGGGTTTTATCCGACGCGTCAATCTCTCTTACTCTCTTTCTATAATGGCTGAGCAACAGAATGACTGGATAATAGACGATAGTGAAGAGGAAGACCAGCTGTGCGCCACAGAACTCGATCCAGTCCCCCCAGGTGCGCATCATTTAAGGTTCGCCTCGTGCCAGGGCTTCAGTGACGTAGTCTTTCCCCACGACGGCAGCAGAGGATGGTGTCTCTAGCATACAGGCCTTCACATCGACTGTTGCGGAGAGTGCTCAGGAAATCTCACGCATCTCATCTCTGGATTGTGCTCCTCCAGCCCAGCATACAATCCCATCTTTCCCACCCCAGGCAGAGCACTCTACTATCTCCGAATATTCGACTAAGAGTAGTACTAAACCACGCCCTCGACCCATATTCGGTCACCCAACTACCAACCCTGTGGCAAACGCTTCCACTAGCGATCCCATCCTCCCTTACACACCGGCCTCCGACCACAGGGAGCAACCTACGATCGTAGCCCATTCTGATCCTACCGGGATTGAAAGCATCGGCGAAAATACTCTTGCACCCATAGATTTCTCTCAGGATATTGCAGAACGTGCCAAGATGCGCACCCGCAAAGCCACAAAGCGGTCGACGCAATACACCGAAGATATCATCGATATCACTGATGATGAACTCGCCATAACACCTGCCCGGAAGCCAAAGGAAAGACCAAAGCCGCGTCCAGCCAAGCGTGCCATTCCAACCCGAGACCAACCTCCACTGCCTTCAGACCCCGTAACGATCCCAGTGCCCAGCTCGAGCATGTCCCTTCCTCCCTCAGATCCTTTCCCCGAAAGTACAGTGATCAACTTCACCCCCCCACCACCTGGGCTTGATGAAATTGCTACTTCCACTTCTTCTCCTAGAGAGACTTCCCCACGCAAAAGGAAGCGAAAACGTCCGGGGCGCCTCCAGTCACCAATGGATGACCCCGCTAATTCGCATCCTTTTCCCGCCGCACCAGGCAGGGCTTCATCTCCTCTGTCTGATCCACCACCTCCAGCGCAGGCGTCCGGCACTACACCTGGCGTAAGCCGCGTCCTGAAGTCTAACGAGAAGGATAGCGATGACGAATATGGTGCGGAACAGCCTACTAAGAGGCACAGGAACTCGAAAGGTAAAGAGGACAGCACAAGTGCCAGCCCAGGTAGAAGCAAAATCGGTAATTCCAAAAAAAAGAAGTCTGTCCTAGAGGTTGTCATTCTCTCTCCGAAAAAGAAGAATAAGCAAAAAGAAGCAAGTGGAGACAGTAGCAAACCTCGGAAAGGCCCTAGGTCCAAAAACAAGCGTGCGGCCTCATCTGATGAAGACGACGAGTTGCTGCTCGCCCCACAAAGCAACTCGTCGGCGGTGGAAAAGTCTCATAAGGGGAAGAAAAGGGCGACCAAACTCCCGTCCGAAGATAACTGTCCCCCTATAGAAGTTGCGTCTAACGAGGGGAGAGCGATGGGCGAGGAACAACACGGGCATCGAGAAGGAGCTGCTCTGATGCCCCATACTGATGGGCACGATAAGCCCATGCCCCGCTCGGCCGAACTTACAACAACTGCGCCTTTAAAGGTAGACTTGACCACCATTTCACCGACTCCCGTCTCTGACCCAAGCCAGGAGAATGCGCTACCTAGTGTTTCTGTCGGGTACAAGGACCCACCTCAGTCGAGTCCCACGAAGGAAACACCTAACCGCGGAAAACTACGGTATACTCTTAGTGGGCTCGGCAGAAAGACCCCGATGCAGGAGCTGATCAAGCGAGCCGCCTCTCACCCGCACACGCCATTTTCAGCCACTTCCTCTCCAATCGCGTCTCCACTTGCCAAGACGAGCAAATCTGCACTTCGCCGCATCGCACCGCTGCACCCGACTCGGCGTACCCCACCGCCTCCTCCACCGCCGCCTCCACCTCCAAAAAAGAGTAAGAAGATGCTTGAACTTGAAGAGAAGTGGGAACTAGAGTTGGAAGATGAGGTGGAAGGGTGGTGGGCGCTGACCGATGAAGAGAGACGAGGCTGGAGAAAGGCGAAGAGAGACCGGGAACTAGGCTTCGATGATTGACTTTTGTGACCCGCAGACGGTCGTATTTGCCAGAATCCTGACCTTGATGATAGCAGTAATTCAGACGAAGCTCGTCGATCGAGCATAAATGTCACTGTAGGCTCACACATCCAACGACAGTTCACTCAGTACCGACAAATAGCGTGGTTTATGATAGTGGCATCCGAGTCTACACGATGCGAGCAGCTGCTCTGCGTTATCTACTCTGATTGCACAGTACCCAAACTGGATAAACAGATCCCATAATCTCTGAATTGAGGCAAGAAGCATAGTTCAGGGGCAGGCCCAAAAATCACCAATATTGGGTGGGTGAGCAACTAAGGCCTGGATGCAGCTGGATGAGTAGAGCAAGAATTGTGATGAAGCGGCTAAGCGATCCGGTGTGCATAGCAATCTATGCCGGTGTGCTGGCCCGTTCAACGTTCGACTCCCGGACCCTACCACGACAACGACAAAGTCACTCTCACTGCATCGTCTAGCAAATCAGACAACTTTCGACATGGAATCATCTCCGCTTCATCACGCGTTCGAGAATTTCAAGTATCACGCAAAAGACCTACTTTCCATCCTCTCCGGTTGCGTGTGCCAGCAAGAAACTAAGCTCAAAATCAATGGCCGGATGTGTGCGTACTCTATTTCCCATTCTTGTATTGAACCTCACGTGGATCTCAGTCAAGATAGAGAAGGTCCTAGGAGAAGGCGGATTTTCTTTCGTCTACCTCGCACAAGATGAGACGAGTGGGGTACGCGCACAGTCAGTTTATTCACGAATTATTACGGCTACTGACGTTGGATACATGCATCAGAAAGAGTTCGCATTGAAAAAGATTCGGTGCCCAACTGGCACTGAGGGAGTTGAATTAGTTATGCGCGAAGTTGCTGCATACCGGAGGTTCAAGTGCGTGTTCATTCTCTTGTTCACACGCGCCAGCTACATAACCGTATTTTTAGGCATCCCAACATTATCCGATTATATGTGTGTTCAATTTTTGTCCACGCGTATGCAGGTTGACCCTACTGCAGGATTCAGCAGTGTTGCAAGATTCTGACGGCGAAGGGAAAGTCGTTTATCTCTTCCTTCCACTGTACAAGGCTCGCTTTCCCGCATTTCCCGCTCGGCTTCCCCGCATCGTTCTGACTCTCGGTATAGCGCGGAAACTTGCAAGATGCGATAAATACGTACACTCAAACCGGCGAACGCTTTACCGAGCGGCATCTTTTGCGCCTCTTTAAAGGCACTTGCGAAGCCGTACGCGCCATGCACACCTATCGCTCCGCAAAACCATCTCACAACTCGTCTACGTCGAGAAAACCTCCGCCAAGTCCAGGGAGCGACGACGGCCATGATGAGAACGATATGTTTCCGCACCCAGAGGGGGACGCTGAAGGCGGGTATTCGTACGGACCCGGGCCCCGTGTGCTCGACTCTGCGAGTGTGCCGCTCGTTTCAAGGCAGGGCCTTGACGATGGTGATGTCATCTTTGACGGTGACCAAGATACGGTCCAAAACGGCTCAGGGGAACTCGTTCCTTACGCGCATCGTGATCTAAAGCCAGGGTGAGCATCTCTGCGCTTCTCCCGGTCAACTTAGTAATAACGGTGTACGTAGGAATGTCATGATCGCAGATGATGGCGTCACACCGATTCTAATGGACCTCGGCAGCTGCATGAAAGCACGGATACCGATCGAAAATCGCTCGCAGGCTTTGTTGCAACAAGACATCGCCGCCGAACATAGTACAATGGCATACCGCGCTCCCGAGCTATTCGATGTCAAAACAGGAACGACTCTCGATGAAAAAGTTGACATTTGGGTATATCATCCGCCTCACCACTATCTTCCGCTCACTCAATACGCATTGCGCAGTCTTTGGGCTGCGTTCTGTTCGCCCTTGCATACCTCCACTCCCCTTTCGAGAACACGCAGACAACGGAACAAGGTGGCTCAATAGCCATGGCTGTGCTCAACACGCAGTACAAACACCCTGCGTCAAACTATTCACAAGGACTGAAGACGCTTATTGATTCTATGCTCAAAGCCAACCCACAGGAGCGACCCGATATTCATCAGGTGATTATACTGCGCACTCTAACCCATTACTGCTACTCACGCATATCAAGGTCCTCGATGCAACGGCACGCCTTCTGCAGTCCGCTTGATTCTCAAGTAACCGTTTGGAACACTATTTATTCCCATTTAAGGGTTTTTTGTTTCTTAGAGTAGGGCTAGCAGAACATGGACCAACGCGCGACACGATATTTACAATTGCATGGAGCCAACTTTGGTTTCTAGCTTTCTCATCGCCCCGGAGACCATTCAGGGGTATGCGACCACCCATGTTCGCATTCTTGTTGAGTCAGATACTCCGATCGACTTTTCGATTATCGGGAGGGAACACGCGACTAGTAGCTAGACGTCTATTTGAGTCATTTAGTGCATTGTCAACAGGGCGTGCATACGGTCCAGGAAGCCTGGGATGTTGTCGGCTGCTCAATCTGGTAAGATAGACGTTCGTACGATCCCGTGAGAAGGCATTTACGATACACGGGAGTTAGGCTGGCTACGCGAGGAGGGATGGCGATCTTGTCTGATATCTTTCTCCTGCCTAAGGTTCGCCCCGTGGTATCACCTTCACGTATATGTCGACGCCAGTCGACGCCCGCGCACATTCCATTCCTATTGTACTCAGGAATGAACGTGCGACCGCCACTCTCTGCCCTTGTTGCGGCACGACTTCGGGCAAGAACCGTCTCCATTGAATCTCCCAGAACGTAGATCGCGTGCTAGCATGGGATCGAGTGTAGATCTACGCGGACATAGCACCATCGTTCGTCTGTGGCTGTTTCTTGCTCCTCTGAGCTGCCTTCGTGCGCTTCCTCACTTCCGCTTGAGGAGAAGCGTTGGGCCGACTCGTAATTCTCGTAGTGGCCTTGCCTGAGTTCGCCTTGAGGCGCTTCGAAGGTCGCCTTTCGTCAGTATTGGCGGGTCGTGGCATGACCTCCGCAGCTTCCTTTGTGGCTTTCTTCGCCTTGGCGACGGCTATGGAGGCCGCCTTCTTCTCCTTGATCCTATGACGCCTCTCCTTCAATTTTGCTTGTTTGGCCTTCTGTTGAACCCGCGCAAGACTTAGTAGAAGAAATATTGCATACGACACCAGACCGACAAACCCTTTGCTCCGCCCTGCGTGACAAAGTGCCTCCGTCTGCTTTGGGTCGTTTTTCACTTGCTGATCTGAGTAGCGTTCGGATGCTTTCATCTGGACTGAAATCCATGGAGAGCTCTTGCATGCGTTTTAAGCGTCGTCGGTGAATCTATGAGGCGTGATAAGCACTATGACCGCACAACATTCGTAGCATACGTGCTTGTGAAGCTTCGTGAACTTTTACCATAGCCCCATGCTTCAAGATTTTATTCGGGCAGAAGACGCATACCCAGGCCTCGGGATGAGTGCGGATGAGTTGGATGGGCTCTTTAAGCGCAGAGGCAATCGAGAGAAGGTGGTCGGCAACAATGTCCTCGGCATCGACCACTTCGTCACCTGAAGTAAGTTGACTATCATCGTCATCATCGTCGCTCTTGTCGTGTGAGCCTAATGATGTCCTCCGCTTCTGTTTGTTCTTTGAGTGTGCACTACGTCCACTCAGAGCCTGAGCAGACGGCGAGGATGACGACGAATCAGAGTCGGATTCCGACTCAGATGAGTCCGTGTTGTTTAGTCCCAAGACTTCCCTCTCATCCTCGTCAAGTCCGAGATTTTCTTCCTCCTCCTCGCGCTTGCGCCGTCTATCCACGCGCTTAAACATAGTCAGTTTTGCATGCAACGTTGCGCGTGTAAAATAAGCTGGGAATTTGTTTCCGTAAACCGTGTGACTAGCCGCCATTAGCGGTTTGCGGGCCGCCCGCTCTGTACACTTACCAGCGGTCAGCGGATGCATCGTGCACGCGTTGGAGGGCTCACACCCTCTTTCATAACTTATTCACACCCGCCATCTATCATACCACGACGTTTTCGGTCCCAGTCGTCGTCAGTCCCGATAAATGCCACTAAAACTTCCAAGCAGGCGTGGAAGGACACGGCGCTGAAATTTTTGAAAACTGCCACCGTGACGTCCCGTAGAGCTGGATTGGCTCCCGCAAGAACACATCGCGCAACTGAACTGAGACTTGTTAACTCTATCCTTGAGGAGCAGCGTCTTCCTCTTGCCCGAGAGCAAGGTTTTCAAGATCCTGTCCGGCCTATGACGGGAGACCTGGAAGAGGGCGCGTCCGAGCTACCCTCAGGTATCGGACCAGGCGCGTTGGTAGAAGTTCGTTGGTAAGTTCATCCCAAAGTATCGTGAGGAGTAACGAATGAAATGTCCTCACCAGGGGAAATCGCCCCCTCTTTGGCGTCATACTTCGAGAGGTCCCTGACGAGGGACGGAACGCAGTCCAAGTACTCATGGCAGATGGGCGCATCATACCCTATGTCGCCTACGACATCCTCTATGTTATTCCAAATTTCATCGATACCTTCCACGCCAAACGTTGTGGCATCGAAGACAAGCCGCTCAATACTAAAGAGCTCATGGCGCGTGTGACCGTCGCAGAGAAGGTGCGCGCCTTCAACAAAGCTGCCGAAGATCTTTTCAACGGGTATGCTGCACTCTTCAAAGACGTGTACCCGCGGGTTAGCGCTGCCTCCGATGAGGCCTGGGCCTCTGTCACTGTCACAGAAGTGGCGAAGCTTTTGAACGTTCAGCATCGGGATCGAAATCTCGTTTTGCACGCCATGTATTCTCACTTGATGAAGCAATCTCAAATGTTCGTTATGGACAACCACAGCTTTTTGTCGACTCAAACGTTTTATGTGAGACCTCGTGCCCAGGTCGAACGTTTCAACCGAGTTTCGCATTTGATGCACACGAGCAGTCCTCTTGTCGGAGAGTTTGCGATGCGGGCCAAGTCAATCATTGCCGAGTTGCGGAAGACGACCACGGACCCGAAGAATCAGGCCCCGTCCTTCAAGCCCGCAGCAGATCTTGCCTTCAATGAGGACGACCAATTATTCATCCGCTTTTTGCACGACTCCCTCGTTGACATACGCTCGGTCCAGAACGATCCCTACACTCCCCTTGTCTGCCATATTTTAAAAGCCGTGGGGCTGTATGATGGCGACGTCGATTCAGCGCAAGTGCGCCTGTTCCTCGTGGACATGGGCGTGCTTGCTCCGTGGCAAGACGTTGCGTCGCTCATAGAAGTTCAGCCGGGTCTCATAACACCTCTCCCAGACCCAGAACCTCCCGCAAGGGCTAGGTGGGCTGCCAAGTCGGGTACAACTGCCACCTCTCTCGGCCTTGACGACTTCTACCCCACTGATTCTCTGGAATCTATCCGTCATGATTTTGGGCAACTACCTGTCTATACGATTGATGATCATGGGGCTCAAGAGCTTGACGATGGTATATCCGTCGAGCGGGATGCGTCTGACTCTTCTTGCCTTTGGGTTCATGTCCACGTCGCAGACCCCACCGCCATCTTGCCACCAACACATTCACTTGTTCGTCGCGCTCGCGATATGGTACACACCCATTATTTCCACCACGGCTCGCAATCTATGTTCCCGGAGTCGCTAGTGGGCGACAAACTCAGTTTAGGCCACTCTGCCGTAAGCGGCGGGGCCGAAAACGTAATGACTTTCAGCGCCAAGGTCGACTTAACTGGTAATATCGTCGACTACAAGGTCCGCGCGGGCATTATTCACAACGTCCGGGTATTGAAGTACGATGATGTTGACGCCGCAATGTCATTCCACTTCGAAGACGCGGTATATCCTTTTGGCCGACCTAAAAAACCGGACACCATACCCTTGAACCTCCCACCCGTAGACGTGGAGAACCTCCAACTACTCGATCTATTCTGCAAGCGCATGGTAGCGAATCGACTGAGCATGCCTTGCTTCTCCTATGGGCTAGGATCCCCCGAATTGACTGTCTCGCCAAACCCGCTCCCCGTCGGCGCGGTCGACTCCATACAACCAGGATTGTTCTGCGGTGATCCAAAAGTTTCCTACGGGGTACGAGAACGGTTTAATTTAGGGTCGCGTCAGATCGTCGCCGAGGCTGCACAAGTAGCGAATCGCGTTGCTTCGATATTTGGACGCGATCACGGCATTCCACTGGCGCGGAGATCTTTGGCTACACCCGTGAAAAGTGACACGGTTCTTGCGGACCTGCTTAAGTTGCGGGATGGGTCCGGTTGGGTGGACCTTTTTGAGTTACGACGCAGGGCAATACAACCCACCTCAGGCCGGTATACTCTGGAGCCGGCGGAACATTGGGCGTTAGGCGTCGCAAAAGGGGAAGGGTACACCAGAGCGACATCGCCATTGCGCCGGTACGGGGACCTCGTCACTCACTGGCAGATCAAACACGCGCTATTACACAAACAACCGCTGTTCAGCGCCAGGGAGATGCAGAGCACATTTGAGTACATTGGTGCAAGGGAGCAGAGATGGAAATGGGTCGAACAAGCCCACAACAGATGGTGGGCGTTGGCTTTCGTTAAGCGGTGGATGGAGAACAACCGAAAGACTGGGGCGTACGGCCCAATCGAGAGTTTGACCGGACGGGCTACTGCACGTGCGCGGGAAGACGTCTTTCGCGGACTTTGTGTGCAAGAGGTGCACATAGCAAAGCTTGGGCTGTTCGGGGTGCTGGAAGGTGCGGCCGAGCAGGACATCGGAGCAGAGGTCGCTGTGAGCATAGACAAGATTGTGCTGACAACGCATCCCGTGTTCAGACTGAAGTCGCGACGGTCACAATAGTACTAATATGCCCAGTATAGTGCAACTTGAATTTGTACTCTACAGTGCTTG
The DNA here is from genome assembly GCA_025769895.1 of Lactarius psammicola. Classification (NCBI taxonomy): domain Eukaryota; kingdom Fungi; phylum Basidiomycota; class Agaricomycetes; order Russulales; family Russulaceae; genus Lactarius; species Lactarius psammicola. The sequence goes on along the minus strand of WTXK01000014.1, from coordinate 145,835 downwards.
GAGAGCACTTCTATTTTCAATAACTAATCATTGAATATTGAGCATTGAGTACTAGATGGAGATTTACCATCAGCCGCTCATGATGCGCCACTTCAGTTGGTCCCTTTGCTTCTTCTACGGATATGAACATCTCGAATGCACTGCGATCAGTCGTAGGATTATTGGTGTGATCTGAGTGGTTCTTTTTACAGTAAGCATTACGTACTACACCGGACTAAGTTCTGAGTTGGAAGAACGACCCTGGTCACGACAACCACATCACTGTGACTGCACTCCTTCGAGCTATCCCAGCTATGTGTCTTTCCACCTGAGCTGAAAGGAAGGGCGTCCTTCCGACCCGACTCAAAGAGAGACCGAACGATCTGTACTTCTACTAGCTCATATTTTCCCCAGGGAATGGCATAAACTTGATTCTGCAGACTGAGTAACGCTGAAGCGCTTGTCGAGGTCAATCCTGTTTGTACGTCAACACCTAGGGATGAAACCTTTGCCTATGGGCTTGGCCCTGACATGACATTCTTCCAAGCTTGTCTTGCGTGATCCAGCTTCTCTGTGCGTAGCCCTTTGTCTATAAGTCAACCGTACCAGATCAAGCTCTTACTGTAAGCTAATCGCAATTCAAGGACATGCCAGCCCACACTATTACTAGATCACGGCCGCTCGGGTGGGGCATCATGATACTAATAGAATTGATCACAAGCTCTGCTTCCTTTCTCGGAACATTTCATCAGCACTAGCAGATCAATGGCAGCTTCAATACGCTCACCATCTCAATTGTGTAGATGCCATAGAAGCTACGGGGTCCCGGTGTACCTGTGCCGTATATATCGCGAGAGACCTTTCCGGGGCTGTGTAGCCATGCCTCCCTCCACATCCTGCCAGCGGGCGCTTGTGGCGACTGTTGGTTTATCAGGCCGGAACAATGTGTGATGAATTGTTGTTTCCTCACTGATGAACACCGCTTTCTAACAACCTGTGCTCGATGCGACCACATAAATCTCTTCCCTTCTCTACCGAGTTCCCTACCTCCATCAACTCGTCACCGCAACGCCGCAGCTCGTCCTGTATAATGACCGTCGATTGGCACAGCCCTGCCCGCATTCTCGCAGATTTTGGTTCGTTCTCAATTGACTCAAAGGAGAGTTCCATTGATTTTTACTAATTGCGCAGTCATTCTCATTAAGCTTATTCACGTCCTGGGCGGCGTGTACATGTAGGCCGTCTCATTCTCTTTCGGTTCTGCGTTCTTGTAGGTCTCATCTCGTGCCAGATGGGAGTTTGTCTTGAATCTTGACTTCGAGTACTCTCTCTTGACGGGAAAGGCGCAAGCTGATTTGGACGTCCCCAGTGTGTTCCTGTTCAGCTTAATAAGAAGAATCGGTAACCAATTTTTGGCCCTCAGCTTTACTTGGGGTGTCGTTGGGCTTCCATATCCCTCGTTACTGTTCAGTTCCTCGGATTCGACACGTCCCACGAGATTAACTGTCAGGTAAGAACTCCATCTCCCACGCCGTTTGTATGGAAAGAGATGACCGAATTGTCATTCAGGTAGTGATCGTCATGGTCTTCGTAGGATACCCATAGTCCCAATGACCTTGTTTCTGTTCTAACTACCATGTAGGTATTTGCGTACTTGACACTCATGTTCGCCTCAGCGCTCATTGCTTTGCGCGTGTGAGTGATTGCTCGTTTCATAGGTGTCTTTTCACCTGTCTGAATAAGTGTTCTTAGCATCGCGCTCTGGGAGCATAACAAGGTCGTCATCGCAGTTGCCTTTACTTCCTGGCTCGCCAACGCCATCATCTACGTTTATAGTGCGTCTGTCTCAGTTTGTATAGCCTTAGGTCCTCTCGAACGCGTTCTCAGGCACGGTCAACTCTCGTGGGTATTGGACTGGACGAGAATGTGTGATTCAGGATATATTTCACAGCAACATTAGCACTTTCTCCACACTTACTATAGACTCCCTCTTCCTCACTCTAATGCTCGTTGGTCTGTTGCGCTGGAAAGGAACCCTTCAGGGTGGCGGTGTCTTTCAGCTCATGTATGCGCAGGTAGACCTTCTTTCGCCCCCTTCCTTCCCATTATGTTTTGGTAAATTGACGCGGACAATAGGGTTTAGCGTGGGTTTTTGTCGTCACTCTCGCAGAGGTCCCCCCTGCAGTGCGTCTTAATCTTTAAAATAGGCTTACAACCTCTTACTGACGTTCTGAATTGACCTGCAGGTTTTTATTGCTTTGAACTTGAATGGTGTGTGATACTTTTTCTCATGCAATGACTGTTTGCTTAGCGATGGCCTGCCTCGTCAGACCCTATGAATATGGTACGTCCGTTGGTTCCAATAAGGAGAAATCTACGAATTTAGTCGTCTACGTCAATCCAGATATTCCAGGCTCTCGGGTGTGAGTCGGTCCACTGTTTGAACATTTCGTACACTTCATTAACTTTATCGTCTCATGGCTCAGTGATCATCATGTCGCTTGGCGCACCCCGCATATACCGTGGGCTTGTCGATTACCCCTTCGAACAGTCCACCATTCAAGAAAGCCGCTATCGGGAACATGGCAAGGCGGCAGTCTAGGGCGGCGGCAATATGGTTTGATATTGTATCGGCACCAGAAAAACCCCACCAGTGGGAGGTTATGTACGCGTACGTTTTTATAGCATTTGAGGCCTTTCGAGGCCTCTTCTCGTACGGATTTTCGGAAGTCAGCCGCTCGTGGTAACTATTGTTTCCTTCGTCGTATATTTTCTAGATAAACACGAGTAGTTTAACTCTTCACCTGGAAACTTCATGCTTCATGCTTCCACCCAAGCGTTCACCAAGGCAGCGCACCGCTCCAAGACGACCAATTGTGACCACGTGACCCATTGGAATGTGCGGCCCAACGATGAGACCAGAGCTTCTTGCCATTTGGAGAATCATGACATGATAACAGTGGGTTCTCACGGGTCACGAGCCAATAGCTCGTACGAGATTTCTGTATTTTTATTTTATGGTCTTTATGCATTATGGTTCGACAACATATATTTTTTGGTTGAGACTATTTATTCCCTCGTGTGCTGTTTCTGTCCCCTCCCACAACGCTCTATCTCTGTCACGGCTAGTACAATGGGGTTCGGTTTCAACTCCACTGTTCTTCCAGTACACGACGCCTGGTCTGGCTACCTCGCTGAGGCACCCAAGTACCTCCCAAACTCTACGTCGCGTGTCGCCCTTCTCGCGTTCATCAACATCCCAGTCATCGCCATCGTGCTCAATGTACTTCGTCAACTGGTACGTCTCAGGGGCCCCTTTCTTTGGTGTATTCCCTTCATGTCGCGTAGGTCTTGCCAAAAGACCCGTTGCTACCTCCGGAAGTCTTCCACATCGTACCGTTTTTGGGTTCTGCACCAAGCTACGGGAATGATCCCATTGCGTTCTTTGACTCTTGCCGGAAAAAGGTGAGCTCGGTGACGTGCCAATGCTGATGTCACCATTGACGTGGATTCGAGTATGGCGATGTTTTCACGTTCGTTTTACTCGGTCGTAAAATGACGGTGGCACTGGGATCGGCTGGGAACAACTTCATCCTTGGTGGGAAAGTGGCTAACCTATCTGCCGAGGACGCATATACAGTATGTACGCTTTGCGATAACGATGTCAATGCGTCAGTGGATCTAATCCTATTTTGTAGCACTTGACTACTCCCGTCTTTGGGAAGGACGTTGTCTATGATTGCCCAAACGAGAAGCTCATGGAACAGAAAAAGTTCATAAAAGTTGGCCTCTCCGCGGACAATATGCGCGTATATGTTGGGATGATAGAGAACGAGGTGTCTCAATATCTCAGGAAGGAACCGAGCTTCCGCATATTCCAGATGAATGACATTAATGAATGGGGTCAATTCGACGTTCTGAAGGTCACGCAAGAAATGACAATTCTCACCGCCACACATACGCTCCAGGGAAAGGAAGCTCGTAGTGGTATGGACACAACCTTCGCACAGCTATTCACAGATCTCGATGGCGGTTTTACCCCGCTCAACTTCATGTTCCCGAATCTACCTCTGGAGAGCTACCGCAAGCGTGATCGCGCACAGAAAAAGATGGCTGATTTCTACATCAATATTATCAAGACGAGGAAGGAAGGCACGAGTACTGTCCGTTGATCCATTTACTGCCTTGTGGAGAGCGCTCAAGGGTCCCGCCAGAACGACGAACCGGATATGATCAGTGCCCTGATGGGTCAGACGTACCGCAACGGAACACCGCTTCCTGACCACGAAATAGCGCATATCTTGATTGCGTTACTCATGGCTGGCCAGCACACGAGCTCCGCGACTGCCGCTTGGGCCCTCTTACATCTTGCCGATCACCCTGAAATTGCGTGAGTCGCTACTGCACAAACACTCTTTAACCTCATTTTGACACCTTTTCGTCAGTGAGGAGCTCTACCAAGAGCAAGTCAAGCATTTCTCTACCCCTGACGGCACCCTCCGCCTGCCAACCTACGAGGAGCTCAAATCCCTTCCGGTTCTTGATTCTATAATCCGTGAGACACTTCGAATGCACCCACCGATTCACAGCATCATACGTTATGTCCGCGCCGATCTCATCGTTCCCGGCACACTCTCGGCTCCATCAAAAGATTCTCAGTATATCGTGCCGAAGGGACACTATGTCCTTTCGTCCCCCGCCGTGTCACAAGTCGACAAATCGCTATGGTCCAAGGCTGAGGAATGGATCCCGAGTCGTTGGACAGATCCAGAGGGCCAGGCTCAGCAGGCGTTCAAGCAGTACGTTGACGAGAATGGGGAAAAAGTCGACTATGGCTTCGGGGCAGTGAGCAAAGGCACGGAAAGCCCATATCAGCCGTTTGGTGCTGGCAGGCATCGCTGCATTGGTGAACAATTTGCGTACCTGCAGCTCGGTACTCTGATCTCGACGGTGGTGCGCAACATCGAGATGCGCATTCCAGGCGGAGTTCCTCCTCCCAATTACCATGTACGTCTTCCGATGTCTGGTACATTTCCGCAAAGAACTAACCTTGTTTTTAGACCATGATTACTCTCCCCAAGCAGCCACGTATGATCACATACCGTCGTCGAAAGTTCGATTAGACATTTATTTACACACTTAGCATGATAGACATAAATAATAAAATAATTAGTGATTACGTGATGAAAAGACGCGGGTCTCTTCCTCGTTCACTCCTTCGCTCGACTCTTTACCATGGCATCTGCATTTCCCATTGTTCTCATCCTTTTCGTCGTCGTAGGTCTCATGACCGCATCATGGTTCTCTATCCGTAAGGGTCCGCAACAAACGTATGTTCACCCTGTGTTACCCACTTCCGCAGCTGTTGGCTAATGACATACGCAGCCTCATCCGAACTAGCTTACTGCTAACCCTCACATGCTGCTACTTGATGTGGGCCATAGCGTATTTAGCACAGCTACATCCTCTTGAAGGTGAGCGCATCTCGTCACGGAAGCAGATCAGACGTGTTAATTAGTGGGTTATCAAGTTCCGAAGGTGAACCTTGCACTTGAACACTGAGGGACAACATCTGGGGCCTTCTAGATGGAGGGGTTCTAAGGTACGTCGCCAATGTGTCCCGCCTTGTACTCGGATTCACCATACCTATTAGAGTATTTAGGCCCAGCTAGTTCTGTTTTTGTTCTTCGTGTTATTTCTTCCTTACTTTGGTATAATCAAACTTCCATTCGATTCGGTGCTACTTGTACAATTAGAAGACCCCAACCGAGGAACACCAGGCGCGCGGTTTTTAGTCCCAACTGCTTTCCACGATCCATCCGGGGGCGGGCTTCCACTCTGCCCAGCCCTTCAAGATGCTATCGCTCTCCGTACCCCAGCCCTCAGCTTCGGTCGTGGTCCACTCGGAAGCAATCGTTACTTCTCCTGCATCTTCGGCCTCGTCCTGGTCTTCCTCGTCATCGTCGTTGTCATCTTCGTACTCCTCGCTGTATTCGTCCTCGTCTTCATAGGACTCGTCGTCGTCTTCGGTAGCTTCTGAGTTCTCGGCCCAGGCATCCTGCCATGGACCTCTGCCCCGCAGTTCGGCACCAGGCAACTCCACCACCCAGTCCTCCGCATCCTTACCTTCCTTGTGCAGCACGAATGACGTATCCTGGTCCACAACGTCTATCAGCACCTCGAGCCAACCGCCGCATGCAGACGATATTGCTTCTTCGCGCCAGAGTTCGAAGATGGTGACGTCGTCGGCACCGATTTTCTGAATGGCGATCTTGATAGCGGCAACGATGTCTTCACGCGATGCTGGCTTCTCTGCGGCGGCGTGTGCTTCGTAATGATGTGTGGCCAAGAGTTTGTGGGGTTGCCCTCCGTCCACCCTCCCCGAGGCCCACTCTGCGTACCTGGTGGCGCGTCTCGTGGTCCATTCGTCGCCCTCGCGCCTTCGGAAGGTGACGGCCTGACTGGCGCGTATTTTATCCCCATCGCGGCCCCAGGGGTCCTTAGTGACCGAGCGTCCAATACCATCGATAATGACCTCATACCCCCAATCTGCCGCTGCTGCCCTACACCACGCCACGCATTCGTCCACTGTCCACTCGAACTTGTGATCACTGTGGCGGAACACGCGGTCGGTGTGCAAGGTCGGATCTGGGAAGCCCCATTTACGGTCGCCTGGGGCACTGAAGCATGCGTTGAAATCGTAAGAGGGTGTGGTGAGTAAAAGAAGACGCGGGGCGTAGTTCCCGAGCAGGATCGGAGCGAAAGAAGTGAGGATGTCGCTGGGCAGATGCTCAATTCTAGACTCAGGTCAGAAAAAAACGTGTGCAAGGGTGGAGGGGTGTTGCCGTACACTTCGGTGGCAACGATGCAGTCGATGCCCTTGAATGCGGGGTTGGGTTTTTGCAGACCGCCTTCCCAGATCGATACGTCCAGTTCCTCGAAGCGCGTCCAGTCGTATGCGAGCTTCGGCGGCTCAGTGATGCCGATGGCGTACATAAGGTCGTCGTGCACGATGTCGAGGCCGTGCATGTCGCGAATGTGAATCAGGTCGGGTTTTTCGAATACTGCCGGGGCGGGAGTCGAGGACGAGTAGGCGCGCCATGGCGCAGTGTGAGTGAGATGCTGCAGGAGGATACCCTCGCCACAGCCGACGTCCAGTGCCTGTGAGAGACAAAGTCAGTACGACCTCGACGCTGAAGGGGCTCGAGGTCCTACCGATGTGACGCTCTCGCGACGAAGGACGTCGAGCACCCAAGCGCGTCCGCTGTTCGTGCAAGGGTGGTTGAAACTTCACTTCTACGTTCTGAAGCTGAGCTGCGATACTGTTCTCCATTGTCGTGCTAGTAGTAGTAGTGGATGGGGTGCTGGGGCCTTCAGGACAAGATGGAGAGTCCTTTATACCTTGAGCAGGACCACCAAATGTCTCATTCTGTAAATCAACATACGAGTAATCTGCGTCGTTTGGCCGCCTTGGACATGTTCACAGATAAGATTCGGACCTAGGTTCTTTGTTTGAAGGGTTCCCGGACCTTTTTGGACCTGGGGTTGGTTCTAATCAGCCCCGTTGCCATGCTAGGGGTTTATGTCTGTGGGAAAAACATGAACTGCATGCGAAATACCGCGTGTCGTGCGTTTTTCTTCTAACTTTCCTCTCCAACCACTGTGGGCTACATCGGCTTTGGATATATTTTACGGCAGAAAACTTTTCCAGACTTGGTTCTGACCTTATTCAGGGGGTTCGGGGCCTGGTGACCACCCCGCAGCAAAAGAACTCTTCTCACTCTCCCGTGACCTGGTGCGAACCGTGCCTCTAACACCGCTCTGGGATCTCAAAGATTTTGGCGCTGTATAGTATAATACCCCAGCCATCCTATTCCTTCATGATCAGGTGAGCAACGGGCCGGCCGCGACTCACGTCTGCAAAAGGTAATGTTGGTGTTTCTGTTGTTGCCTGATATTGACCGGACGACCTCATCGCTCACATTTGGTACCAAAAGAATACGATATGCTTTGGCCCACTCCGTGTTCTCCCGCAACGCGCTCTACCCTTACTAGCGATAGCTCAACAGAATCCGCCGCCGCCTCTCCGAGCACCAACTCGGAACCACCGCTCATTGGTGGTTCCACGGACAATTTGCACAAATGGGACTCGAGTCGAGGCCCCAGAACCTGCTGCGGTGCGCAGCAACCGTAGGAATACGCAAGAAAACACGCGCTCACGCGCCGCGAGAAGAAGCAAGGTACGACGACGGAGAACCCGGGTTTACCTTTACCAAACGACCGTAGAGGGATGTTCGGTGTTCTGTTGTTCTGTGTTCTATCAACGACAACGACCGTGACAACGCCGCCTTGACCCATGGAGGCAAAATAGAAGACGAAGATGAAGAAGCCGCGAAGAGGGCCCTCGGACGGAGGACGATACGGTCGCACAGTGACCATGTGTATACTGTAGTTGCGAGGGTTTCTCCCTCCGAGTCGGTTGTTCTCACCCGTTCTTCACTTACAAGCTCGCATAGTAACTCTGTATTCTCGGGAATGGGGCTATCAAGGACTGAACTATCGCGGACGAGCCGCATGTGCTCGTCGTCGTGGCCAACACATTCGTTCCTCATCAAGGGGAGATACGAAGAGGCACAAGATACCACGAGGCCCACCCGGTCTTTCGCCCGAAGCCAAATAGGTGCACCCCCTGAGTGGCAGAAGTCATGCCGTATGCCCTACTGGGAAGACTGCGGCCGCACGCCGCATGATTGAGATCGTTGGACGGTTTCTATCATGGCATACTGATTCTGATGCTCCCCCATGGCCATTTGGCGTGTGGCGTGTGCTAGTGCATGTGGAGTGGCGAAGAGAATGGACCAACCACAGGGGCTACCGCCAAGTCACACCTCGAACTTTCCATGGATGAAGACTTATCTCTGAAGTTAGTTACCGAGACTCGAACACACTGGCTAAATTCGTTGGAGGGTTTCTAGCACCCTGATTCTGATGGTTCTCCATGGCCATTTGGCGTTTGCCAGAGCATACGAAGTAGCGAAGCGAAAATGGACCAACCACGGGGTTACCGCCAAGTCACTCGAACTTTCCATGATGAAGACTTACCTCTGAAGCCAGTTACCGAGATTCGGACACCGGTTGAATTCGTTGGAGGGTTTGATGATTCCCCGTGGCCATTTGGCGTTTGCCAGAGCATATGGAGTAGCGAAGCGAACGAGCCAACCACGGAGGTTACCGCCCCGCCATGTCACACCTCGAACTTTCCATGGATGAACTCATCTCTGAAGCTAGTCACCAAGACTCGAAGACACCGCACTACAAGGGGAATCTCAGCACTTTCCCCTCGCCTCGCCTCGCCTCGCCTCGCCTCGCCTCTCCTCTCCTCTCCTCTCCTCTCCTCTCCTCTCCTCTCCTCTCCTCTTAGCGCTGAACCCTCGGCGGGGCGTTCTGCCGCTTTGTTTGCATCAAGTATACACGTTCTTGTATCCACTCTCGACTATCTGCTGGTTCCTTTACGTTCGGGCTCCTTGTCGAAAGCGCTACCATTCTATCTCTATCCCGCGGCCACACACCGGGGGACGTGTTCTCCCCTTTGACGATGGAGCCCCAGCACTAGCACTTTTTTTGTCGCCTTCATTACTAGGACCTTTTGAATCGGGCAATCGCGGGGTTAACCACGTTACTGTACTGCGGGGAAGTCACGCCCCACACGTAAAAGCACCATACCTACGCATGACGTCGGCCGGGGCTCTGGTCTGTTGTGGACGAATGAGTGGAAGTCAGCATACTACTGTACACACAAGTGTTCCCCCGCCAAATTTACGTTTGACCGTCCGTGCGCACAGTCATGTCCCCTTTTACCACCCGCCCGCGGCGGCGGTCGTCGTCGCGTCGCATGTGAAAAGAATAAAGAATCATTGTCCCGATTTGTTATAGTAGCCCTCTTTAGTCGAATCGAACGATGGGCCTGATGAACCTCGGAGGAGCTTCGGAGACAAACATGGAGACATGTCTGATTCTCGAGTGATTACAATGGAAGTTCTGGCATCAAGCTGCCTGGTATGTATACTTCGAGCGGTGTTCTGGAAAAATACGTGGCAGCGGCAATGGTGATGGGGTTACCATCTCCAACTTTTTCTTTTCTCGTCAACAAAGTCAACAAAATCACCCTCGCTCGGTCCCGAGCACGCAGAGTCGTCGAATCTCCCCAGGATTATATCTCTTTGATAGCGTATTTTACAATGGGAAAGAGAAACCGACCCTTAGCCAATAACCAATAAAATAGATAGAGAGCAAATTGTGAAGATGATTACAACGGATGAACCAAGAGAGGGTGGGTAAAATGTAAGCACACCAGCCGCAGCAGGCAAAGCTTATAGCAGCCCTGCGGCGCGCAGGTCGTTCTCGAGCCGCATCTCTATGCTAGACCGGGGCAAAGGTGGTCGCACTCTGTTCGCGTTCGCGCCATGAGTTGGCATAAAGCCTCCCGGGGCGGCTGCGGCTGCTGCTGCGGCTTCCGACTCGTAAACGACGCTAATACCGAAGACCTCCTCGAGATTACGCCGCAGTGCGATATCGCGTTGAATGTCTTCGGCCGTGAGAGCAGGGGGCCCGCGCGTGCGAGACGCTCGCACGGACATTTCGAAACGCTTTACGCGGAAGTAGCCGATCATGGACGTCAGAAGCAGGAACCAGCCTATTCATTTATATTAATAACCCGATTCAGTTAATGATATGGGGCGATGAGGGCATAATGAAGGGGGGGTTTGCGTACCGATCGTCATGAGGAGAAACGATATCCATTCGTGCCCCGCGTAAGCCATTCGCATATCCGTAAGCGTCGGCACATCGCCGTCCGCCGTCGAATTTCCTCCTACCGTCCCGCCCCAATGGGGAAACCCGTCACCTGCCTGCGAACTGCCCTCTTCTCCGCCGCCGGTGGGAGAAGGGACAACAAGGCCCGGCGCGTTGTCGTCCGGCGAGGGAGGAGCGGAAAACGCGCTCATGACCGTCGTGCCAAACCCGAACTGGATGAGCGTGAGCGCAAGACCGGCCTGCGAGCCCAGTCGACCGGCGTGTGAGCCGTGGAGGAGGTAGGTAAGCACGAAGCCGGGGAGTTGGAAGAACCACGAGATGAGAGTCGTGGTCACGAACACTACGACCGAACCCGTTGGAAGTTCGTCGATAAGCATGTCGCCGTTTAGATCGAGCGCTGATGGCGCATGAACCGTGGTGTCCCAGTAGGAGGGAGCCGCGTCCGCCGACGCCGCCACATAGGACTTTTTAGACGCCATCGCAACATAAGCGGGGGGGTTGCGGTTGTATAGGGGTAAGAGAGTAACGTACAGGCGGAGCCTCTTGTTGCGTCTCCTCAGGCACCATGTAAACGTCCCCATCGTCGGTCACCATCGATACCGACGGAGCAGGCTTCGCCGTCACGTTTGCGAAAACACCGTCGTTGTCGGTCCCGCCGCCTCTCGGGCGATCATTGCGGATGCGCTGGTAGTATTGCGGAAGCAAGGCGCCGAATGTTCTGCGGAAAATTGATTGGGGTGGTGAGCGGGCGACGGGGGAGGTGGGCAGCTCGCCGTTGGAGTTGCCATAGTTGTTCGGGAAAGCGAGGGCGGAGATTGATGGGGGGGAGCCAGGAGGTGGTAAGTCATAGTCACGCTCAAAGTCGTATGCGTTTGTCGCTGGCTGAGAGCTGCCACGTAAAGGCAGCTGCCCCGCGGATACTGGGGAGCGCGGTTGATGGAAGGTGAGTGGTGTTGTTTCTGCATGGTTGTCGTGGTCATCATCATCGAATGCGTCGTCCATCTCACGCTCTGCATCCAAGTCGGACTGCGGATTGGGCAGAGGAGCATAACGTTGAGCTGGGGCCATGAATCAAGGCCGACGCGAGTGTAATGCAAGAAGAGAAAAGAAAGTGTTCACGGATGACGGAAGGGGATCAAGTTGTTGACGACGTGCAGGGTCAAATCTCTCTCAGGCTTAGCCATCGTAATACCGCGCATTACAAATTTATGTTATGATCGGAAATATCAAATGAGCGCCCCTTCTAGCCCAAAAGCCCCTTAACATACTTCAACAATTCGCTTCCCTGGTGTAGCCAATAAGTCCTAAAGCTCATCGCCGTGACATAGAAAACAACTCACCCCTCTGCTCTTCACTCCCTCGACCATCGCTTCCACCGGGTCTACTTCCAGCCAAGACTCTTCGTCGATCTCTCCGGAGGTTACGGGCGGTGCCGTGCCCTGTTGTATTGATTTGTCTGCCTCACCGTTGGCCGGTTCTATTGCCCCTTTGGACACCTTTCTGCGCTGCCACTGGCCCATGCGGTATCGTAGTACCACCATCAATACCGCGCGCCAACCTTCCACGGCACCAGGCTGCTGCGTATCAACTTGCGTGTGCGAAGAATTTGAAGAGGACAAAAATGACGTGAATGATGGGGTGGAGGAAGGCGTCCGGGTGTGCGCGGCGTTGGCTGGTGCGACAGGCAAGGAGGGTATCGTTGTCGAGCGAACGACGTACGGGCAGTATGGTCGGTGCTCTCTGAGCAAATCGATTTGCCGTGCTTTTGGGGGGACAGCTATACTCAGACTATCTTCCATCGTGCGGCTCGCGCGGGGAGTAGAAATTATTGCCCAGAGCCCAAGTCGTCTATGGCATAAAGAGCAATGTAAGAGTGAAGTATCTGTCCGCCGATCAGGAGCCACACTTCCTCGCGGGCTCCATGGAGTAGGTGTCTCCGGTAATGACGCTAGACGAGTTGGTGTATTAGTCTGGGTCGTGCTACTGGTACGCCTGGAGGGCCGCCGAGGCGTCTTCGGGAGGGGCGGGGCGGAGGAAAGTTCTGCGGGTGCGACGGAGGAAGCCCGAGACCAGGAAGGAGAAGGAGTTGTGGACTGGGGTAAGGGAGAGCACAGAAGGCACGAGTGACCAGCCGAACAATGATGTAAGGATGGCACTGGGAGATGGTTCAGGAGGCGATTCCTTTTGTATAGATGATTCCCCTTCTGCTGGATTCTCTGGCCCTGTGTTCTCCTTGGTAGATGATTCCGCTCCAACAGACGCGATAACCGACAAAAGAGCTTGAACTTGAGTCGAGGACTGTATACAAGTTATAAGATTAATGGTGCCTCATGCCGGACGAGTCGCCTTTACCAAAGGGTGCTTAATCTCAACGCCTTCTAGAATAGACTCCAATGAACGTGCTCTGGTCTTGATCTCCTTCGCCATGACACCTGGAGACGACAGAGGTATGCGATAAACATCGGCTGGGATGGGGAGGAGTCAGCAAAGCGGATGAGGCCACAAAGTACGGCACACCTACCATCACACTGCCTCTTTTTCCACGGGCAGCCGTCTTTGTGCATGTCAACCAACTGTACGCGTTGCTTCTCCACGAGGACGCTTGCTACGAATAGGGCGACACGATATGCTTGAACCCGCCTTGCGCCTCTAGTCAATTGCTCCGGACGTACCGGCATCGCGATTCATCCCTTCTCGTCCGGCGAGCACCCACGAGGCCTTGCAGATTCCGCAGACCAGTCTGTCCTTTCCGTCGTTCACCCATCCACACTTGGCAGCCGCCACGGCGTCGATTGCAGAAGGTTTGTTCGCGTAAGTATTAAGTTTGTACGTCGCAAGGCGTTCGAGAAGGCTTTGGGTGGACGAAGGGCGGTACTCGTATGACGCAGTCGAACTTGAGCTCAAAGGTGTCGCCGAGCGGAACTTGCCCGGTAACGCTTTACGTGTTTTGGCGGCAGCTCTGGCAAGGATGGCAGCCAGATGGGGTGTTTTGGAGAGATCGGCAGTCCTCACATCGCTTGGAGTCGTTCTGATATTTCGGGAGAAGGGGTCAGATTTTTGGGGTACTCGAGTGAGCGAGACTGACGATGCAGAGTCCTTAGTCTTGATGCCATACTTGGCCAGGGTCGAATATAGTGTGTGAACAAGGTGCGGTCGCTTTTTGGGGTCGTTCTGTTGAAGGTTCTTGGGGACCCAGTGCGTCGTCTAGACTTTGCAGAACATCGTCGAGCTTACGCTGGAAGGTGGCAGGTCAAAATAAGTGGGCAGTGAGCAGACACGGTGTGTCGAACACCAACTTTGTTGACCCTTTCTTGAGAAATGGGTGGGTTTGACGAGACCTGCGGTTGTTGCGAAGTGTTGGACTCAACCGACATACAGTATATGAAGTGCGAGTCGAGTTGGAACGGAGCAAAGCAAACAAGTGAGGTCGTAAATAAGGCCACACATGACATCCACACGCCGCCGCTACACCCTCACTCTTCTCATCTGACTCTTTCTCCGTCTCGCAATCCTTTCAACCTCCACCCTCTCAGCCTCCTTCAGTATCCCCACAACTCTCCTCGCACCAGCCACGTCCTTCCGCAGATATAGTGCCTTAATGAACATCTTGTACAGTGGTTTGACATGCCGTGTGAACGATAGCCTCGACTTGGTCACCGGAGTGCACGTGCCAAGCACCGCGGCTGCTTCCCTCATCGTGGCTTCACTGGACCCAAATGGAACGCCACCGTCCTCCCTTCCGTATCCGCTCCACGCAAAATAATCAAACAGCCGGCGCACAAGCGCCACATCCAGCACGCTGGGCGACCACAGCGCAGCTTTAACGACGATGTTCGTGGTGACGCGGTCGGGGACGAAACCGTATTCCTTGACGAGCAACCGGAGCGTGCGCAACACGTTATTCAAGTGCCGAGATCCGCGCGACTGGGCGTGGGTGACTTGCCCGTCAAGGATGATGTTCCCCAATGCGGTCTGCTCCCCTGCGTTGTGTAACGTACGTGCCGTCCGATACGCGCGCATCGCTAAGCCTACGCCCCGCGCACGCACGAGCACTTTCAAACCATTGCGGGAATCCGCGGGGGTGCGTGCCCGCCGCGTGGCCCAGCGGCGCAAAAGACCCGTCGCGGGATGTCTCCGGCCCAATCGTGTACGTGCGACCACGTCGACAAGCCATTTCGGTAATGAGGACCCGCCCAGTTGAGCTTCTACTCGAGGGTTTGAGCCCCGGCGGGCCAGGCCGAAGAGCACAAAATGTCTCCAGCGCCAGCGCGGGGAAAGCTTTGCGATCTCTGCAGCGCCGCGGAATTGTCTATGGCGCAGTAACATGGAAAGGAATGTGCGAAGAACGCGACCGTTGAAGAATCCTGGATCCCGAGAGTACACGTTCTTGAAGACGGTGACAGCAGTACGGGCCTGTGCCGAACACACAAGCGCGAGCAATGCCCACGCCACGTGGCGACGAGCAGAAGTTGTCTGTGGTGGTGCTTCGGATACAGATACGGAGTAGAGGGCTTTTGCGATGATGGCCGCCAGCTCAAGGTCGATGTACCAGCTCCCCTGCTCGGCAAGTGCCCGAAGGATAGTTCCAAGAGAAGGTCCTGTGAAGTTAGTATCGGATAACATCGGTATTGCGAGGTCCGCGCGACCTTCTTGCACGAGCATCAGGCCCAACGGCGCGGAGAGGTCCGGTAGGGGCAAATAACGCCGCCACAAGTGATACACGTCCACCGCACGCTGCGCATCCAGGCGAACGAGACGCAGAATCGTCTTGGAGAGTAACATAGAATGCCACTGCGGAAAGGTGATATGTGGCGGAAGTTCTATGACAATCCTTTCCCACAATGAATCACCCGATACAGCAGCTGCCGCTAGGTATTCAACTGCAAGCAATTGCGCTTGCCGGCGCGCAACGTCGTCGCCGAGATCGAATTGCCAAAACCCGACTGAGGCAAGGCGCACACACGAACGTACGAGGGATGCGTCACGTGTGAGTGCTGCGAGGCGGAAGAAAGTGCCTAAAATCGGGCGCACGAGCGCGCGGTGTGCATGCGAGTCGTTATTTGCAATGTTGGCCCAGGATGTCCACAAATCGCATACAGAGTTGCGTAAGTCAGTTGAAGGGCCGTGTGACTTGGCAATACGCTCGACAAGGGCAAGGACTGCAACGAGCTTGAAATTAACTGCGGAGAGTCGGGGGCTACGGATCGCCTGGAGGAGAGTGGGCAACGTGGTTTGAGTGTATGTAGGAGAATGCGTAGTGGCAAGTGCTAGGCAAACAAGGTTATGCCAGCGAAATTCTAGTCGGGCGAGAGGAGAAAACATGCGCTGGGTCTCTGAGTGGGCCCACTCTTGGATTGCGAGCTGGCAGGGAGTACCAGAAAGTGATGGGGTGACACGTGGAAATAATATACGGACAACTTCGAGGGCTAGATCTGATGCGGTGAGACAAAAGGAAGGGTCCTTTTCAGGATCATCGACCTTGGGTTCTGGTAGTAGGGAGGCAAAGCGATTGCGGGCATCCTCGGAGAAATCAGCGGGTAGGGTGAGACGTTGTGATATGAGTCCCAGAATCTTCTCCTTCAGGTCGTCTGACAAGAGATTGTTGGCATCTAACACGCATTCCCACAAGAGCCCGAGCAAACTTGGGGGACAGTAGATGTCACGTTTCATCAGGTAGAAAAGCCAAGCTACGACCTCCGCCATCGCATCGTGCTTCTTGATAGAAAGCAACGCTTTTAAATAGGGTACGTGATCATCTGCTGGAGCGGTTTTGACATCTAAGGTGAGATAGCGCTCTCGCGCAGCGAGAAGACGAGGGTTTGAGGCTACGCATTGATTAGTAGAGTTCTGTTATGTGTTATAATGAATGCCAAACCCACCACTGTCACCAGCATACACACCCAGACCAGTCAGAGAGGCTTCTGATGTCTTTGCTCTCAACAGCCAATATAGATCTCCCTCGTTGAGAAGCCCCGTGACCCGCTTTTTATCACGGACCATTTGAAAAATGAAGCCCCACCAAGCCCGATATCTCTTCTTGTCTATGTGCTGTGCCAAAGGACTCATAAATTGGCTTGGAGGGTCGTGGACAGAAAGTGTGCCGAAGAGAAATATTATGGCGCTGAACTGGGAGCCACTGAGGTCATTCAAGGTACCGCGAGCGTGCGCGACGTGATAGAGCTCGCGGAGGGTGCGTATAGGGTATGTCACGGGCTTTCCGCATGTAAGATTGGAGACAGAAAATACGCGACAAAGGATCCGGATTGCAGGAAAAGTAGTTGATGGCGCAGGTTTTGACTTCTCAAGAACGATGGGTGGCGCAACGAATTGTGGGACATTCGGTGGGGTTTGCGTTATGATACGGGAGGAACAGTGTGGGGTGTCTCGAACTTCGTCAGAGACGTCCGTATGACTGCTGCACCGTTGTGAGCATAGACGAACCGGGTATAGACGACACTGTCTTGTAGGGATTCGTGTGAGAGAGAAAAGACAGCATCGCGACATTCCATCGCGTCCAATGCGCGTTTGTTCCTTCCAGACCCCAAACACGCAATGCACAGGTCTTGTGCGGAGGCTGAAAACACGGTGTTTACCGATAATCAAACTTTAACTCTAATTTGGAATCATCCATCGACCTCGACCCAACTCTCCACTTAACACACATCTCACCCAAACCCAATTGCCTTGAAAAATCCATTGGCACTGAGGTAGGTCCACTCTCTTCAACATTATATTATGTCTCAACTCGTGCAGAGGTCAATAGGGAGGCACTTGGTTGTATCATTGACTTACACTCGCATATCTGTATCCGTAGACCTTCTTTGTCTTTGTAAGTCCTCTCCATCCACTGCAGCGCTGTCTAAGAGTTCATGCGTGAGCAGGCTATCACATAAAAAATGGGTGCTACTCGTTCTCAGAAAGAGCTATACTTCGAAAAGCTCAAGCAGCTCATTGCCAAATACTGTGAGTGTCGTTTTATCTGTCTCCGTGACACCCACCAACCTTCGTTCTCAACTAGCCTCTATCTTTATCGTCAATGTCGACAACGTTGGTTCCAACCAGATGCACCAGATCCGTGTAGCCCTCCGTGGTAAGGGAGTCGTTTTGATGGGAAAAAATACCATGGTCCGTCGCGCACTGCGCTCCATCGTCAGCGAAAACCCGCAACTCGAGCGTCTTCTGCCGCACGTTCGTGGAAATATCGGCTTTGTCTTCACCTCTAGCGACCTCGTTGAGATCCGGGACATCATCACGGCAAACAAGGTCGCCGCCCCCGCTCGAGCAGGTGCACTGGCACCAAAAGACGTCAAAGTTCCCGCAGGTAACACCGGTATGGAGCCCGGCAAGACATCCTTCTTCCAAGCGCTCGGTATTCCAACAAAAATTGCGCGTGGAACAATCGAAATTGTATCGGACGTACAGGTCGTCACAGCTGGCACGCGTGTGGGATCATCCGAGGCGACATTGCTGAACATGCTGAACATCTCACCGTTCACGTACGGGATGACAGTCGTCCAGATCTTTGACCAAGGAAACGTGTTTTCTCCCGAGGTCCTCGATATATCGACAGACGAGCTCGTCAATCGCTTCTTGACGGGTATTAAGACCGTGGCCGCCATCTCGCTGGCTATCAACTATCCGACGATTGCGTCAGTCACGCATTCCCTTGTGAACGCGTACAAGAACTTGATTGCAATTGCGCTTGTGACGGAGTACACGTTCGATGGTGCTGAGAAGGTAGCTTCCCACTTCCTCCACCTTGATCTCCGTTTTTAAGCTGTTCTTAGGCGAAAGAATACCTTGCAAATCCTGAGGCATTCGCCGCCGCCGTCCCTGTTGCTGCTGCCGCCGCCGATGACGCCCCTGCCAAGGCTGAGGAGAAGGAGGAAGAGAAGGAAGAATCGGACGACGACATGGTCAGTATTCATTCTCACGTGGTATCTGTCTACTGAGAGTTTCTGATAGGGCTTTGGTCTTTTCGACTGATCGGTTGTCACATGATGAGCTTGCGATTGATAAAAATGATGATTTGGATGTTGATTGGATGCAAGCTCTGTCGTTGACACGTAAAACGGAGTTGATAGCCATAGATTTCATCAGACTGTGTCCGATTTGGTTGTCGTCGAATGGATTTTCATCGGATAGACAATTCGGGAGTTCTTGCCAGCGAACGAGAGGCGAACTACTTAACCCACCTCAAATTTGTGATCCCGTCTTGTCACCTGCCATGTCTTCGCCCACCCTTCCCACCTCTCCCATTCCCGACCCCCCCATAGAACAACATCTCATTGTGGTCTCAAACCGTCTTCCTGTTACTATCACAAAGGATGCTCAGGGCGAATACCACTTCAAAATGTCATCGGGAGGACTTGTCTCCGCCCTCTCCGGCACCAAAAAGTCCATGAGTTTTACCTGGATAGGCTGGCCGGGATTCTACATTCCCACCAAGGACCGGCCCATTGTTGACAAACGTCTCATGGAGGAGTACTCTTGCCAAGCGGTATACCTTGACGATGATATCGCGGACCGTCACTATAACGGCTTCTCAAACTCCATCCTTTGGCCCTTGTTTCACTATCATCCCGGAGAAATGAACTTTGACGAGGAGAATTGGCTAGCCTACCGTATAGCCAACATGCGCTTCGCCGAGGTCGTCCGCCAACAAATTCGCGAGAATTCCATGGTTTGGGTGCAAGACTACCATCTTATGCTCCTTCCATTACTCCTTCGCAGTCTCGTCACCGGGCCGGAGTTTGCACGCGGGTTTACGACAAATGAGTTCGCAAACATTACGGACGGCATCGAGTCTGAAGATTACCCTCTCGACGGTCACGATGCTATCAAGGGCGTCAAGATTGGATTCTTCCTCCATACCCCATTCCCGTCCAGCGAGATCTACAGGTCGGTTTTTGTCCGATCGCACTTGGGCGCCTGTTGACGGCAACCAACTTTTTACATTCATTCAGGATCCTACCTGTTCGACGCGAAATTCTTCTCGGCGTCCTCTACTCGGACCTTATTGGCTTCCACACTTATGACTACGCACGCCACTTCCTCTCTTCCTGCACTCGCATCCTCTCCCTTCCTACCATGCCCAACGGCGTCGAGTTCGAGGGCCGGCTCGCACATGTTGGGACCTTCCCAATCGGGATTGACCCCAGTTCCTTTATAAAGGCACGTCATTTTGTCCATCTGTGATCCGTGTGCTGACCACTACTGTACTTAACAGAACCTAGAAAAAGAGTCTGTCCAGAAGCGCATCGCTGCCCTCGAACAGCGCTTTAATGGCGTCAAGGTCATCGTTGGTGTCGACCGACTCGACTATATCAAGGGCGTGCCGCAGAAGCTCCACGCGCTCGAGCTTTTCCTCACACAACATCCCGAGTGGATCGGCAGGGTTGTCCTTGTACAACTTGCTGTGCCGTCTCGTCAAGACGTCGAGGAGTACCAAAACTTGCGCGCAACAGTGAACGAGCTCGTCGGGCGTATCAACGGTCGCTTTGGGACTGTCGAGTTTATGCCGATACATTTTATGCACAAGAGCCTGCAGTTTGACGAACTCTGTGCGCTGTACGCACTCAGTGACGTTTGCTTGGTGACCAGCACGCGTGACGGCATGAACTTGGTCAGTGTCCTTTCCCTCTCTCACTCGCTTGCTCATAGAGCCCGCATCAGGTCTCATACGAATATGTTTCTTGCCAACAAGACCGCCAGGGTGTGATGATCCTCTCTGAGTTTGCCGGCGCCGCGCAGTCCCTTAATGGCTCGATCGTCGTCAACCCGTGGGATAGCCAGCAGGTCGCTGATGCGATCCACGAGGCGGTCACGATGCCCGCAGAGGCGCGTGCAGAGGCCCATCGGAAACTGTTCAAGTACGTGACCAAGTACAGCGCTGCGTTTTGGGGCACGTCTTTCGTGAAGGAGATGCTCAAGATACCCGCGAGCTCCGAGGGTCTAGTGCTTGGCGACAAGGCCGGTCAAGCGGTGCTCCAACCCGGCAGTGCCGGTGGGACACGTCTACCTGGGTCAACGCCGGTGGAGATTGACAGATCAGAGCCGGCTGCCTCAGGGTGAGCGTTCACGCGAGCCAGTGGGACAAGAAGGAATTCCAGCTAACCCACGGTAAGTAGGCCGTGTAGAAATATTTGTACTCTTGCCTGTATTGTAGTTTTACAAGGCTTCTACTTAGCTTTGGTTTGGGCTTGTTTGGTACTAAAGTATTCATTATTGTAGAGATTGTGCGGATAGCAATGAAACACGTTAACAGTTTAGAGGGGGTAGCAGACCGAGTGCTATGCGTCCCTGCCGTACTCATCTTCTATGGCACCCAAAAAGTCGACCAACTATGCACCCACGTCATCAGTGTCAGCATGAAGGAGTGATAGTACGCCTCACGCACCAACTTGTGTCGTTTTTCGGCCATCTGCTTTCCAGGCGCAGTCTTCATCCGCTCCCGGATGTGAAGCAGCTTATCGTGGAAGTGCTGTATTGCAGACTCTGGCTGTTCTGTGTCACCATCGGGTACGTGCAACGCACTGGTTTCCGAGCGCGCGGACGCGTAGCCACCAAGACCCCCAAAGTCAGCAACACGATAACGATGGGTGTGTGGACGTGCCGACAAAACAGGAAAGGAACCTCACCGTTTTGTGACAGCGCTATATGCGGCGCAACGCATGACCCCTGAATAACGGAGAGTTAGCATCCAAGCATCAAGTTGAGTTGGGGGAGGGGAGAGATCGGTGATAGCGATGGTGGTCGCGCGCACACAACAATGACAACTCACCAAACGCGCCGATTGCATCAAGCCGATCTGCATCCTGCACGCAGTGCAGCTCGACGCACGTCTCGTGCCACGGCCCCCACTCGCCGCACGCTCGCAGGCGCTGCTCGTTCGACCAGCTGACGTTCTCGACGATCCGCACGATCGCGTCCGCGCGCCCGTCCGTGCGCAGGTCGACCTCACCCGCCGCAGCGCGCTGGAAGAAGGGCTCGAAGAACGTGCGCGCGTCATGTCCGTAGGACGCCGGCGGGACGTACTTCTTGTCGAGCACATCGTGCAGCAGCGCGGCGAGTTCGACAGTGAGTAGGTCCGGCGCTCCTGGTACCGGGTGTGGAGAGCCCGTGTTGCTGCCGTCGCGCTCGGGAAGTGAGAGGGATCGCGCGAGGCGGAGGGCGGTTCGGCGGACGCGACGGACTGGAGGTTTAGGTTTAGGTCAGCCTATGCAATGCGCGCGCGCGAGGGGGCTGACCGTGGTGCGGGTCGTGGGAAGGGTCGGAGAAGTTGGACATTGTCTCCTCCATGAACTGTTCTGCGGCGCGCACAACGGCCGCTTCTGCTGGAGTGGGGTACTCCGAGGTCGTTGTTACTGTCATCACACACAAGCCCTGCAAACTAGTTTCAACGGTGGGCGATGGGAGGTATTTCATCGTATTTAAATACACAGGCATGTTTTAGTGTGACTCGACTCGGCAAGAAAGACGCCTCCGAGTCGGCGACGAGGCACCACGAACCCTCCCGCGTGTTGAACATCTTTGCGTAATAGTCGGAAGGAACATACCTCCATCTGGCGGAATTGCACCATGCACAGAAGAAGCAAGACCTAGAAAACGCGCCAACGAAAACTTGATAGGCGCTGGCAACGCGCCCAGGGAAGCCCGAGCTGAGAAGTAAACGCAGTGATATACTGTAGTCACTCAGATGGTGATGACCACACGAGGTTGCAGACCAATAACGCCCCCACCCCTACCATCCCATAAAGGTATCGGAGCACGACAAACGGGACACCTGCACCGGTAGTGAGCCAATTCAAACTAGTGTCTCGAGTGGGGTAACTGACCTTGCGGCAAGGCTAGCAATTCCCATACGCGCCGCTGCTGACCCCACAGCAGTGAACAAGCATTCACCACACATGATATGGCCGCAGGGCGTAAGCGTCGCGTTAGTCGGCGAGGCAAAGCAAATCGGACATGCGTAGGTGTGAAGCGGCTCGGGCTCTGGTGGGAGACTGGTCGGAGGACGCGGCCCATGCGTGACACTGGTGACAATTGGAGATGTCGGAGGGGCAGACAACGATCGCAGCGAGATTGGGGGAGAGGGTGGATCTGATGGGGCTGTCGGCGTTGGTTGCACACCTGGAAGAGTTGACGCAGCAGTGCCGGACCCCGTGTGGGCCGTTTCATCTTCAAGACCGAGTGAGGCTGGTAGTTCGGCGTTCTGTATGTATGGAAGATTAGCGATGGTGCCTTGGACGAAGGGCGTCGCATACATTCGCGGGACTCTCAACGGCCGCCGCAGTAGCGGACACGACTTCAGGCCTTACAAGCAGGAATTCCTCGACATCTGAAGCCTCTAGCTTCAGCTTTTTCCTGGTCCCAGACGTATCTACCGCGTCAAGCGCGGTGTCACTATCATCTTCTTGCTTCCTTTTGCCTTCGGAGGTCACTTTGTTGCCTGGGCCAGGCACTTCGAGGGGGCTGGTATCGACCAATGGTAGAGACGTACTCGTACTCGCATCTGGACCCAGAGACGTAGAATCGGGACTGAGAATTGCGGTGACACCGTCGCCGGGTTGTGAGGAGGCTTCTGGAAGTGGGTCGGGTCCACTGTTCGACATCGACATGTCGATGTGCTGAGGCAAGTGCGGTGCCTCTCTCCCTAGAGACAACTTCTCTATGATGGTGTAGGTACAGTTCAACCGTCTTACTGTACACTTATTGCTCGCCATGTCTGCCACTGGCCCCGTCCCAACGGGCATTCGCTACTATGCCTACGTGGGGACTTGTTACAACTGCTACTGTCATCGTCGTACGCGATATAAATTCGGATAAATAAATAAAAAGATGTGCTGAGGCAGAGGGCTGTGATAAGATGATGACGGCAATTCCGGTCCCCGTCACCACCAGGGTTCGGTTTGAGTGGTCATAACCGCACATTCGTTCACTCTCCCACTCAGACATCACATGGTCCTTCGCTCGCTCATGCCCACGCCCACGTCCAGTCCCACTCTTTCCGTTCTTTTATCCGTGGTCCTGCTTTGTTTCCTTTTAGGTCCCGTGAGCGCGAGCTTGAGCAACCCATCCAACACTCTTGTCGTCCGGGTTCGCCTACCGTTTCTCGTTCCCACATTTTTGTGAATAGGCTGACTTATGGTCGCACGTGCGCCACACACCCCTTGCCCTTGTCTTCGCGTATTTTGTACTCGCACTTCTAACCGTTAAAGGAAGCGGACATTGCGCAATGCCCGCCAGTCCAACGGTTGTCTGCTCTTAAGAAGGAGATTGCTGGGGATGAATCTCCAGTTCTGCGTCAGGTGTTTGCCGTCCTCTTTCCGTTCGGCCCCGCCTGGAATTCTGGTAAGTCATGATGTGAATTGTTGGTGGTAGAATTCTGATCCCGCGTTCGCGATGCACACTTGGCAGTTCTGGGGACATTCTACATCAGTTCGTAGGTTTATGACACATTTACTGCACGGGGACACACGTGAAGTGACACGTTCGCGGTATGACAGCGTGCCCAACTTCATATTAGCTTTTATCCCGGCCCAAATTAATCGCGACACCCTGAACACAATGACGGCTTTCGCTGTGCGTGTTTACGCCCAGGCTCATACCGGGCCAATCCGGAACCTCGGAAAAGGAACTTATTTGCTGTCTAGACTGGTGGATTGCTCTCCGATGTGTTTCTGCATCTCGTGCCTCATTCTTTTCTCGGAGAGCACCAGGACGAGGTCGTACATTTCGTAATGGTCGAGGAGAAACGCAATATACTCGTTGGGTAAGTCCGTTCCCGATGACGGCAAATCCCTTTCCTTCGCCCACTTCTGTCGGAGCTTTTCGTTCTAACATAAACGCACGTTCATGTAGCTTGGGCATCTTCGCTGGATTTGCGGCGTTCTTTATCATGGAAAAATCGCTCCGTGTCTTAGGCGGGGGCGAGGGTCACGCACATTCCCATGATCACAGCGATGCGGTACCCGAGGAGGGCATTTCGTCCGCTGTCGAACCTAATAGCGTGGGTGACGGTCTAAGGTCACGCCGCAAGATCAATGGGGAACAACAACCTGACAACCATGAACGCCACCAAAGTGAGGAAGAGAAAAGTCACATCAGCGGTCCTTCAAAACTGTCAGCGTACCTAAACTTATTTGGCGACTTTGTCCACAACATGTGAGTTTGTTCCCAGATGAGTATCCTAGGATACCTGCTGACGTGCGTCCCCGCAGCACGGACGGCCTTGCGTAAGAAGCCCCATTCTCTGTCACGTCCTAATATTCCCATCTAACTCGTGGGCTAGGATGGCCGCATCTTTTTATTCTAGTCCTTTAATCGGCGCGACTACGACGCTGGCGTGCTTCGCGCATGAGATACCCCACGAGATTGCTGACTACAGCATCCTCATTCGCAGCGGTTTCACAAAACGGCAAGCTATGCAGTCACAATTCCTCACAGCTGTAGGAGCTTTTGTAAGTTTGCGTGCGCGCGCACGTTTTCTCCTTTGATCGATATCCGCATGTCATGTCATCCACTCTCTGGCCACTCAAATGATTTGCTCATCTTGATCCGGCCACGTTTCATTTCGTAGGTTGGGTAAGTTCGTCATATGTGCCTCAAGTTGGGGATAGGCTCGACCAATTTTGTATAGAACCTTCATGGGGATCACGATCCACAATTTATCGGTTTCTGCACATGTAGAAGACACATCAAATGATCTTGCGGCGGCGGTGCGGCAAACTGCGGCAGGATTGCTGGGCACAACGGTGCAACTCGCTGATCTGGTATGTGCGCCTAAAAAATATGCTAACGAGATTGAGTATCTAATACCGGGTTAACAGGTTATCCCCTTTGTTGCTGGTGGGTTCTTGTACATTGGCGCTGTCGCCGTTTTACCTACGTAGGCTCCATTTGTTTTTCTGATCGAAGGAGTCGGCTGATTCCTGGTCAGACTTCTGGAAGAGAGCAAGAGCGGCAAACAAGCACTGCGTGAGGTACGGCCCAAAATGTATATCGGGTGGTGGCCCTCTCCTTTGCTCACGGAAAGCATGCAGTTTGGGGCGATGTCGTTCGGGGTACTTTGCATGTTCTTTGTTGCGTGAGTAGCACGCCTTTGGGTTCTAGTCCCATACGTCAGGTCTGACTGATGGCTCGGTTTTTAGTTGGAACGAATAGATGGTCGTGTGACAAGTGACGTCCAATTGCAAAGTATGAACTAATTTTAGGGACCGTGCTAGTCTGAACTGCGGCTGCTCCTGAATACACCTGTTAGCATCAAATCTAGATGGAGTGGGAAATGCAACAGGTTCAGGTTACCGTCAAGTTGGTCTTCGGAACCAACCCTTGCCGAGGTGTGAAATAGTGACTAAGGGTACTGACTCGGACCGTGAGAAAGTGGATACTGAAATAAAAGAAAAAGAAAAAGAAAAGCCAGATCAGGGGTTGGTGGCGGCGAAGAACGTGCGTGGATCGAAGCGGATCGTTGGTTACTCGTCATTTTCAGCCACACGACTCACATTTCACTCCGCACAAGCTGTACCTTAACCCCGCTCACCCGCTTATTTCGTCCCTCTTTCTATCCTACTCATATAATTTTTTTTCCCCTTATATCTGCCTCTTAATACGTTCTTTCGTTCATTGGTACCCACAAGTTCTTGTCTGTTCCTTTACTCCGCCCCTCCCGCCCATTTGTCATCGCTCCTCTTAAAAAAATTATCCAGTACGACAAGGACAGCCACCCTTCTTACTGGGTTCCCCCCATTAACCCTTGAAACGAACACGTTAGCTCGCTTGCATTACGTTCACCTGGTGACTACATCACAACCGTACACAGGTTCCATCATATACGAGCCCTTCCCCTTAGTTCCCCTTGCTACACCTCGACTCATGAAGTCAACTTGAACACCCTAGCACCTTCTTCTAGCCAACGTATCTTTCCTTTGCTCAACCACTACCACCATCGTCTCTACTTCTTGTTGTCCCTTCCACCAAAACCCCGTTACTCCATCCCCGTCATGTCTACAAAAGGCCGTTCAACGCCAAGGGTCGTGTGCTGTGCCATTCCCATCGCCAGAGCAGCTGGCAAGGTTCTTGTCATTACCAGTAGAAAACGTCCAAATTGTTGGGTCTGTGAGTGCTTCTCCCCAAAGATCCGTCTTGTCTTAAAGTCACTCGCTGACTCAGCATTGTTGTCTTCTCAGTGCCTAAAGGTGGTTGGGAGTCTACGGACATTGGGCTTGAGGCTGCTGCCGTGAGAGAGGCCTCGGAAGAAGGTCGAATCCTTTGCCCATCTACCCGTCCTACCCCATCCTGACGTGCACTCCCCACCTTGTTCCGCCATGATTCCCTACCAGCTGGCGTGCGCGGCACAATCACGCGCTTCGTAACAACTGTTCCAGCCGCCGCGTCCACGTATCACTTTTTCGAGCTTGACGTCGCGAGTCTTGACTCGGAGTGGTTGGAGAGCAAGGAAAGACGGCGAGAGTGGGTCGACTTCGCCGAGGCTATGCAGCGCGTCTCCTGGAAGCCGGAGCTTGCACAGGGCCTCGCAATGTCATCCCTTGCACCACGCCGGTGATTTCCAATGCGGTAACACCTTGCGCATGCCCAGTTGCCCTGGTCTCACGCACCCGTGTCAACACTCAAGTCAAAAGCGCGTGTACACCACCGCTAATCTCCCCTTTATTCACAACTCATAGTCATAGAACTCACACTCACATCGCATAACTTACTCGTTTCTGCTATTGTCCCTTTTGCATGATACCTCTACCTTTTTGCAGCACAACTTCGCATTGCTCCCACTCGTCCTGTACCTGTCCGTCGGAACCCCGCCAATTTCTGGCTGGATACCGATATTGCACACACCGTTGACAGACGTGACTTATCTTCTCCCGTTGTACACTTTACTTCGTCCCCCGCCAACCGTGATCGTCGTTACCTCGTCCGTGCACAACGTCGTCTGTCTTGTTGCTCGTATATACAACTGTTGCTGCAGAATGACACACTTCCTGTTACTATTGTACCGACGCATATATTTTAACGTAATATCTGGATATACACCTCCGAGTCACCTCGAGTCACCACCCCAACCGCGGTTTTACCGTGATTTCAAGTTCCGTGTGATCCCGTGTCCATTCCGAGGACAGCGTCTGATTTTGATTTTATTTACGGCTTCGCAAGTCAGACCGACTCGACCAGGCGGCAATACCTAGTATATTGATTTCATTCAAATTCAAGGACTGCATGGACCTCCTTTCCTCAGAGAATCCCGCAAGGTGGATCTCTGCTGCACACAGTCAGGACCCTGGCCGCGACTTCGCTTGGCTGGACAGCTCTAGATTCGTAGACATCATGGCACTGACTTGAGGCATTGTTCCGGCCGACCTTGGTCGTTTGTGGCTGGACCACCACCTCATCATGTGTGTTTAGCTTTCAGGCCCACTACCCTGCCGAATTTGCGACCCTTCTCTACGTGTGGACTTTTTGTCACGCTTGTGGCCTCCCTCCCCTCTGTAGGCGGTCACGATTTACACTATCACTGTCTACACGATTGCTAGCGATAGTTCGGTGGCCCACAGTCCGACAATGTGGCTAACCACAAAGCAACACTGTGGCCTTGCTCGTCACAAGCTTGGTGCTCGCTGGAGGTGTGGGGGGTATTAAAGCATTAACAGTTCCTCGGACTCATAACTCAGAGACGTTCGAAAGGCTTGGTGTCTTGTTTTTTTCTTCATGTCTGACTATCGTTCATACCCCAGCCCTCAAAAGACCCCTCAGCGAGGCAGGCCCTCGACCCCTTCTAAGCTCCTGTATGCGCCCGCGGCGCAAACACCTCAGGCTAGTCCAGCCTTTCCGCAGACACCATGTAGGAGCAAAGGCTCGCGTACTATTTCGACAGGCTTGCCCACTCCACAAATCACCCCCTTTCCGAAGCACAGCGACGGAAGCCCCGTGAAGCTCTATACGCCCAAAGAATACGCAGAAATGTCCCTGCAAAGGTCGGGCTCATCCACCACTGGCAGGCCCCGGGTGGCCAGCAGCACTGCGGGTTCACCCACTAAGCCCCGCTTCCCAAGCACCATGATGGCACCTCCAACCCAGCGCCGTGTGGCAAGCGCGACAGAGACACCGACTCGCCCGAACAGGCCTACCAGTCGCCCACATCCGATGTCACCTCAGGGCGAGTGCGAAAATGTGCCGCCGCGCTTCAGAACGCGATCGTCTTCGCCCACAAAAGCACCAACTCGTTCTTCGGCGGCTCCTCCTGTAGTCGACCTCGTTGCTCTCCGTAGAGAGCGACGCGAGCCACCGGGTCCCACTCGACGCACTGTCCGGCTATTGTCCGTTATTAGCAAGTGCTGGGGCGATGACACGGACAACTACTTCCGATGGACGCTCAGGGACTCCCTTTTACGTGGGGGCTGTGAAGAGCGCGAGCCTGGGGATATCTGGAGAGATCTCCGCTCTGTTGTAGGTGATCTATGGCCCGATCTTCAAGAGTGGATCATGCATCAGACCCCAACTGAGGAAGACGCCGTTTGGTTTGGTTGTGCGGGAAGCTGTAAACACGCCCACCATGAGTATGCCAGTTCCCCGCAGATCGACTGGGAGCGGTCTTCTCAAGAGCGGGTCGGTTTTTCCAGTACGTCTCCCCAAATGAGATGGGGTACAGGTTTCATCGCTGAGACGTTACGTTTTTGTGTGTTGCAGTGTCCCCCGATGCCTTTGAAGTGGCTCGCGTGATAGTACAAGAGCTCGCTGACCGTGGCTATGCCTTCGACTGCCTCCTCAGCGCCGACTTCAACCCATTCTTCATGATCTACGCCTTTGCCCATTGCAACATCCACCTTCCGCGCAATTTCAGCCGACAGCTCTTCTGGAAACACCTCGACGCCATTGTCCGCTTCCAGCGCTGGTCGGGGCTCAAGTCCGCCCGTAGCAGCAGCAGCAGCAGCGGCTCCGGCGCGACGGGGATGCGCCGTGCACCCTTGCGGATGCGCGCCTTCCCGCGGGAGGATGACCCGGAGGACATAGTCGGCACGCTCCTCGCGCTCAGAAACACCGGTCGGCTCCCCATCCCGCCGCCGACCGCGCGCCAGACGCACGAGCTTCTCCTGGTCATCGACAGCGCCCACTGGGCCGCTAGCTCCTCC
The DNA here is from genome assembly GCA_025769895.1 of Lactarius psammicola. Taxonomy (NCBI): domain Eukaryota; kingdom Fungi; phylum Basidiomycota; class Agaricomycetes; order Russulales; family Russulaceae; genus Lactarius; species Lactarius psammicola. The sequence continues at coordinate 115,902 of WTXK01000014.1, read as the reverse complement.
TCCCTCGGCAGGTTCTCGTACGCGGTGGACGACCTGGCCGTAGAGGACGTCGCCTCCTTCGCACTGCTCGACGCGCTCACGCGCTGGCTGCCCCACTGGCAAGCCGGCGCGCTCGAGGTCCGCACTAACGATGTCTGTGTCATGTGGGGCATCCGCGGGCACGCGCGCTCCAGCGCGTGGGGAGCGGTGCGCGCGCTTTGTGCACAGTATGATGTCGTGCTGCGGCGCGCGGAGTTGGTCGATCATCGGTCGGAAGACTACGCGCGCACGGGCGGAAATGGCGGTCGTGGAGCGGTCGTCCCACCTGGCCCCTTGCGCAATCCCGACGTCGTTAGCGCTGCCGTGAAAGGACTCGCGGCGCTGGGGAAGGAAAGCAATACTACTTACCGGGCTATGGTGCGCCACCTTGTGGTGTAGGGTGCTTTTTTGTCTTCGTATGGGCAGGTTCCATGCGTGTCTACAACCCTTCAAGTTACGTTTTATTATGCGCTCGAGTCACAGCCATATTCTTCATTGTGTTTATTTTCGCTGGGGTGGATGCAAAGGCCACTTTGTCTCTCGTTAAAAAAAAAAAAGAATCGTCCATTTAAAAGTATATCTAGATCAAAATGACATTAAATAGACAGAAATACCATTCTTTACATATTATACAGAATGTTTTGACTTTCAATGACATTTGTCAGGCTTGCTGGCGGAGAACGCTCGAAACTAAATTGAGGCGGGTCCCCCGGTGGTACGTCGTTGGGTTAAGTGATAAAGGCGCAGGTGGCACATCCGGAACGGTTGTGCGTGTGGAGGTCGAAGAGGCCACGTGAGAACTATCGAATTCATGGCGCCGAACATGATTGACTGGAACCGAATTATCTCGAAAAAGTCCATCATGCTCACGAGAATCTAACGTTTTCCCCGGCAGAGGGTTGATGATGCACCTCGGGAGTCATGCTGTAGCTGTGCTCTGTGTTCGAGCTGCGCGGCGTCCTACCGAAGGTTCTCCACGTAGTCCTACTCCTCTTGAAAGTCGCCCAGTTAGCTCCGGCTTCGGGATGTCGTAGAAGCTCGGATCGCTCGGGTATTTGAGCGTAAGTCGTGGTCGACCGCGAGGGCAAGCGGTGGGAAACGCGATGCACGGGGAGTGACTTGCCCGCGGGGTCCCGGTATCGCGTCGCGCGTGGGTGATGCTCGTTTCGCTTGGTCGCTAGGCAGTGCTCTATGTTCCGTGAAAACTTTGGGCTGTGAGCCACACGAAAATGACGAGATTCCCTAAGAGAATGTCTTCCCCCGTTGCCTGCGAGATACGAGCGTAGAGCGGACTCCTGGACCCCAAGCTGCCGGAGGAAAACGGGAAGGTACCTGTCGTCCTCTCGGAGGACCGTGGCTCGGGAGGTGTCTGAGAAAGTGGTCTGTGTGACTATCACCGCGGAAAGACATCGGACGGCAAGCACAACGACATCATCAATTGAAGGCCGAACTCTGTCAGGATAGGCTATGGGTCCAATGAGAATGGGAGCGAGGCTTGTGGGGGATTAGAGGCGTGACGAAAAGCCGACAGCATATCGTGCACCGCCCCCGGAATGAAGTACAACCCCCTGAGGCATGCCAGACGACGTTTTTCCGCAGAGCAGTCAGGTGAGAATTGCCTTCGGTGGTGTGTTCCATAACTTCAAGAACCCTCCACGGTAACAAGGTATTGAACTCGTTTGGACAGGACAAACTGCCGAAGGTTGCCTTCCTGGTGAGCAAGGCCTTCGACTGGTAGAATTTTAGAACACCTGCCATGAATTGTTCCATGACATGGTCTTCGTCTAGTATTTCAGGGATCCAAGCCAGTGCTCCTCCTAAGATCGCCGCCACGTTGCACCTTCAAGGCTATGGACCATGCCGCGTTCCGAATATCCGTTCCGCTGCGATCGGAAAAAGCTTCTTGATATCCTCCTGGGTTCTCCAGGTAGTAAAGCCAGCCATTTTGCTGAATCCCATAAGTACATGCTTTGCGATGAGTGAATATGCGCGCAACAGAAATACCAGGCTGCCGTCGACAAGGGTGTCTGGAAAGGGCTGTCATGAAAGTAGATGGAAATAATAGTAGACTTGAAAATGATGCCACCGGGCGACCCAGATGCGATCAAGCGATTGACGTTGAATAGAAAGATGAGAAGGCCCAAAGAATAGGAAGAGAAACACATAGAGAAGAACAGGAAGAAATTCGACCACAGCCGATAAGCGAAAATTGTCGGCCCCTTCTGGGATAAAGGCACGTATGTGGGCGCGGGTATGAGAGGAATAGTGGCGCTATGTACGATGGAGATACCTGTTGAAACAGCATCGCGAAGAGCACGTAGGGTTTGTCACCAAACGCGAACCACAAGGCGTCACCCAATGGCAGACGAGCAGAGGCGGAGTGGCGAAACGAGGCGCCTGTGATGGTCCCTGGCCCAGCGCACTTATGCAAGTACGGTTGAGGCCAGCTAATTGCTATTGTAAGACATTTGAGCGAGAACGCACACCATTGCATCGCCAGTATTAGGCCCTACTAGGTACTTGTAACCTTCAACAGTGAATCCTACCACAGTTGCAGAGAAAAGGCAAGTCTAATGGGACACGCATACAAGCCAGATGGTTGGTCAGATATTCATACAAGTCGGCTGTTTCCCTTCTAGCTTTCGGATTGTGCTTTGTCCGGGTCGATCTTTTCTGCTCTGGGCAGATGCATGGAGAACAAGGCACCGGAGGCGTAGCTTAATTCCCTTTTTTTTCTTACTCGTGCGAAAAAGAACGACGTGGGAGTGGTTCTGAAACTCTCACGTGCTTGGTGATCTTTCCAACATCGATTTCTCGAAGCTGACTATCTTACTAGTGCCGAGTCTGTCTCCATGCTATGGTGATGTGATGGCTCTGAGTTGCGCTCTGTCGATGACTATGCTTGGATATTTGTCATCCGGGAAGAGCACTGCTCATCTGCCAATTCTAAAAATCCAAACCCGGGTCTCAGTTGCGGCCCAATCAGCTTAACTCTTACACTGGATGGTCAAGTGCAGCAGTAGGCGTAACAGTCGACTCCAGTTATTAATAGGCGCTGATAGAAACTATCAGATTGTGATGCATGTGATGCATTCTACAAAGGACACATCCCCAACTCGTCCATATTTTGTGTGGCGTAGAACCCTAATAGCACGACCACGAGAAGACGACCGGGTGGTTCCTATACGAATCAGACTGACGACTACCCGCGGATTCGTGTCCCTACGTTACGTGCTTCTTTTTGATTTAGGCTGTTTTTCGCCGTGATTTTTCGCTCGGGCCGTGACGGTTGTTATAAGGAGTCCACATGCTTTGAGGGTCTATTCATTACCCGTGCCTCATAGTGCCAAGCCCCTCTGGTACACCCCAAGTCGCTGAAATATCAAGCGCCCTCCTATTAGATTAGGTCGGCGTCATGACTGTCGTAATGATCTTCGCATCCGCACTTGTTGCCTTCCTTCTTTGGAAGTTGGAAAGGATTCTTTCACGCCCGGGCTCTCTTCTCGGGTCTGTAGCTGGTCCAATGAAGGAGCACTGGCTCAAGGGTCAGTACACCTGCTTCCATCCGGGTGCTAGCTGAACACCTACCGTCTGCAGGGAACCTTCATCGAATATTCCAGGATGGGTTAGAGTATAACCTGCAGCTCGCCCAGAAATACGGAGGTGTGGTGAAGATTCATACCTTGTTGGGAGTGAGTCTTTGTAGTCTCGAATCCCGTTGTGACCTAGATGTATTGCTTTCAAGGATCAACAGTTATACGTCTCTGATCCCTTAGCTCTTCATCACATCGTTGTGAAAGAGCAGCATATTTATACAGAGACAGACATGTTCATCATGTGCGTATGCTGTCGCTAAGTGGGCCGCCAACTCGAACTTTGGGTGCAGGGGAAACAAGGTTATTTTCGGTGAAGGGCTCATTTCGACTCTTGGTACGTTTTTCTCCTTCCTCTGAACGAAATGACAGAGTCTCAATTCTCCATGAAGGCGAACAGCACCGAAAGCAGCGCAAGATACTCAATCCTGTCTTCTCTCTTGCTAACATGCGAGAGCTACTGCCCGTCATTCAGCCCATAGCCTCGAAAATGCGTTCTGTGCTCCTTTCACAGTTGCCAGACGATGGTGGTGAGTGAGCTAGTGGCGTTACCCGACCGCACAGGGACGTCTTAATTGTCCCACTCAGGATCACAAGAGATCGATATTCTCCCTTGGATGTCGCGGGGAACCCTGGAATATATATCGCAAGCCGGTTTAGGTTACACTTTCAATGCGCTCGAGCCAGCTCAGAGCCACAGCTTTGCAGAAGCCATCAGAAGCCTCGCGTAAGTAGATGCACCAGATTGGTGGCCGGTCGCTTCTCACCCAAGCACAGTCCAGCGGCGCTGAAGCTGATTTTTTTGCGCCCGCTTGTCCCCTTCATTGTCCGCAACATTCCACTATATTGGCGAAACAAGTTGGTGGATTGGCTCCCTATCAAAGCCTTGCGTGACCTCCGTCGTATCGTCCAAGTCATGGATGAGGCAAGCAAGGCCATTCTCTCCGAGAAGAAGGCGGAACTAGAGGAGGGCTCGATGACCGTTGGTAAGTGGACTACCAAAAGCGATGGAAACTTGGGCAACTATATGAAGGGAAAAGACATCATGACTATCCTACGTGCGTCCAGTTTGTCCAAGTACTTGACAGTTCCTCGACCAGCTGCGTGATTTTAGTCAGAGCAAATGCCTCATCTGATCCTACAGAGGGATTGACGGAAGCAGAACTGATCGGCCAAATGAAGTAAGTTTTTCGCTAGTTAGGGTGATTATGACCACTGATGTCAGCACAGCACCGTCATTTTTGCAGGGTTTGAGACATCAACTATTGCCATCTCGCGTCTCCTCCATGCCCTTGCTTTTAGACCTGCTGCACAAACCCGGCTGCGCAGCGAGTTACGGCAGGCTAAATTGGACTACGCAGCCTCCCAGGACATCCCGTTGGACGGCAGCAGCTGGAACGACATTGACCTCCCGTATGACATTTTGATGTCCCTTCCATATCTTGACGCTGTAGTTCGCGAGACGCTGCGCGTATACCCGCCAACATCCCTTCTTAGTAGGACGTACGCGCGCTCCCATCCTGTGCTATATACATAGTCATGGGACCCGCTGACCTGAGTTGTACTTGTAGAGCACGGCAGACAACGACCCTCCCTTTGCAGTTTCCCGTCCTCTCTTCGACGAGTGAGGAGGTCACATCCGTCGTTGTTCCAGAAGGCACGACAGTCATCATCTCTATCCTCGCGGCGAACCATAACAAGGCGGTATGGGGGGATGACGCTTCGGATTGGCGACCTGAGCGCTGGTTGAATGCATCTGGCCAGCGCGCCTGGTCCTACCAGGATCAGGAACTCGACGGTATGCTTGATGATAGCGCTGAGGGATCGACGAACACGCCTGTAAATCGAGGTGGCGTCAAGTATCCCGGCGTATATGCGTCAATGTCAGTACTTAGATTCCGAATTCCGTGCAGTTCCTGCTAACTCTCCGGGTCACAGGATGACGTTCCTCGGTGGTGGGAGAGCATGCATGTGCGTCATCTTTCCTGGTAATAATTCTTGACTAACTCGGATAGTAGTGGGTTCAAATTTGCGGAGATGGAGATTAGTACGCCCTCCTTTTTGCGATTTCCCCACTTGATGGTGCTCATTGCAGCATGTTAGAGCAAATCATCACGACCCTGATCTCAAGCATGCATTTCTCCTTACCGTCGGCGACAGATGAGGACGGAAATAGAAAGGAGATATACTGGATGATGAACGGACTGCAAGTACCCGTTGTGCGAGCGCCATTTGGGGACGGGAAGACACCACAGGTTCCCCTGGACATCCGGACAGTGTGTGAAGAAGGACTTTTCCTCCACAGACTGATTAACAGTAGGGGTGATGTCAAATTGGCCCCGGGTCCGAGTTTGATGTTTTGTTTTTTTTTCGATTGGACTTACAATGTACTATTGTGGTGCTGTAGGGCGGCCTAAGTACCTACACAATTTCGGGTTTCCCCACCCCAATTTTGGAGGGGCTTTCCTTTTACAGAAGTCATGATAGTCATTTTTTGAGTTTGAGTGTTTTCACTGTTTGTTTTAGGCAGTTTTTGGGGGTTTTTTGTGAGAAAAAACCTCCAAAACAAATTTTCACAAATCCTGATGCGAGATAGCCGACATTATGTTATTCTGGCTACTAATTGCTGCTGATAGCACTGGCCATGAGACTCGAATGGTGTCATTGAGTTTTCGAGATTTAAAAGGAACGCCCATTGTCAACTCTCTTTTCAGATTTTGTGTGGTATAGAACCCCAATGACTGATTCACTTGGTTCTCATACAAGTCCGAGTCAGATTGCCAACGACGATGCGACCGCAGGTCGTGTCGCTACGTTACGTGCTTTATGTCGTCGTTTTCGTTTGACGACATCATCTACCTTCGAGGGACCACACAGGCCTCGGAGTACTGTAAGCCCCACTGGAACTTTAATTCGCCGAAATGACGACCTTCCCCCAATCAGATTAGGTTGCCGTCATGACTATCGTAATGATCTTCGCATCCGCACTTGTTGCCTTCCTTCTTTGGAAGTTCGAAAGGATTCTTTCACGCCCGGACTCTCTTCTCAATTCCATAGCCGGTCCGAAGAGGGAGCACTGGCTCAAGGGTGAGTACAACTGCTTTTATCAAGGTGCTATGAACACCCACCGCCCACAGGGAACCTTCATCGAATATTTCAGGACGGGTTTGAGTATAATCTGCAGCTCGCCCAGAAGTATGGAGGCGTGGTGAAGATTCATACCTTGTTGGGAGTGAGTCCTTGTAACCTTGAATCCCATTGGTATAGTCTAAATGTCTTGCTTTCCAGGGTCAACAGCTATACGTCTCTGATCCTTTAGCTCTTCATCATATTGTTGTGAAAGAGCAGCATATTTATACAGAGACAGACATGTTCATCATGTGCGTATGATGTCGCTAAGTGGGCTGCCAGCTCAAACTGTAGGTACAGGGGAAACAAACTAATGTTTGGCGAAGGACTGGTTTCGACCCTTGGTACGTTATGCCCCCCCCTTTTGACGAAATGACAGTGGCTCAATCCTTCATGAAGGCGAACAGCATCGAAAGCAGCGCAAGATACTCAATCCTGTCTTCTCGCTTGCCAACATGCGGGAGCTGCTGCCCGTCATTCAGCCCATAGCTTCGAAGATGCGTTCTGTGCTCCTTTCACAGTTGCCGGACGATGGTGGTGAGTGAGCTAGTGGTGTTATCTGACCGCGCAGGGATGTCTTAATTGTTCCCACTCAGGATCACAAGAGATCGACGTTCTGCCTTGGATGTCGCGGGGAGCCTTGGAATATATATCGCAGGGTGGTTTAGGTTACACTTTCAATGCGCTCGAGCCAGCTCAGAGCCACAGCTTCGCAGAAGCCATCAGAAGCCTCGCGTAAGCAGATTCGCCGGATCGGTGGTCGGTCGCTTCTCATCCAAAGCAGTCCAACCGCGCTGAAGCTGATTTTTTTGCGCCCGTTTATACCCTTCATTGTCCGCAACATTCCACTGTATTGGCGAAACAAGTTGGTGGATTGGCTCCCTATCAAAGCCTTGCGTGACCTCCGTCGTATCGTCCAAGTCATGGATGAGGCGAGCAAGGCCATTTTCTCCGAGAAGAAGGCGGACCTGGAGGAAGGCCCGACTGTTGGTAAGCGGACTACCAAAAGCGATGGAAACTTGGGCGACCATATGAAGAGAAAAGATATTATGACTATCCTGCGTGCGTCCATTTTGTTCAAGTAACTGACAACTCTTCGACTAGTTACGTGATTTTAGTCAGAGCAAATGCCTCATCTGACCCTGCGGAACGACTGACGGAAGAAGAGCTGATCGGCCAAATGAAGTGAGTTCTTCGTTAGTGATGGTGATTGGTCGCTAATGTCAGCACAGTACCGTCATTGTGGGAGGGTTTGAGACCCCTGCCCTTGCCAGCTTGCGTCTCCTCCATGCCCTAGCTTCCGGACCCACCACACAAGCCCGGCTGCGCAGCGAGTTACGGCAGGCTAAATTGGACTACGCGGCCTCCCAGGACATCCCGTTGGACGGCAGCAACTGGAACGACATTGAGCTCCCGTATGACGTTTTGATGTCCCTTCCATATCTTGACGCTGTAGTTCGTGAGACGCTGCGCGTGTACCCGCCATCGTCGCTCCTCAGTAGGACGTACGTGTGCGCTCTGAGCCTGTGTCGTATACTTCGTGATGGGGCCGGCTGACCTGACATGTGCATGTAGAGCACGACAGACAACGACCCTCCCTTTACAATTTCCCGTCCTCTCCTCAACTGGCGAGGAGGTCACATCCGTCGTTGTCCCGGAAGGCACGACAGTCATCATCTCTATCCTCGCGGCGAACCACAACAAGGACGTGTGGGGGGATAACGCCTCGGAATGGCGACCCGAGCGCTGGTTGAATGCATCTGGCCAGCGCGCCTGGTCCAACCAGGATCAGGAACTCGACGGTATGCTTGGTGATAGCGCTGAGGGATCGACGAACACGCCTGGAAATCGAGGTGGCGTCAAGTATCCCGGCGTATATGCGTCAATGTCAGTACTGAGATTCCGAATTCCGTGCAGTTCCTGCTAATTCTCCGGGTCACAGGATGACGTTTCTCGGTGGTGGAAGAGCATGCATGTGCGTCATCTTTCCTGGTAATAATTCTTGACTAACTCGGATAGTAGTGGGTTCAAATTTGCGGAGATGGAGATTAGTACGTACTTTTTCTTTGCGTTTTTTCCGCTTGGTGGTGTTTATTGCAGTACGTTAGAGCAAATCATCGCAACCCTGATTTCGAGCATGCATTTCTCCCTGCCGTCAGCGAGCGATGAGCATGGAAATAGAAAGGAGATATACTGGATGATGAATGGTTTACAAGTGCCCGTTGTGCGAGCGCCATTTGGGGATGGGAAGACATCACAAGTTCCCCTGGACATCCGGAGAGTCTGCGAAGAAGACTTTTCCTCCCAAGACTGACTGTGAGGGTGACGTAATACTCGGTACCACGTTGAGTTAAGTTAGGCTCTTTGCGATGAGCAAACAAAATTCCACTGGATGAAATCCGGATCTTTCATCCCAAGAGTTACCGATACCAGCGCTTACAGTATTGTACCTTTTTTTTTCTTAAAACTTTTATGCCGCAACATTAGCTGGCACAGAGCCTGAGTCATGGCTCCGATCAGGAGTGGGAGAAATGCGCAAACTACGCCATAGCCACGGGCATAGCCGCAAGAGATTCGGATATTAGGTGTCTAACGTTAGTGACAACGCAATGGCCATAGAGGAGCGAAAGAGGGCGAGGTATAACCAAGGTCCTGTGCGGAGGCTTGTTCTAAGAAGTTGAAAAGGGAGGTTCCCAGGACTGGGGAGCGCATCCAGTTGACGAAAGGGGGGAGGGAGCATGGAGAAGTCCCGAAGTCCCTGTGGTATCCAGATAGACCGCTTAAGGGCAGTAACCCGGCGTTGGTAGCTAACTGTATGGGTGCAGCGGGGCAGTGTAGGAGGACGCCAAAAGGGATGCATGTTCACCGGTAAACGCATGGCAGGTGATTGATTGGATGTAACCGCGGAACTGCCTAGGGAACGTCTTGCTGCGGCCGCAGCTTGGCCGTCCCCATCACTGTGTGTAGCCGGCCGATGGGTCACTCAGTACAGCAGTACACCCTGGACCAAACCGACGTACAGCGCCCGCCGCGCCTCGCGTGGCGAGTCTGATCTCTTCGGGGGCGAATGTCCGGCCCAAACAGTGTCAAGGTGCGATTCCGAGAATTGAACCCAGGCCCGGCTGTCCAGTCAACAAACCGTTTTCCGTCTCTTCCAAGAATGCTCCCCACGTTCCGAGCCGAGGAATTCACCTACTTGGAGCTATCACACTAATCGAGAGACCCACGTTTCCTCTTCGGTGGCGAATTATCCGAGTTCGACCTATAGCACAGGGAAAGATCAAGTACTTTCGTGTAACTGATGGATGCCAGTGCCGGCGGGTCTCTTCTGATCGAAAGTCGGACTGACACTTCCAAACGTTGATTATTCGGTCGGGTGCTAGGAGTTGCTGGCGTGTCCGTGCCCACCGCAAGTAACCGCGGTCTGACGTTTTCGGAAAAGCAGATATGCAACCTGCCTGGTACCCGGCGACACGTCTTCCCAAAATTCCTGGACCCACCATCTTTAAGGCGATGCAGATAGGCCATGTGTTTTCCGAGGACATTGACATTCCCGGCTAAAAAGCTCGGAGCATCGTTGCCAACGCTGTACAACACCATTGATCCCCGAGGGAACTTGGTAGAAACCGCTTCATTCCGACGGAAGGGAAGAGGCCAGATATACTCTGTGATCTCTTTGACTAACGTAAGAACCGCTCGGGAGACCTTTCGGAAACCTTTACAGTAACTTACTGTAAGGCTGCTTACACAGAACGGAATACGGCCGTTTCCGCGAATGAGAGTGCGTTTGACGCGCACATGCGCGAGCTGACGTAAGCCTGCCCTACAATGGCTGCTGCTGGGCGCATGTTGCCGAGCCTTAACTTACTGTATTAGTGGCGTCCGCAATTTGAAGGGCGTGCGCGCGTACAGTCTGTACGTTTCGAGAAGAGAACGATTTAATCACTGATTGCGGATTTGCCAGAATTCCATAAGCCAAACAGACATTGGCACAATGAGTTGTGCCTGAGTCCGCACGATCATCCTTGCGATCATCAGTCACGCGATCATGTTCATAGGGCTATCATATCATGTTCCTGGACCGGCTTCTAGCGGATGGACACCCGCGAGGTGTGAGGCTCTTGGTGGTGCAGCGAGTCATCGCGCGCGCGACCGGGCTTTGCGGGAGCATAATATCTCCAAAGAACATCCGACACAGGATGTGAAGAACCAATAATCCTCGACCCTCCAAATAGAGCTTGCTCTGTGGCTTTACTTCCGGCTCAGGGCAAGATGTGAGCCGGCCTGGCGCTAGTTTCTTTTTTCCTTACAATTTTTTTTGTTTTGTTTTTCAAACAACTTGAAGAGGGTGCAATCTTCGGGAAGTTCTGTGGGGTCTCGGCTCCGCTAGGCTTAGTAACTTGCTCGTACAGAGGACCTACTCAGAGCGCATTATCACCTTCACAGTCGGCCGAAAACAGTCCGGAATCTGGCGTGTAAGCGTGCTTCAAAGCAGAGCCGATGTGGGCCAGTCATTGTTCGGGTGTTCCGAGTCGTGACCTGACAAGCCTTCCGTGCCGTAATACAGTGCGCTGGACAAGGGTAGAATACCATGTCTGGCTACTCGGAGTTGCTGCACACCGCACCAGCGCAGACAAACAGACAGGTTTCACATATTCGCCGAGATCGATGTGAACATCTGTAACGACGTTACCGATACCGTGCGACGGATGGAAGTCGGATGGAACGCTCAATATGTAAAACGCCGACGCAGGTTCGTAGATCAAGCAAGATGCCCTGGCATAGTGACATCTGGCTGAGTTGTCCGAGGCGGGAATAACCAAGTTCGAGAGTCCCATGAAGATTAACGATAGAACAGTACAACGATATACTCAACACATTATATTCGAAATGATCCTATGGTTCGTCGTCGTCGCCACTGGCGTCGCCCAGGTCATCATCGTCTTTGGGATCCATGCCACCTGACCACTCGCGCTCCCACAGGGAGACTTCACCTGGTGGCCGTGAAAGGCCAAGCGCGGGGTGTCCGGGAGGGAGCATAGTCCGAGCTCGCTGTAGTCGTTCGATGAAATGTTGACGTTGTTCTAACAACTGCTGGATGTATTCCACAGCTGCGACCCGATGAGCACAGGAGAACGCACGAAGAGCAGAGACCTTACTCTTTGCGAGCACGATATTCTCGCTGCGCGGACCAGCACGACCGTCGATCTTCTCCCCGTCGTCACCGACTCGGCCCCGTGCACGACGCTTCTTCCCTCCAGGACCTAACCCACTACTCGCCTCTTCTTCGGCACGGATAGCCTCACGCAGCGCGGGTATGGTCTCACAAAGGGCTTCGTACCCACGACGAATATTTGCTCGTCGCTTCTGCTCGGATTGTATATGATTTGCTTTCTTCTGCGAAGCAGTGAGAAGGGCGGGTTTGCTACCGGGGAGGGCCTCCGAGGGTGTAGATGCGCTTGCGCGGGAGGGAGAGGGCCTCAATCGTTTGTGTGAGGCACTACTAGAACTAGACTCCTCGGACAGCGAACGCTTCGAGGGGGGGTGGCGTGATGGCCCGGCAATGTTAGTCGCGGAGGAGGAGGAGGAGGATGCCGAAGTGGATGGTCTGTGAAATCGTGAGGGTGGAGCGCGAGAGTGCATTGAGGGCTGGGCGTTGTTTGCGATGCTCTGCAGATGGTCGAAGTCGTGCCGCTGTTTAGAGATGTCCTGGGGGAGGGACGGATGAGACCCGAAAGCAGGGACAGGGAGGCCGTAGAGGCTTGAAGAAGGCGAGATCTTTGAGTTCGGTTCCCTCCCAAGCGCTTGACGAGGGAGGGGGAGCAGGTGGAAGGGTGATCAAATCTTTGGTCGCCTTTGCCAGAGCCTCTTTCGCAGGGCCGGCGTGGGGTACGGGTACGCCTATCTCATCGGAGAGAGTGGTCCAATCTGCAGAAGCGACGAGAGACTCGACAATGGAATAGTCATAGTCTATGGACGAAAGAAAGGATTGAAAAGCATGAGATTCCGATGGTGTGAGCAAAGACATTTGAACGTTTGAACATGGACGAGTCCAGTCCGAGCAACTGAGCAGTGGGGAAACCACCAATCTTCTGCTTCTCATGTGATATTCGATTCCATTTTTGTTTGGTCTTGTTGACTCATCCTCTGATTATCTCATCATTCTTCTTGCCCTACTCTTCCCGACTGATCCAGTCTGCCCTTGCCCACCCCTGCCCTTGCCCGTTCATTTGTTGCCAGGCCTAGTCACTTTCACTTTTCATTTCCGTATATGTAATAGGTCATTGCCCATCTCTCTATATCATTACACCTCTGGTATAACAGCAAACAATAGTTAAAGTTCATGAACACGAGGCCAAGAAGCTTAGTCGCTACAAGAACCACACCATCGATCAAAGGTTGGCATGCCTGTTGCCGCGTACCCTGTGTCATCCCCTGCTGCTCGCAACCGCATGGCACTCTCTCGCGCTTGTACGATCTTCCTTGTGCGACGCTTCTGCGCTTCTATTTTTTCTTCCGGTGTACAACGCATGTGGAAAATCGGCGCCGACAGCGGATCCCGAACTCGCGTCGCAACCAAAGTCCCAAGTAGAGAAGTAGCAGGGATGTAGTCCGCGGAAGCACTATCACTATCAGGTGTCTCTCCTCCGAGCCTTCTCTGTAAAACCCGCTTCCAATCTGGTGGAGATAGATGTGTTATGGGGTCCTCCAGAGGGCTTCTCTTGGGTGATGTATACCACGCGTGGGTATCGTCCTCCACTATGATGAATGCCTGCTTGCTGCGCATCTCCGAGTATAGCAATCCAGGATTATACAGCCCCCCGCTATAACCGCGTGAGCCACAACCCGTCAGAATGGCCCGGTATGTGGAAAGGACTACATTCTCAAGATCGCACAGATTTCCTTTCGCGAACGGCACATCGGATAGGACGACATCCATCAGTGGTAGTGCGAGGCCGCTCCCCTCCGAGAACCTGTTATACTGGCCTTGCGCGTGCCTATCCACGCTTGTGAAGTGGAGAGGTGAATAAACTGCCGTAAACTCGAATCCGCAGCGGGCAGCAAGAGCAAGGAGCACTTCGACCACAGGGAATTCTGCAGATGCATCAGTGAAATCGTTCAAAGCCCAAACCAGGCGTTGGTTCGACAGGTTGACGCGAACTGTGCGACCACGCCAACCAAGACCCCAGCAACACGTTGCGTCTAGAAGTGCATAGGCCTCGCGTGACGACACAAAGGCGTGATCGGACGGCTGGCGTCTTAACCCGAACCAATGATGACTAACCATGCCTCCATTCCAGCTGCATATTTCTCCTGCAGTTCCGTGGTCCGTGGTAGCCACGGTCAACTGGATCGATGGAAGTTCCGAAAGAGGGCGCTTTGGTTCCGGAAAGGAGGATGAATGGAAGGCCTGTGCATGATGGTGGAAATAGTAGAGTCGCTGAAGCACACCATCGGGGTCTTCCGTGGCATCGGCCATGTACTCTAGGGGGATTGTGGGCCCACTGAGCACGGGAGGGAGTATGTCAGCGTCACCGACTAGATCCGCCGTCCGCCCAAGTTGGAGAAGCTGTTCGATGTGGCGCCACAAGAACCACTTTTCGAAATTATCGGGCAAAGGTACATCAAGGTCCATTGCAGCGTATAACACCACGTAGGGGCTTAGCTTGAGGTGAAGCACGTCCTTTAGACCACCAGATGCAATGTAATATTGGGAGAGGAGACCCTTCGCCATTCTGAATTTCTCTTGTGACACTAAAAATGAGAAGTATTAGAGGACGACATAACCAATAGTGCTTGTCATATACTCACTATTCATTCCCAACCGGTGTGAACTAATGCAAGTAGCGTCGTGCGGTGGAGGCGGTGATTTGATATCAAAATCGGACAACGTGAGGGATAAATACTTTGCAAGGGTCTGTGATCTCTTCGGAAAATATTCGTATAAAACCTTCTCTACTGGGTCCAAGTGCTTAGAAATGAGACAAGAGACAAGAAACCTGAGAAAAGGCGGTGGGTTTGGCGCGCCAGTTAGGCCAGTCGATGACTGCATGAAAGATTGACGTATGGTCATTTGAGTTATAGAGTGACGGATTGGATAGATAGAGTGTCGTGACGAAGGATCATCTAATGGGCTTTTATCCTATATTTTAGAGGCTGTCCAAGCTCAAGCTCGGAGCTCGCCAGGCGGCAGCATGAATGGGGCCACACATGGGACCCCAGGGACCGTCAATCACGTGTTTCTCGACGGGAAGAACAGGAGCTTAATAGAAGCACAAAAGGGACACTTCAGTGAAGAGTTGTGGTAAAACAGTCGAAAACGGGCGAGTTATATTGGCGGGAGGAACAGAAAAGGGCGACATGTGACCAAGATAACGAAGCAGTAGCAGAGGTCTCCCGGGTCCTCACTGTGGCGCGTGTTTACCGCACGGAACAACCACAACACGCTTTGTTTGATGATCGAGGTTGAGCCACGCACAAGCCGCAGTAAAAAGTGAATGTGTTGGCCACGCTAAAGATCCATGCAACAAGCCACGTCTCAGCCTACACTGCGTCTGAAGAAGATTTGATGCAACGCCAGTTTCGGACATGAGAAAAAGCCCTTGGACTTGTGATGACCGACGACGTATGATGGGGACGTAAACCACAAAGAAGAGAGTGGCATGTGTTGTGAAGGTAGGGTATCCTCAAAACGCAAAAGGGGATATACACTAGCAAGAGTGAGATTGAGAGAGGGTGCAAGAAGATACTGGTCGACGTGCGTGGGGATGGTGACATGCGTTCAGGGTTTCGCATGACCCCCATCTATGCGTTTCAAATTCAACATAGCCGACTCAAATGCGTAAGAGGTCTTGGCAGGTCCGAGTCATCACCTATTCGTCCATGTCATATCCCATTAGCTGTGGGTATCGACGTTGAGCGCTGATCACGGGGGTGGGAGGCAGTTCAATTACGCTTTCTGTGTCCCATTATCTGGCTTGCGACAGCCCTCTGCTATGTCAATGCCCTTTGACGTAATTCGACGAGTCGTTGTCCCACATATACAAGTAATGTGGTTATGGGCTCTGTGGTTCAGGTCTCGGACTCGTCCATGGTAGCTTGTCTTAATGCGCTTTCACTGTTCCACAATAGTTGCCAATGGTCACAAAAACTGCCCCTATTCTGCATGGTATAGTTGTGCTAGTGCTCTGAAGTCCAATCTATAGCGAGAACCCGAGGGCTCATGACAATGTCCATTACTCGTGCTTTATGGGATGCACTCATACCACATCCATTACCGACCCGAAGTCTCATCGACCGTCGAGACGTGTTCCCTGACAAACAGTTCCAGGACCCCTAGTCCGTCCCCATCCTCACACCCCACCTCGACATCACCGATCCTGTTGTTTAAATGTGGGGGTTGGTTGACTTTGATGACCAGATGGCATAGAAACTACGCGTGTTCATTCATGCTCCTTAGTTACAGCGAAGAAACCGTGGGGTGACCGTGACGAGTTGGCGGCAGCTACAAGACACACGGTTAGTTCTAGACGAGAAGTGTAAAACTAACAGACGCAAACCTTCGGCTTGAAGCTCTTTGGAAATGGGCATCGCTGTACACAGAATGGCGACGAACGAAATTATGACCAGTGTGGTGGGAGTGCGCATCTGCCACAGGTGATTGCTCTATCTAACGTTGCAAAGAGCAGACAATCTTGCTTTTATAACCTCAACCAGGACTTCATACAGGCACCTCAGGCTGTGCCGAAAAATGCAGTGTCAGGGCATTCATTGTCTAACTCCTCGCAATCACCACCAAGATCATGGGGATATACTAGAGGTTTGATGTGATTCCACATTATACGGCTAAATTGACCCTTACGTGTCATTACTTCCACTGGGATACGCACCTCGAGCTCACATCAATACTCGACTCACTCGGCTCGATGTTGTCTACCGAAACGATCGACTCGTTCTTCACGTGCCGGAACAAAAGTTCCTGGCGATTCAGTTCAGTGCCTCGAGACAGAGATCTGCAGGTCCACTTCCGAGAAGGAGCGCATACACAGGTCGGTCGGACAGCGATGGGCGCGAGCACGAGCTCGGAACAGACGGACACGAGCACCCCCAAGACGCGAACTTTCACGCCACCCCTGCGCCTCGACACGCTGAGCTTCTCTGCCCACGGTACCCTGAGCCGCATGCCGAGCACGTGACCTGGTTATTGCACGGAGACGGTGCCACTGCTGCGCCAAGGTACTCGCAGGCCGTGCGACAACACTCGACATCGTCTCGGACACGGAGACGCCGACTCATGCTCAGGTAGTGAGACGAGGAGCGGCGACGAGGCGTTCGGACGCTCTGAAGTCCATTCAATAGCGTAGCGGGAACCCGAGGGCTCACGATAATGACCATTACTCGTGCCTTTTTGGATGCACTCATATCACATCCTACTATCAAACCTGAAGTTTCATCGACCGTTGAGACATGTTCTCCGAACCCCTTCGACATCGCCAGCCCTGTTGTTTAAATTTGAGGGTTGACTTTAATGATCAGATGGCATTGGAACTACGCGTACTCATTTTTGGTCCTTACCGAAGAAACCTTAGGGTTGTGATCGTGGTTGGCGGCAGCTCCAAGACACAGGGTTATTTTTAGACGAGAAGACAGAGGCAAACCTTCAGCTTGAAGTCATTTGGAAATGGGCATCGCTGCACACAGAACGGCGATGAACGGAAGTGTGGATCTTGTCACAGGTCTATTTGATACGTTGCACGGGGGAGAGGATCTCGCTTTTGTAACCACACCCAGGACTCCTTTACTCAGTCCACCTAGGGCTGTGCCGAAATGTGCGGCGCCGGCCCATTCATTGTCTAATTCCCTGCAATCACCCCCAGGATCAGATGGGTGACATAAAATGAAGCCAGATACTATGAATAAAGGCGCTTTCCAAAAAAAAAAAAAAAAGATCGGACGGGATGTACTGAAGGTTTGATGCGGCTAGATTGACCCTCACGTTTCACCCAGTACAATTGACAGGGAGTGGTAAAGTGACATCAGTATTCCAGTACAATAACTTGATCTTTCCTCCCCGGAAGTTCATAATAAGTAACAAAAAGATCTCGAAGGCGGCAGGCCGGCGGCGAGCAGGGTGTACCAGTTACGCTCGGGACACGTCCCGCTAAACAAGTACTTACAGAGACTCAAGAGGACAGTCAGCGCTTAATACCCCGCATGTGACTCCTACAAGGAAACATCGCGATGGAATGCCCGGCATCCGCGCAAGAAAGGCAGAAATGAAAACCGAAAGGGGGATCCATGAGGCAAAATTCGCAGATCTAGGCTACTCACGAGCGAAGAAACGATAGTGACATGTGTAAAAACTAGGAGCCTATGGATCCCTTAGTGGTAGTAAGAGGTAGAACGACTATATTGGACTGTACCTATGGATCCCTTAGTGGTAGTAAGAGGTAGAACGACTAAGGGACAACGTATGTATACCACGACGCGTAAATAGCTCCGGTCACGTGAATCGTAAATGTGGTGGCGTGATATACACGTGATCCGAACTTCGACACTTCGACACTCCTCCTCGACGCTAACATATATGTGAACGTGAACGTTATGATCCAAGATAGGTAGGTTAGTTAAATTATGTACTGGGTAGATCAAGTGTGATGGACGTGCTGGACGCGGAAGTGGAAGAGTGGTACAGTAAGATATAAGATAAGAAAGAAGGTAAAGAAAAAGAAAACAAGAAAAGAAAACGAGAAATGAAAAACGGAACGGCTTAAGTTAAGTCTCCTCCTCACTGTGAACGTGCGTCCGCGCAGTCTTGGTGTATACCGAGATAATGTCTGAGACGAAGGAAGTCCGGCTTAGCGAGGGGTTTTGTGAAGATGTCGGCGACGTTTTCTTTGGAAGAGACACGGGACACCGCGATGTCGCCAGCCAAGACTTGCTCACGAGTGAAGTGGTACTTGACACGTACGTGCTTTGTGTGGGGGTGCCAGACATGATCCTCAGTAAGGCGTGTGGCGGCGTCGTTGTCGCAAAGTAAGCGAGATGGTGATTGGGGTAGAAAGTGAAGACCGGCAAGGAGTTGGCGAAGAAAGAGCGCTTCATGTGTTGCATCGTGTAGAGCCATGTACTCCGCATAGCAGGTGGAGTCCGCGACGGTTGGTTGTTTGCGTGAACTCCAAGAGACCATCCCAGAGCCTAAGGTAAAGCAATATCCCCCTACCGAGTGGCTAGTATCCACGCAGTTCGCATAGTCTGAGTCCGAGTAGCCCGACAAGGAGAGAGTGTTACGCCCGCCCAAATTGAGGGACAGGGAGCGCGTTCCCTTGAGGTATCGCAGGACGTGGATGGCAGCTGCCCAATGCTCGGGTCTGTAGCAGTCTAAGAAGGAAGCCAGGCGACCAGCAGCGTAAGCGATGTCCGGTCGAGTTGCGACGGCAAGATACATTAGGCTGCCGACAAGGGAGCGGTAAGGGGTTCGTTCGGCCCACTCTGAGATTTCTGGTGAGGTCGGTACGTTCTTGTCTGGTCTCCGGAGTTGGATTCCGGCTACCATTGGGGTGTCAACAGGGTTAGCGTCGCCTTGACCATAAAGTTCGACGAGTTTGTCAATTTTGGCGGTTTGTGAGAGTGATAATAGACGGTTTGGGCGGTCACGCGTGATGGCGATACCTAAGGCGAATTTGGGTTGTCCGAGGTCGGAGATGTCCCACTGAGCCTTTAGCTTGTCACGGAACCAGGAGTTGTCGCGAGGGTTTGAGGAGGCGGAAATAATGTCGTCAACGTGAAGGACGAAAATGGTGATTCCAGTGGCGGTTTGGCGGCGATATACGCACCATTCGCACTCTAAGCGTTCGAAACCCCACTGCGTCACGGCGTCGTGGAACGTTTGATTCCATATCCGGCTTGCTTGTTTCATACCGTAGATACTTTTCATCAGCCGCATCACCCAGTCCTCCTTTCCTGGAACTTCAAAACCTTGAGGTTGCTCCATATACATCGTCTCGTCTTCTGGCAGAATTCCATGGAGGAATGCCGTCTTAATGTCGAACTGTTGGACGTCCCAGTCGAGAGTGGCTGCGATGTGGAGAATAGACCGGAAGGATTCGAGTCGGATGGTCGGCGCAGTAGTTTTATCGTAGTCGATGCCCCAGCGCTGTGCGAAGCCTTTTGCGACGTAGCGTACCTTATATCGTACTACTTTTCCGGTGCTGTCGCGCTTCTGCTTGCATACGAGCTTGCCCTTGAGTGGATGTCGACCTCGCGGTACTTCTGAGCGGGGTACGAGGACGAACACTTTCAGGTCTTTGAGGCTTTTCAACTCCTCCCGACCGCCGGCGATCCAGTACTCCCTTTCGGGGGAGGCGAGAGCTTGTGCCCAGGACGGTTCGTCGTCCGATTCTAGTGTGGGTTCGATGGAACCGTCGCCTAGGGCGGCTAGTGCTTCATCGATGGTCATGGGGTGCCCATCAAGGCAAAGGTCAGCGTGAAACAAGTCGTGCGTGTCTCGTACATCTGAGTATTCGGAGAGTATGGTGAACGCATGGTCCGCTTGAGGCGTGAGAGACCGCTGTGCTCGCTCCTCCTGACGGCGAGTGCCAGACTGACGAGCTTGTGAGATGGCGTTGGTAAGGCGATGGCCGTGGCGTAAGCCGTCATTTGTCACAGCGCGCGTAGAAGGGACAGGGATGCGGGAGGAACGGCGAGGGGGAGGGATGGGGGGGGGAGAAGGAGTGAGGGAGGAGAGAGGGGAGAGGGGGGGGAGGGGGGGAACGTTGTTTGTTTGCGGGTCGATGGGGTCATTATTCGTGGGATTAGAAGTTGCGGTATTGGTATTGTTATTGATTGTATTAGCGTTGACGTTATTGACGGTAGTCGTATTGACGTTATTGGGAACGTTTGATGGTCTGTGTGTGTTGGAAGGTAAAGTACGTAAAGGAAGCTCTAATGTATGATCAGGATCGTCTGTGAAGGAATCATGTAGCGCGGGAGAGATTGAGAAAGGAGGCGCAGAAACTAAGGTATTGAGCCGCGCCGGAATAGGTCCGGGCGTTTCCCAAGAAGGAGGCATAAAAGATGTTGAGGTACCTAAAATGGTTCCCGGTGATAAAGGGGAAGATTCTGAGTCAAGATGTTCTGTAAAGGAAACGTGAAATGAATTAAAAACTCGTGAAGAAGAAGGGTCCCAAAGCCTGTAAGCTTTGGAGTGTGGGGCGTATCCGATGAGGATGCAAGGGAAGGAGCGCTGATGAATTTTGGACAGGGAAGGAGTGTGAAGGGCGAAAGCGCGACAGCCGATTTCTTTGAGATGTGATAGGGAAGGTTTGCGCCCGAACCAGAGTTCGTAAGGGGTTTTTCCATTGTTGGCGACAGTCGCAGTCAGAGTGGTAAGGTACGCTGCGGTAGCACAAAATTCGTCCCATAACGAGGGGGGCGCATTACAAGCGAGGCGCATCGTGCGTGCTTTTCCGAGGAGGGTTCTGTGAAGGCGCTCAGCCCTTCCATTTTGAGCTGACGTATAGGGGGCAGTAAGTTGGTGTTCGATGCCTTCGGCGTTGCACCAATCGCGGACGTCTCTGGAAACCAGTTCGCCATTATCGGTTACAAGGATCTTCAGTTTCTCCCCCGTTTGGGTAGTCACTGCCTTGTGCCAGGTTTTGATCGCGGTGTAGGCTTCGTTTTTAGCACGCAAAGGGATGCTCCATACGTAGCTTGAGAAGTCATCGATTACGTTCATAGAATAACAGTTCCCGTTTCGAGAAGACACAGACATCGGACCACACAAGTCCACAAACACTCGCTCCAAACGTTTCTCGGCTTTACTCCCCTCCCGCGTCTTCGGTACTGATGAGCGCGACTGCTTGCCGACGGCACAATGATCACATCTAGGTGGGAGAGAAGAAAGGTCTATTGGCATACCTTCGGAGACATTATTTTTGGCCATTTCAATGATGGTCCGGTTATTGCAATGTCCGAGGCGGCGGTGCCAGGTTTCAACGTCGGGGATGTGAGTGAGGAGAGCAGTGGGGGGAGTGGGCTGGCGTTGGATAGGCGGAATTTTGGTCGTGAGGACGTAAAGACCCTTGGAGTCGGAGATGGAGCCGCGCACGAGGGTGGTGTTGCTTTTATTCATTACCCAGCAAGATGTCGAGTCGAAATGAGTGGTGTAATTTCCCCCTTTGTTCAAGGAAAGGATTGATATGAGTCGCACTGACGAGTCAGGTATGTACAATACGCCGGTGAGTTTAAGCGTGTGGCCACCTGCGATGTGGAGGTCGATATCGCCGATTCCGACAGCGTAGACCGCCGAGCCGGATAAGCCTTTTACGGGGTGGCGCGGAATGCGGCGGATAGACTTAAAGTCGGAGGCCTCTGGGGAAATGTGGCAGGTTGCGCCAGTGTCGAGAATGAACGGTAGCTCCCCGGTGCGAGTAATACCGGCAGGATAGGCAGTGGGGGAGGCTCCCCAGTTGATAGAGACACGCGCGTCCCCAGTCGTGGCGATCATGGCGTAATATTCCTCTTGGTCATAGTCAGCCAACGTTACGTGGTCGTAGTCATTTGTTGATAGTGCTGTCAGGACGGTATTCGTGTTTGTCACCGGTGCAGCGTTAGCCGTCGTGTCCGGAACGAGCATGTAGTTTTTGCCATTGAATGTTACAGTGTTGCTCGACGTCACGTTGGCATTGCTGGGTTCAGGGGCGGCAACGGTGGTGGTTTGGGCTACGTTTGCGTTTTGGTTGGCGCTGCGATTGTTGCGAGGTGGTTTGCCAGATGAGGCTCGTTGTGCTGCACGCGCTTCATCAATGGATTTCCCAGCCATTTGACCGCCCGGGGCGATACAGTATTCGGTGCGATGATTGGCACGTTTACAGTTGGCGCAGATCGGCCGAGGTTTATTGGTTGTGGCTGCGAGTGCGGAAGACTCGACGGAGCCGGGGACGAGGGGGACGCCCGTTTTCTCGCGGGTAAGGAGTAGTTGTTCTTCTCGGATAATGCGATTTTTGACGTCGATGGATGTGATGGAAGGGCTGGACTGTAGGAGTTCGCTGATGACAGATTGCAAGGAGGGGAAACCCTCGAGCGCGTGAATGAGAATGAGTATCTTGAATTTGTTGTCATCCATTCTTCCCAGCTTTGTCAGCCTATCAAGTACGCGATCGACGTCGTCTATGGTGCGGTGAAGATTGATGGGGGAAGTATTGGAGAAACGAAGATCGAGTGCCTGCTTCATGACAGTAACTTGCGCGTGGACCCCCAGATTCTCGTGATTCTTCCGCAATGTTTCGTAGACGTCGTGTGCGATCTTCTGTTTGCTAGCGATCCCATATTCGACATTTGAAACGTGCTCGAGGATAAATGCGCGAAGAGCGCGGTCATTGCTTTTCCAATTTAGGGCGGCTTCGGGGTGTGCAGCCGGATCGGGACAAGGGAAAGAGCCGTCCAGGTAAGAAGAGAAGTGGCGTTGATCAACGATCAGATTTAAACGCCGGTCCCATTCATCCCAGTTGGATTTCAATCGATCAAGAATAAGGTCTGCCGGCCAAGCGGCGTCGGTGGCGAAAGAGCGAATGTGAATGACGACACTTGTCGAGCCGCCGGTGTCCCCAGAGCCCCCGCCAGAGCCGCTGGGTGTCCTGCTGGGCCCGCTGGGTGTCCCGCTAGATCCGCTTGACGGAGCCCCAGTGCCGCCAGTACCAGTATTGGGAGTTGTCATGAGTTAGGAGGTTGAAGTTAAGAGCACTGATGCGCGAGTGGGAGATGATAAGGGTCGTCTAGTTCCAAGGGGATTAAAGCAGTTCCTAGTTTAAGCCGCAGGGCCCATAACCTGTAAAAACTAGGAGCCTATGGATCCCTTAGTGGTAGTAAGAGGTAGAACGACTATATTGGACTGTACCTATGGATCCCTTAGTGGTAGTAAGAGGTAGAACGACTAAGGGACAACGTATGTATACCACGACGCGTAAATAGCTCCGGTCACGTGAATCGTAAATGTGGTGGCGTGATATACATGTGATCCGAACTTCGACACTTCGACAACATGAGCAACTTTTATCCAGGCTACGGGAAAGTCCACACAACCTGAGCAAGACATTGGCAACGGATGTGACCGTAAAACCCATCTGGGAAACCGGGAATGCTGAAATTCACCGTATTATGCCGAATTATTGCAAATTATTGCAAATTAATCAAAATACACTAAATTTTCCAAAATTTGCAAGACGTTTGCAGATTTTACAGTAGTCCCTTGAGCGGCCAGTAAATTTTCCATAAGTACGCAACAATAATGCAAATTTTACAGTAGTCCCTTGAGCGGCCAGTAAATTTTCCATAAGTATGCAACAATAATGCTAAAGGAAGCAAGTATTGTGTGAGCGAGGGTGTGATACAACCACGCAGGTATCTTCGACTTAGACCGGTCCCAACAATTGCGGTAGTCACACGTGATGAAGCGAAAGGGGGTAAAACTGGGGAACCAGTGGTTATATTGAGCAAGTTTCGAGGCCCTTATTATACACCATGTGTGTGTAAGTAAAGTCCAACGATGAAGAACATGCAAGTCTGAGTGGAAAGTTGAGAGAGAAAAAAAAAAGCGGGATGTGAATCGAGTAGTCCACGGTATCCGATATTTATGGCAACAGAGGTTGGGCGGTGCCACCCTAAAACGTCTTCGATACCTGGCACGAGGGGCGTCGTTGACGTATGCTAAAGTAGCATAGAATGGAGACTCAGTACTGGAAGTCGGAGGTATCTAGCACAAGTAAGGAAAGGTAAGGTAAACAAAGGAGCTGAGGACTGAAATTTGAAGCAGGATCGAAGAGTTGTATGAAACACGGCCGACAAGGCGATGCAGGTGGCGTCCATGAGGTGCACTAATAGTAAGGCGGGAAGTAAGGTTTTGTAATAAAAAAAAATAAAAAAAGAGCGCACCTTTGCCCGAGACAAAGAGAGTGGCTCTAGGCTGATGACCGGCTGGAGATGAAAGCGTGGACAAGGTTACTGGGTCGAGAAAGGGTTAAACGAATGAATGCCCGCGTTGCGGAAAATGGTATAGAAATGGTTTTGAAGCGGAAGCCTTGACGATGCCGTGAGCGGCGAACTGGTGTTCGTGGGCAGTCGTCGTCGTCAAAGTAGAATGTCATTCTGCGAGAGAAAGGAGCGATGCAGTGCAAGACAAGATGGTGGAGAGAGAAAAGAGTGGGATGTTTGGAACAAGGCGAAATGATTTTGATAAACGAGTTGGTGGCGGTTGATGATCGTCCAAGATGGGCAATGGAGTCACACGGCGGGTCAGCGTTTCATGCTCAAGGGCCAGGGCGCTGCTATGGTGAACAGCCGAGAATAGGTAATTTCAGCACGTTGTACTAGTCTACGGAATTATGCAAGGTATGGAAAATTTGCCGATCTGTTAGGTTGTTAACGAAGAATGTGTCACAGCAGTCCAAAACGTTGCTACTAGTCCACTCAGCCGGCACAACTGGCCCGAATTTGGGTAAGAGGTGCACGCTCCGTCGGATATTCCCCACGGGGACAATGCTACATATCCAGTTCCCCTCTAAATCCGTCTGTGGTCGTATCTTGAACATCCCATAATTTGTGTCGAGGTCAGTCAGCGGAGAATACCATTGTACATAAGCCAGGTGAAGTGGCACTGATACCATGGGGTTGAAGAGGCGGACATGATACTTTTGAGGTATTGAGAATATGGCACGAATGCGTCCAACATGATAGCCTGCTTGATGTCAGAAGAATTAGCCATGGGTGTTGTCGTTCAAACGTACCTTTAACCCCATGTTCCTTTCCAGTCCCATCATTGATCAAGGCAGTATCGAAACGCCCAGGGATCGGTCGATTGTATTTGTCGTTCCGGGTGGGTTGGGCATAAATCGCATCAGATGTTGAATATTTGCCAGTAACAGGGTCGAACTGAGTGAACTTAATCACGTGCCACACAGGAAGTCGAGTAAAAGGGAGACGCAGCCCCCATAACGAACCCTCAAGTTGCTGTCGAGTTTGATCTGGATTGTTAGTGGCAGAGATGAACCGGCGGAGTGTGACCTTGAAGAGTGGTGCCCCATATGAGTCTTGGAGCCTACTGAGTGGCACCCCGTGTCGTGTTGGACGCTTTGCCATCGTTAATTCCCGGTGCGGGTTCAAGCTAGGCAGGCACCCAATCTACGCGCTTCTGAATAAGAGATCCAGCCAGACGCCATTTGATGTACTGGTCGTGGCGATGGATGCGCTCCTTGCGGTCCAACCATATCGTCATCTGCTCGTACTCGTCCTTGTGATTTGTGGCTGCGTATGCGTCCTTTGCAAGATCGATGTGAAGGCGCTCAGTGTACTGAGTATTGAAGTTGTCGGTGGTGCCAAAAGTCCTGATTAACTCGACTGTAATGAGCTAAAAAGTGAAATTTTGGTATGTTAAAGTGAGCGCGGATACCGAGTCTGACAAAGATGTCCTTGTTAGCATGGAATCGGCTCAGAGCGTCTGTGAGAAGTCCAAGTGTCGAGTCAGTATGGATGGGATATTGTGCAAGGTACAACAGGTCTAATATTGCGTGCACAGAGCGGAGAAGCCGAACGTTTGACAGGTTGTCGGGAAGGCGAATATCGATCACAAGACCCAAGAAAAAACGACAGATCTGGTCATGTTCGTGGCCAGTAACGCGGGAAAGACTGCTGATCCCTCTCATAAAAAGGCGAATGTTGTGGTTTGGGGGGAGTCGACGGCACTGCACATCGATTTCAGCTGCATCGCAAGCTTCAATGACCCAAGACTTCAGATGCTTGATGACGCCCTGATACAGTTGGTGGAGCACGTCTGGGGTGATAGACCGGCATATGTTGAGGTGAGGAAGTCCCAGCCAGAAGGGTTGAGGCACTGGCTTCACACGGATCTCGGAGCAAGTCCGAAGAAAGCCAGTAGAATCGACCCAGAATGAGTTGAGTGCCTCAAGGAATTTGTCCAGCTTGCGTGGAAGGGGAACGTTGTCAGGTTTGAAGTCGCCCAGATTGTTATGAAGTGTGCCGCATGTGGGACAGTCGCCTGAGAGAGAGCAAGTTGTTAAAACCTGCTCGGGATAGTCACCAATAAAACTTGCCAAGATGGGGTGATTCCAGTGGACAAGGCCTTCGGCAGTAGACATGAACACACCGTTCTCTCCTGCTGAAGCCAGTGGGTCGAGGATACATTGCATACAAGCATGGTAAAGGTTCGCGGTCAGTCGTTTCCGCCGGGCCTTGTTCTTCTCAAGCTCCAGCTTCGTCGTCGGGAGATAACCCAGTAGTACATAGGCACGCAAGGAGGTCTTGCAACGGATCTCCTTAGGAATGTTGCCAATAGTCATGTAGATAGGATATGCACTTTTATTTCGAAAAAGAGTCAACTGAGTCTTGTCTGTTGATATGAGGACAGGGACAATGGTTGCCCCCGGCGTATCCCTTTCAACCGCGGCCTATGTCTGAGTCAGCATTTACTCTACAGGGTTAACATGGCGTTGTCGCCTGGCCTGGAACCCACCTGCGTTGACCACCACCAAGATCCTGTGTGCATATCGTGGTACATTTGCTCTGTTCTCTCATCGTCGATATAGTGCTTTTCGGGTGCAAAGATAAGGTAAGGTCCCAAATCCGGGTCCCCAAAGAGCGTGTGGATGCACTGAAGAATGTCTCTATAGAAGACTTCGCACACCTCATCGCCAACCACAATCTCTTTTCGTTGGAAAGGAGGTCGTCCAGGAAGGTGAGAGTCTATCATTTTGTTCAGTTCCCGTGTGTTTTTGAACGTAAGACCCAGTCGGTCTTGCACCTTAAAACTCGTTCAGTACTACCACAGTGCGTTATCGATCGCCCGACTCACCCCATCGATGGCCATCATCTCCGTGAATGCCGTCGAACTTGGTCCACGCAACTTCGCCCATTTGGCGATCTCCCACTCCAAACACGACGCAAAAGGTGCGTAAGCATTTGCTTGCGATGTTTCCCCGACCTTTGCTTCGTAATTTTGATTTTCAGTCATGTTTGTTTTCGAATGCACAACACCTGCGTTCCCTCCTGGATATCTGGTGATTTTTGGACGTCTCTCGAGCACCGGTCCAACCTCCCCACATTTCTGAAGTATGTCATCGTCTTGTGGTTGTTCATTTTCACTTGGGCTACCTGTGGCGGGCTCTACTTCGGGACTTGGAGGCAATGTGCGGTGTCGTGGTTCAAGACCAATATCGTGCTGGGCGATGGGGGCGATGTCACTGTTGCTGCCAGTGCTATCTTCGTCTTCATCATCGCTTTCGTCTTTGTCATCCGAGCTGGCAACGTTGTCTTCATCCTCCAAGCCGGTGCTGTTACCTTTGTCACTCCCAGCAATTTCAAGCAGATATGCGCCAGAGTCGGATCCATCAAATTCCTTTGCCGTAATGTCCTCATCATCACCTGCGGGTTATGAGTTTTGCAGGTCTCAGTCATACTAACATGTCTCACCTGACTTGATTACAGCCCTTTTTCGTTTTTTTGCTGCCTTGGTCACGTTAACGCTGACAGGTTCTGTGGACCTCAATTGAGCAAGGTATGCCTTGCACCGTGGGTCGTTGCTCCTGGAACAGTGCTGGGCGATACCACTGCGCTTCAGTTGTTTTCGGCCACATCCTCTACAGTCCACCATGATGTTTGCGTTGTGGGTATTAGAGGTGAGTTGTGTTCACCTTCGTAATTTGAAATTAATGGTTAAAAAGTTGAGCTAGTAAAGTCAACCGCCACGGTTTTTTTTTTGCATAAATACTCGCTTGGATTGCTTCCGTGGTTGATTTTTTCACCCAGTAACTATCACTCTTTCGCCGTCCAAGTTGTCAATTTCCTTGTTATGCCTCAACCATCCCTTGATCAGTTGGAGGTCCCAGCCACTCAGGGATCACGCCGCAAGTATTTTTCCCCCATGTCTGATGTTTTTCTTACCGGATGGAGCTAGCGTCTCGCCCTTCAAAGACCAGGGCCTTGGAAAATGCTCCCTGGCGTGGACTCAGGCCCAAGATTTATCCGAAGGTATCTAAGTCGGCAGCCTCAGGTGCACGCTCCGCAAATGTCGATATGCCCCCCAAAACAAAGAAACGCCAGGTTGACCTATGGCAATCAAGGTTGGTCGCTCATATTTTATAAATTATTTGGGTTGACAAACTTGCTCTCGAAGCGGCAGACTCAGAATTGGAAGATTCTGCCGAAGACACACACAAGGAGCCACCCCACCTTTCGCGCCGTCAAAAGGTTACTAATGACTCTGAGGACGAGTCTCTTCAGGAAGACAAGTCCCAGGAGGGTCTCAGCGAGCAAGATGAAGACCTTCTTAGGCTCAACAATAGGGCACTACGACAGGCATTCGACGACGAGGTGAGCTTCACAAAGTAATACAAACTGATTTGGCGGGGTTAATACGTTCCACCTTAGATTGTTGGTTTTGAAGACAGCGCTCTGGTGCCTTCCCAATATCACCAACTGGCCCGTCACAACCGCGAAGCCAGTGACCATGGTGATGCCACCAACGACGACGACGACATCACCAACGACGACATCAACAACGGTGACGACAGCGTCAACTACGGAGCCAGCGGCAACGCCGATGAAGATGACGATGGCATTGGCGGCATTGATGACGACGACAACAATGACGACAACAATTTCGGCACTCAAGCCGACGAGAGGATACAACGCAAGGTCCTCTTATATCCTTTTTTTTTTCATCTCAAGTAACATCTTTTGTAGGGACCACTCTCCAAGCGTGCTGCTGAGCGGCGGGCTGAGCTCGTTGTACTCAACGATGACAATGACAGTGAACTGAGCCTTAGCTACGTTTCCACTGCCAGAGAACGCAACACACCATGGCCGCGTGCACCTATCTGTCCTCCTGGTTCGAGGCAACGCAATATCTGCATCAACACACAGCCCGAGGACTTCAAGGCAATTCTGAAGGACGGCGTTCGGTGTCTTACCCGCAACTGCGCATTCCTTCAGGGGTATATGCCGGTGGATGTCCAAACTGAACACTTTATCAAGCTTCTCATCAAGTCGGCTACAAAACTCGACAAGCCCCACTATGCCATGCGGTTGCAGAAGGACACGGTCCTTCAGAAGGAGGTCTGTGATTTGGTATGTCCCTACTTCGTCCCATCGGCTCAACGACTGATACATGGTGCCCTCAGCTTAATGGGCGTGTTTCACACTATCGCACCTCCATCAAGCGGGTTGCGTTTAATCTCGTCACACATGGGTATGGACTCAAGAAGGATGAGTCGACACGGGCAAGACAAGTCAGGAACCTTATCCACAACGACAGGTTCATCTTTGAGCCAAAAGACGGAGTACGCTCTCGCATCTCATTGCTTACTGCACTAATTTATATCTATTATTCAGGGTGTGAACTCAAAAAAGCCATTTCAGCACCCGGTCATCATCGACACTTTGCGTGACGCCTTTTTCAAGCGTAAGCGGGGTCAAAGCTTTGCCCAAAGGAATCACCGATTGTTCCCCACGACGGATACCGGTCCAACTGCAAGTGAACCAGAGCTTCCACCTGTGATGGTGGCTATGGCTGCTGTTGCTGTACGTCTTCTCTTTTTCATTCACACACTGTACTTATCATTCCAGTCAGATCCACGCTTCACTCGAAGAGAAAGCGTTGGGTGTTGAGTTCAATGCTGACACCTATGAAGACTCATACAACGCCCACGTTGCCACCTTGGATGAGATTCGGGAGCGGAACCCACCGGCATATCACCGCCTTATGTCTGATCTATATAAGCTCACCACGTGAGTACCTGTATTTTTCTCGGGTTAAGATTGCTAAGTGCCGTTCTAGGAACCAACTCAGAACGCGCATTCGTGACTCCACAAGCAACGCCATGACGCTTCTAGATCTTGATGGCATGGATGTGTAGTGTAGCGTCATGATACCAAAACAAATGTTTATAGAACTTGACCCCACTTTTCGAGTCCAACCCACATATTAGAGTCTTATAATTGAGTGAAACATGGCGAAATGTCGGACAAATTTTTTGATTAAGCCATGACCAATGTCATAGATGCGGCACTTTTATTCGAAAAAATAAGCAAAAAAACATAAGGTATCTTGTATTATTTTTCTAAAGTGCACCGTATATCCTACACTATTTATCCAAAACATACGGTATATATTTCAATAAATCACACACTTTGTCTATTTTTGAGGATATTGAGAATATTTACAGGCCAACCTTTAAATCGACTAAATTCCTACACATTAACTAAATTTAGCGGGTGTGACAAAATTTTGCAAAATTTTGCACAACCACGCTAAAGTTGGCACCACTCCTGGAAATTTCAGCATATACCATTTTGCAGATGCCGCCGCTCCAACAATGGCAACACGCGCCCCAACACACCACGCCCCACCATTCGCTAGGCCTTCAAATGGCCGCATCATAATGTAAAGAACAAGTAGCCGATGAAGCACATGCGGAGTCGAAGAAGTAGAACCAGCACCGCAAACAGCCCAAACGTGCTACATCCTCAATACACAAACTCGACTACACCCCTCCGCCCTGGCATGCCACGTCTTCGGAAAGAAGGAGGGAAGTGGTCCATTGCACAGTCAAATTAATTTTTTCGCAGGGAAGGGAACTTGGTAGGAAGTATGCCTCATAAAGTGCTAAATATAGTTCTGTACCCCAAGATGCGCTCTAATGGATCCGAAAAAAATTTGATCTTACAGCACTTTCATATGTAGGATCGCGTGAAAAAATCGTTCGTTTGGTAGTATTGTTGAGATGTTTTCGAATTCATGTCATACTTGTATACTATAAGGGTGTATAGGGGTGATTTATGCCCTTTTACCTCGTGGTCTGTGCATTCTATACTATCTTGTGTAGTGAGAACTAGCGCGTAAGTGTTACAAACCTGATCATATCCCCGTGACGCTGCTTGTCTATTTTGCAGGTGTAACAGAAGGTGTCTAGGGTGTCAGGCGTCATTCTCAGAGTCAAGCCTCCCCTTACGACTAGTACACCCTCCCATTGATTTGCAGCTAGTTTGATGTTACTTCGTCGTGTGGGTGACTGGACTAGCCTAGCACGTCTACTTCACCTGCTCCACGGAAACCATCGCTATCTGCCTCTCATCCACCAAAAGTCAGCCTTTTCCTCACGTACACACAATCAAGGCAGACAATTGGCGGCGACCACACACAATCTCCCGCCCACTTAGCGCCGGGCGTGAATGTGCACCGCTCGTCATCGCGTCATCAACGGTAGTGTCTCACGACTTATCACGTCTGACCTGGGAATGTCGTGGTACACGCATGGACACCGCGCAGCCCACAAACGACGTACTCCATACGCATACACGAGAATTGTGAATCGACGCCGGCAGCGGAAACAGCGAAGGTCGCTGGCAAATGAGTGGCGCGAGAGAAGATGACATCAGCGCATTGCTTAGCTGGCAACCTGACATGAAGATATTGGGTGACGTCCGAAAATATGTATACGCTAAGTACGGAGAGGGCAAGTTACGCCAATTATCGGAGTTGGTAAGCATCGGGTGAACAGCTTCTGGGGGGAATTCGCCGGCATCGATGTTCCAGTGCATGGCGAAGATTACGCCACGGTACGGAATTCCCACGGGTACTGGGCCAAGCCAGGATGATGAGAGGATTGCCGAAAAGTAGATTCTTGTGTGGCCAGTGCCATGTCATCGCCGTGGGGACGATCGTTGATTTGCCATGACGTCGTGGGACGAGAGAGCGAGGGTGACCAGGTGACGGTATTATAAAATGGCACGAGAATAAATGGAGACCCAGCTTTGCGCCCGTCCCCAACAGGCGATGTGGTAACCAATCGGAGTCTCCGACTTCCTCTGACCCCCCAAGTCTCTCACGCAAATAGCCTTCCCTGCGGTGATATGTTCACTAATACATTTATATAAACCTCAGACCCAACCCTCCAGTATTCACTTATCCCTGTCTACCTGTCTAATTCCACCCATGTCCGCACTCCGTGCCGCTGCCGCCACCAAACACATCCGCATCCTCTCCCAGCCTCTCCGCCGCACCTTCTACTCGCCCTTTCGCTGCTCTCCAACAGCAGCCCTCGCTCACGACTACTAAGACCCCATCATCGGCCACCCACAATTCCGTCGGGGCCGCGCACGAACACGAGCATGAGCACACCGCGCGGACACTCCACGTCGTCTCGGAGCCGAATGCGGCCGACTTGAAGTACGGCGTGCCCATTGGCGCATATCCCAACGCGGCGCCGTTCCACCCTACGACAAGCAGCGGGCAAGCGTCTGCACATGAGAACGTAAGTGCCAGTTCGACCAGCACTGCGGTGATGCACCCGGTCCTCATGCACTCTGCAGCAGGCGTAAGCGCGTGTCTGGCCGTGTGCTCCCTCTCTGCGCCAGGGGAGATGGCGTTGAGTGGGGTGGACCCCATTTGATAAATGATGAGGCAACGACAGAGTCTAATGAGGGTGCAACGTCAGCAACAGCTTCTTTGCGTACATAACTGTTTAGTAGGAGTTGGGCGGGATTGGTAGTAGATACACGTTGAAGTGTACAAGAGTGATGAGTTAGGGTTTCTTGAGTGTTGCGGTTTTCTTATTTTATTAACATTGTCCCCTTTGCGTCCATGTTTCTCCGAATCTGAACAATGTGAGGCGTGGCAATTTGCTGGCGTCCACTTTATATAGTAAAGGACATTGATTGCCATCAGTGTACAAGACGTTATCTTCCTATTGCATGTGCCGGAATCACTCCCCCATGGGGCAATATGAAATATTCACTACCCTCATACCCTACCGTCACTGTCGCAGCGAGTGGGTAAAGGACTCAGAGTACTCTGTTGACCTTGCGGAGTGTTCTGGGCTCTGCCAGTACACCTCGGATAAACTTGCGGTTCGAGAGGATAAACGTCGTAAGGATGTTATCAATGTTGTGGTGAGCAAGAGGTGGGTGCGCTTCCCACCGGACTTTGGTCGGCTGTTGTTGTTCACGTTCTAGACCCTCCGCGGGCATGTTATCCCAGCGCTGGCAGGTTTGGAAACAAGGTGTGGCCTTGCGTAACGAAGCTTCCCAGCGCATCAATGCATCAAAAAAGTCCCACTCAACCTATACCCTCAGCGCCGGGCCCAGCGCCCAGCGCCCAAGCTCAAGTTCAAGCCATTTCAGAACTCGCCAGCCGTGTCCGACCGACCAACTTACACGCCCAACTCGCCGAGATACCCACCGCGTATACGCCACTTATCACTTGGCCAATAAAACAAAAAAAGAACGCTCAGAATATCGTAATATATGATACGAAAAATAATAATCTGGAAGTGTGCGCATCTCGCATTTTTTAATTGATCACGCGAGACGCAACGAACGATATGGACACAGTAAATAAAGGAACTTTTCGCGGCGAAGCAAGAGAAGAGCAAAAGTGGTTTGTTTGTTTGCACACTGCATCCTGGCGTGTTCGAATTTCAAAAGCAACACGGATCTAGTTATTAGTAATCGTCGGTTTCAAACACCGGTCCGAGTGACCTTCGCCAAGGCCAACGTAACCTAACGTATGGGTGAGATGGCATCGCTCGTCCGACCAACGTTTGTAAAGTTAACCCTCCGTAATTTCCTTGATCCCACGAATGGGGGTAACAAATAATTACCAATTCTCAGCGCTCGGCAAGTCAGCAAGCGCTGATCTTGGCATACAGTAGCAGTCAGCTCGGCGGTCTAGGTGTCTAGATTCAGACGGTACCAGCCTGAGTCTGGGGCCGCGAGCCAGAATGTTTTGTGAATAGGGAGAACGAAGCGGCACGAGTTCAAGTGACACACAAGTAAAGCACAGTACCTGAGCGATAGAACGGCCGGAGTATAGAGCCTAAGGATCATCAGGAGCTGTCCCCTGTGCCCAACAAAGGACTACTGTTACGCATGACGCAGTCCGACTCAGCACGCTTTTCACAACCCATACCGCGTGAACGGAAAGCGTACCAGCTGGCAGCTATATGATTATGAGGTATATTTACGACAAGACTGGAGGAATGGGTCTCAGGTTGGGATGGAAAGGGGAGACTGGCACCGACGCGGCGGCCAGCCGGCACGCCGACCAGACCGACTTCGAGTCTAACAAATACACGATGAAATGGGTAAAGCGGACCATTGGAAAATGTCGGGGTGGGAAGAGATAGTGCGATAGCGACCAGATAATAAAATGATGATAGGTATTCGACTGTTGGTCCGAGAACACTAGAAAACAGAACCTGGAGCGTTGGCAGTACGTGTCTTCGTAGAAATGCGAGGGGGGGCGTGAGATGGATGATGAAAGAGTGTTGCAGGAACGTCATAGCGCAATCGTGAACGGTCGAAGGGTGCGAAGGCTAACAAAGGAAGAGTCACAATCAGTATCTTGATCAATGAACCAACTACACAGATACTCGCAATGAACGCGTCAGGACTGACGCAGAGAAAATATTGCCTATCAGCGGCAGCACAGGAAAGTGAATAGGCCACGGCGGCGACCGTGCTCGTCGTCCTGATCCACACCGCCACGCGACAGTTGCCCGCGGTCATACACCGCCATGCTGTTAGCACGGCCGTCGCGTGCAGCCGCTGCCGCCGCCTCTTCAGCCCGTTTGGCTGTACTACCGTACATAAATGAATCGGAGTTCGCTGCCCCATTCGCGGTGCCATTGAGTGCGCCCGTTGAACCAGCCGCAGCAATCGCACTCTCAGGGCGGAGGCCAGGCACTCCTATAACGCCATTGCCGTACGGACTTCCGCGGAACGCGCTTGTAGAAGGCGCAACGGCGTAGGGATGTACACCGGAGACCCCAGTAGATGGCTCGCGTGCGCGTATCTCGGCAGTCGAGAGCTGCTGTTGGCTTGCCCGCCGACTCGATGGCGCGACAGCTAGCCCACTGGTATCGCGAGTAGTTCCGCGTGGTGCCTCACCAGCTGCGGCTCTACGAGAAGAAATCTTAAGATGAGCTGGGTTGGGGGAGACAAGTGGGTTTCCTTCTTGCAAAACCTGTCGCGAACCTCGCCGGTGGTCGCGCGACCTGTGTTCGCGTGGTTCGCGTTGTGGGGTTTGTGGGCTATTAGCATTTGCGTGAGCTTGCGCGAGGATTTGCGAAGGCGTCTAAATGTTTTGATGAATCGATCTGCCCAAGTGGAAAGAAAGTACGAGGCATACATGACCTGCTTCCCAACCCTTGCCGTTATTCAACAGCATCCAGTCGTAGACACCGTCATCCTGTTCACCAGTAGTCTTGAGCACCTTGGAGAAGAGTTCTCGGAGAAAGTCATAGTCTGGGTTCTCTTCAAAGCCGAGTTTCCGGACGTAGTTCATATAAATCGCAAATTCTTCTGAGGAATTATCAGTCAATAGGCCATCTGCCCCTAGATGGCGCCTTACCCGGGAATCCATCACAAAGTTCGGAAATCGGGGTGCTTTGTTTCTTTTCCCCAATCTTTTCATATTTTTGCTTATTCGTTGCGGCGCGCAACCCTTGCCACGGAAGGCCACCCCGAAGGAAATACATGAACACGTGGCCAAGAGACTCGAGATCGTCTCGTCGTGATTGCTCACGACCCAAGTGCGTATTGATGGACATATATCGCGCAGTTCCAGAGAGGGACTTTCGCTCACGGTACGGAATGTGAACCTTGGTCTTAGGGTCACGATAGTGCTTGGCCATGCCGAAGTCTACAAAATGGAGGGGAAATCATTACATCAGTACCTTAAACTCTTGTCAAGAGAGCACGAGGCACATCGGCACGCGAGCAGCCACAAGGTGCTTCATAGCCATCATCTGTAGCGTGGAAACGGCTCCCAACCTACCAAACCACATTCCCACGGAACATAGTGGGCTGGGTAAGGACAGAAAAACCTGTGCCCCGCAGCGCACTGCGCACAAAAGAGAAGTGAGGTGATTTTCAAAAAACCTACCGATTAAATGAATGACATTGGCATTCTTCGTTCCAGGCACCCCTATTAGGAAGTTGTCTGGCTTGATGTCGCGATAAATGAGGGACTTGTCATGGACAGATTGAATTCGGGTAACCTGACACGGGAGTGAACAACTCAGAATAAACGGCCGAGGGTGCGACGATCGAGCGGATCGGCCATCAGAGTGTGACAGCTCACCATTTGCTTCGCCGCCATGCAAACTGTCTTGATAGAAAACTTTCGATTACACATGTCGAATAAGTCCTCGAGATTGGGACCCAGGAGATCGATTGCGAGGACATTGTGTAATCCTTCTTGGCCGAAGTGGTGTACCTGGGGAACGCCGACTGTAGACCGGCAAAAAAAAAAAAAGCGATGTCAAGCGACGTGATTAGCGAGATGCTCCCGGGGAAAGGGGAGGGGCATACGGGTGCCATTCAGGGTGCGGTATGAACGGTACTCATCGCGCAGTTGGGGTGCGTCTGACTTGCGTGGTTCCTGATTGACGCTCAGAGTTTAGAGAGGGTTTACGCTCAGGGTAAGGGTACATACAAACTTGATGGCAACGGGATGGTTAGTGAGAAGATTCGAGCCTGAGGGTAGAGGGTAAGCAAGGGGATCCGGGGAAGGGGAATAAAAATATATACCTTCAAAAACGACGCCGAACGAGCCCTCCCCAATCTTCTTCCCAACACGGAAGTGGTTACCGACAACGCCAGTCGTAGTTGCAGGTTGAGAAGTATGAGTCGAGGATGAGGCTATTACATGTGGAGTTGTCATCACGAAGTGGGAAGAGAGGGGGAGGGGGGGAAAGATGGATAATTGTGGGGAAAGAGAGAAGAAGAGTCAGACGCCGATGGACGAGGATGAGGCCAAGAACCGAGTACAACTGTAACTAGTAACTCTCGGATACGGTCAACTTGCCCAATTCGGTTTATTTGTCCCACGCCTAATCCCGTGCCTAAGGGCCAGACAACTACCTTGACATACTGATGCGCCCAACACCCATGTCCACGCATTTCTATCATTTCGTCCACTGTTTCACACCCCTTGCGGTGTCGGGCATGCCTGTCTGGTGCGGGTTTGACACTCCACGTGTAGGCCCGTCGTGTGATCACGTGTGGTGATCTAAGAAGTTGATCAGATATTTCATCGAGCAAGCGGCATCGGTATTCAAGTTTGCACTGGCAGTACTGGAGCCACACTCCGAGGATCCCCTAGCTCTCCTATCTTTTGATACTCGTTTTGTGCAGTGGATTGCCCTCGGCCTTTGTCATAACGCCGTATCACACCTGCTTATCTCAATTCAAATCTTTAAATAGCGGCGCTGCGCAGCCCTGGGTTGGCCGTGCATGCCTTCCTGACTCTGAGATGTTCTTGCCGTGCAACACATCTGGTATACATGATGATCTTCTGCTTCCTGCTTTTAATGAGTCATAAGGTTTCTAGTGATGGTGCCCAATCTAGATGTTCTTGGAGAAACCCAATACCACTCAGTACTCCTGTGCCGTGTCACCGACCCGAGAGTCGTATCTCGGTGCAGCACCCCGCGGATTACCCCGAGCTTTCGATCTAATGAGTCATCCAAAATTCCGTCGAATGATCAAGGGTAAGAGCGTGCCCGCTGGCCACGACCACAATAGACATGAGGCACTTTGGAGTGCTCCTGACCCGAAACACCGATCATTGTGTTAGGTAGGAGGTAAGGTGGACACTCCAGAGCGTGGTCGGCCATTTCAGATGCAGTATCCTCAACTGTTTTACATTCAATACTCACTGCTACCACGAGGGGTTTCATTGCGGTGCCTCCTTCCGAGCTGTTCGGCCTTCACGATCAGCCACTCGACACGAGCTAGAAGCACCAGGCCCGAACCTCCTGCCACGGTTTAAGACTAGATGAATTTATCGCTTGTCGCTATGCCTTGTGCCACGTAAAATCCACGCAACATGGTGGTGTGCGCGCAGACTATCGTCCCAGTAGCCGCGATCAAGGTCGGACGCACCGTCACTCTACCGAAATTTGTCATAGACGAAAACTAGTTGGCCTCATGTCTGCTGTGCACGATTTTGCGCATACCCCACTTCGTCGGATCGAGTATTGTAATCCTGCAGAGGTAGGATGAGGAGTTCATTTATCATCACGCCGCGAGGAAAGCGCGATGTATGGTGTTAGAGCTTACTGAGCCCGAAGCTCCTCACCGAGATAAACTACATGCACCATGGCAGGATTCAAACGGCGACCGCCCACACGGGTACCTGTCTCCTAGGAAGATTCCTCTTAACGTGTTGATCAACAGCACAGAAATCCATGATAGGGATGATCTGATTAGCTACCCGGTTTACAATTACAACCACCTGTCTCACTCCCGCTAGGAGACCATATAGCTCCACAATGAGCTGGTGTGTGAATCTTCAACTAGTGGCAGCCTGCTAATAGTCATCTCTGTACCTCCCATAGGAAACAGTGACTGGTGCGTGCTGGTGAGTCACCGAACGACATGAACCAAAAGGGTATGGCTGTGACCCCACCCACCCTGTACCCGCGCGGATATGCTTAATGGCAAGTACATCGTCGGATTAATATTCTACACGCGATGGTCAACAGTCAAGAGTGCGACGACCCTATTCGTCAAGCACACAGGCCTCACGGCACTCGGAGCACTCGGCGACAGGCGTGGGGCAACAGGCACTCGGAAATTTGATTTCCATCCTGCCCCCGAACCGACCCCTTCAAACTGTAGAAAGCAAGAGCGCACTACGCGGGCCCTGATCCCCCTGCTCTTGATATATAGAGACTCGTACCACCACAAGTGACGCGCAATTCTGCTTCGTCGCTTCTAAGTCAAGCCTTCAAACGCTCGAAGGAACGGGACTTACACCACGTTCCTAAGTTAGCCTATATGGCGCCGGCAACTTGAATCCGTCATTTTGCCGAGCCACCACTTGACGAATCCGCAGCAAGCAGCGTAAGTCTCACCCCACTCGTTTGACTGCGCACGAGCGGCCTAGAACCAACTCTACTCTTTGCACCTCGTCCGAGATTCGTAGTCTGGTCGCTGAGTCTCCCTCTGCATCCGCAGGCAAAGGCAGGGAGCAGATCTTGGGTAGGCTGTGGCACAGTGGGTGGTGGAAGGGATGTGAATCGCTGCGGGAGCCCAGCACCGAGAAAGGCGAGACCAAAATTGTTTGACGCCTGAGGGCCTATGGACCCATTTCGAGTTCTGGGTATGTCGCAGCACGGCTGGATCCAAGGGTTCTCGGATATTGCGGCGTTATTGAGTAACGATATCCTCCAGACTCAATAGAGTGGTCTGCGAAAGTCAAATATTCCTGACTGAGGCTCAGCCCATCATTACTGCGGTTTGTAGGTACCCCCTCTCAACGATCTCAACCTTGGTTTGGAGGCTAGTACGGTTTGCACATCTAGTCTGTTGTCCGCATTCCTTTCATTCGTTCATCCGATCCATTTCCTTTGCTTTCTATGCCACTTGAAGATGCAAGCCATTGTGCTGCCATATCAAACTCGTGACGTGGGTGCCAGTTATCGGGCCGGTCAAACAAAAGACAGGCACGCCAACTCAAAATGGTGTTGTGTTGGTTTGTCAGGAGCTGACACAAATACTGTAGTTGACAGGGTAAAGGAAGCGTCATAGTGTTTATAGTGGGCAAGCCCACTAACTACTGTATACACATCCATTATAGCTTATGCGTGGAGAGCGGAATGTAATTTACATTGAATGGTGATAAATCTTATCCGTTGTTGTCCCGATGACGTTTTGGTTCAATTGCCTCTGTTTATGGCCTTCGAGGACAATAACTCGCCACAACTGGGTGCGAATAGGTAAAACTTGCTCGCCGGACCAGGGTTCAGCGAAAATATTAATATTCGATAGTGCACACTTTATTTCATTCTGGACGAACTTCGGCTGATGTAATGTTGACGAGGTGAATGATAATGCAGCAGGCTGAGGCTAGAAGAACGCTAATTCACGACTCGGACTGTAGGAGTTCACAGTACAACCGCACCTATCCTCAGGAGGATTAGCGCGTTAAAAACCCGCGTGTCGGAGGAGAAACCGAGTGCAGGCAGATCCGCTTAAGGATATATGACGCCTGGTGGCATCTTCCTTTTCTTCTAGGTATCACTCAAGACAACGCGATGGAACCATGTGCAAGGCAGGTTTTTTTCTGAAAATAGAAGAGCACTACTATATCGACAGATATTAGGATACCGTCCCACATAATGATTGTACCGAACCTCATAGTCCTTGGGTATGTCTCCAGAATGGTAGCCGAGTCTGGTACAGGTTTTAGTTCACTTGCTGGATCAGTGGCATGGGGCGCGTGAACGAGAAAAGCAGGTGAATGGGGAGTCGTAGGGTGAACTACGTTCTGAGGTATGTGCGGAAAGGCATTAGCTGCTTTTACAACAAGCAGATCGCGACCTGTTTGGGATACTTGGCGTATGTACTTGGCGTGATAGAGTGGGAATTTGATTGTCAAGGGGCGGTGGGGGTAAAGAAGAGATGCGCAGGAGGCAAAGAGGGGAAGGTAGTGCGGAAGAAGGCCACGGGTATAGTCGACTGGCTGCGCACCCCCATGACGATGAGAGCAACCGCGCAGCCGCGGTTGTTTGCGTGTGTCCTGTGGAGGTCGGGCATTGAGTTGGAGATTTATTTCCTCCGATAGATACGGTATTTTTTCCGTGGCGGGACTCCGGGACTAGACATTACACGGAAGTGATCGAGTAAGCAGGGCCGGTTGCTTATTGAAGAAATGGAGCTGACAAGGAAGGTTTGACAATTCGAGGAAAAGATTGATTGAAGAAGGACACGGCTACTAGTACTGATACGGAGGGTACTACACGGCTTCTACTGTAGGGCTCATACGGAGAAGTTCAGATTGGAGTCTGGACATTGGGAACGGTCAAATGGAGAAAGGAGACCGAAGAAGAGATCTATTGGAGCGATCGTAGGGGGCGTGTGACAGAGGTGCTCAGTAATCTTTTCTCGTCCGTTCATCAAGTATGGTAATTCCCAGATCCTCCTGTGACTTTGTCTACCGTATTATTAACGTGCTACTCAAACATATTCCATTTTTCCTTCTCTTTTCTCACTCAGCTTCTCTCCCTCCTCCCTCTCCCCCATCCCATCCCCGTTTACTTTAAACACCTGGCTCTCCCTCCTCCACACTTCCCCAACCCTTCCTCCACACCACCCCATATCTCCATCACTCTCAATGTCCAAGCGTCTAGTCAAACTCATCGTCATCTCGGATTTTGTGAGTCAGCTGAATGCCTGTCGCCCCACTTTGCTTCCCCGTTTCGCTTCTCTTACCCTTTCCCTTCTAGGGCTGCCCGTGGTGTTTTATCGGTCACCGCGAGCTCCAGACCGCCATCGCACAGTGCGCGAACCTTCCCGTAGCTTTCGAAGTCGAGTATCGACCGTTCTTACTTCATCCCAACCTCCCCATCGAGCCTATAAATAAGAACGAGTTTGTCTCAAAGAAGATCGGTCGAGAAAGATGGGAGGCATGCAAACGCATGGCGACGGAACGGGGCGAGGCCGTGGGCATCAATTTGTGAGTCGTCCTTCGTACCTCTCCATCCCTTGTCCAGGTCGACTATGCTTAACCACTCAATACCTTGGTCTCGTAACGCATGCATATACTCACCCCTTCTTCTGTCAGTTCGTTCGCCGGTCCCACTAGTATGACGCTCAATGCACATCGGCTGGTCTCGAAAGCATACGAAATCAGCGGTCATGCGGCGCAATCTACTTTGATCACTCTTATCTTCCGCGCGTATTGCGAAGATGACCTCGACATCAACGACACCGAGGTTCTTGCAGATTTAGCGGAGCAGGC
Source organism: Lactarius psammicola (assembly GCA_025769895.1). Lineage (NCBI taxonomy): Eukaryota > Fungi > Basidiomycota > Agaricomycetes > Russulales > Russulaceae > Lactarius > Lactarius psammicola. The sequence goes on along the minus strand of WTXK01000014.1, from coordinate 73,344 downwards.
ATGTGTGATGTCAAAAGTCGAGGTAAGCGTGTCTCCTGAGATCTGGGAGAATCGAAACATCGCCGAGTTTAATACCTCTTTGCTTAGGCACTGAGCTTCCTGGATTCCGACGAGTGCCTGGAGAAGGTCAACAACCAGGTAGCCGAAGCGCGTGCGAAGGGTGTAACTGGGGTACCATTCACGATTATTGATGGCAAGTGGGCGGTTAGTGGTGGTCAGTCAGCACCCGTCTTTGTAAAGGTGCGTATCATCCGAGGGTGCCGATCATATTTCCACATGTGACTTATCTATCTCTATCTGACAGATATTCAACAAGCTGGCAGAAACCCCTGCCGTGCCGCCATCACAATCGACTACACCTGTACCGGCGACGGCTGTCGCAGTGGCATGATCGTGTATTTCTTTTTGTTTGTTTTTCCGCATTCATCCGCCCTTATTTGCATGCATGTTGGGAGCGGAGCCGACGATATCCCGCATCATCTCTCACATGACTGCCATCCTATTGCTGCCTCGTTTTTCTTTCTTATTATTTTTTCTACGACAAACCCATTTTGGGGGCGTCTCATTCGTGTATCTAGGTTGATTCGTTGGGGTCATGGACATGGCGTGCCAACGACATATGTCTGTGTCTGTCATGCATAGGATTGATGTATAACTCCGCCGCCCAGTTGTTATGACGTCACTTTTTTTTTTGGAGAGTGCAATCGGATCTCCGAGTATCTCAAAGTTTACGAAGAATTTCCGCCTTGCGACATTTGCCTTGCCTAGCTATCGATGGACCGATCACGATCTTGAGAACCAAGGTCAACTCGGGGGTGTCCGATCAGGGGTTAATAATTAAACGTCGAGTCGAGGGTACTGTAGCACTTGATGCGGGGCGATGCTTTGCTGCCGTACGCGTGTGCTTTTATCGTTCATATCTAGTTTGTGACACTCTCCTGTGACCATCCACTACACATCCTTGTATGTTTCCCCCAGACCCTCGCTATCCTTGAATTATTCTATGTCCATGGTCAACAACACCGAGCTCGCCGTAGGTGGTACGCTTATCAAACCAGCTCGTGGTGCCTCGCTGAAGACTTATCCCACCATCAGGTGGAAAGCCATCAACTGACAGCACTAGAGAGGCTGGTGTGTCCATTCAACAAGCACTAGCAGAAAATGCCAACGAGACGGCGATGACGCGTTCGTTCTTTTTCTTTTCTTTTTCCCCTGGCGCTCTCAAACGTTCCATCTCGAAGGCTGAAACTGCCCCCCAAAAAACAGGTGACCAATTGCGAGAGATCCTTCGATGGTGGCTCTCTCCTCTGGACCAGTCATCGAATCACAACGCCGCCGCGGGCAAGGCTCGACGCAGTGGGGCTGCCGAGTGGCTCATGATCCAGCGCGGGGTTTACGAGGAATGGAAGACGGCGGTTCTTCAAGGGAAGCGTACGTTCCCGGGACTCTCTTTTTCTTGACTTGACGTTGGCTTATGGGGTCTCATATACAGAATAAGAAACATACCTCGAGGGAATCCGGATTTGGGCCTCGTTATTTTATCTTTAAGGATACCGGTAGGCAGGGATCACCCTCCTCGTACGGCCTTGAGACAGCCGCCGCCGCCGCCACCGCATTCATCACATCACACAACAATGGGCCGCGGGAACCCAGGGAGGGTGACTTGGTCGATGGCATGCCCGCATTCGCTGGAAAATGCAAAGGGGACGTGGTGGTGGTGGTGGTGGTGGTGGTGGTGGATGCACTCGATGAAATACCAATTCCCTGACAACACTAGAAATACCTTGCTCGCACGGAGTCGTCCTGTAGCACGTAGAGCAATCTTTGTTCCTCTTTTACACCTTCCATACCTATCATATATGCAATACTACCGAGGCCAACATTCGAACGATTTTGGAACCCTTTGGCCATTCACCATGAGGTGCCCACGACCAGCTGATACGACGATCTGTTGTCCGTCATATGTTCCGTTGTTTGGCTTATCCATCTATTACCTGGAAGCATTTGGCCTACCCCGAATGAAATGCCAACGACCTTCAGATGATTGGGGATCGATAAAGAGTGGTGGGGAATATCCTCTCGTCTTTTCCAATGCCTGACACTCCGCTGCGTATGAGGGGTGTTCTTGTGGGTGATGTAGATGTGACTGGCCACGACGTGCCACGATCCCTTTTTCTGGACACTTCGTTGACTCTAAATCGCCTCACTGTCTCGCTACCACACCATCATCCCAGAGCTTGCACAGTACCTCACTCAAGCCCAATGATTACCCCAGACAGAAACTACATCGAACGCTTTCCTTCAGCCAGCCCTGGAATGTAGTCACATGCCTACGGAACAAGACAATCCGGCATCCTTTTCTTCTCGTGGGTCTCGCTCGACACATGATATTAAATGATTCCTTTTGGACAGTAATTTTGGAAGGTTCCAGGGCATCAGACATTCCTGCTCCACAATACCGAGGTTTCCGTAATCTGATGGAGCGCACCCCAATACTGTACAAATGCTGAGAGAGCTGTCCAGGCAGCTCCATCGGGAGCGGCGCCGTACTGGAATGCCATGCTGGAATGCCACGGGTTCTTAAGGCGGAGATGTGGCCGACAACGGCAACTAGACGATACTTCGGATGTGTCCCGTAACGTTGCGACACGATTTTGACCAGACCACGGTCTGGTCGTGTCGTTGATGGTCTGAGACAATATCCAAATCAAGGTTTGTTTCCGTTGTACAGTGCCTCGGAGCACGGTCAATTGTTGACATCGCGCGCGGACCTCATTGCGGGTGTGTATGCCCATTGCGTGGCAAAGCAAGACCCGACCCTAATCTACCGAGCGCCGCAATGTGGACATCCTAGGGCCATGGTCACGGTGCAGAGCTGAACTTGAACGTCATTACCGACCAACCGATAGTCAGGCCTGTCGGGGCACAGCTCTCGACCTCACTTCACAAGGAAACCCATCCTTGGGATCTAAACATTGCATGGTCGCTGCTAAATTTGGCGCTGACGTGGTCACCCGGGTCAGGCTCAAGCAGCAGGAATAGAACCCATTGTACAATGCATCATGCATCACCACGGTCTCCGAGGCTCTGGGGCTGTATCTCAGTTGTAATGCCAACTTGAATGACGACAACTTCGCCTCACGAAGCATCGCGGCACGGTCATCCCGAGGTTTTACAGACGTATACGCCAGGGGAAGATAACGATTCGACTCCCATGCGCAGCAGTTCATCATAATGTTGAAACTTCCACACCCGGTGACACTTACTAGAGCAGGGTGCCAGGTGAACACTCAGGACGACCAGGGTTCTAACCCAGTTGCACCGCACATAACAGTCGGGACACTATACAGAGCGGTGGTTGCTGGGAGAATCACTACATTCGGTATTGGTGTAGGTGTTACTCCAACGTGATGCAGATGTGGGTCTGGACACATGGGGCGCACAAGACAAAAACTCGCTGCACTGAGCATCACGATGCAGATACCTCGACGTTTTACAGTTATTAGGTGTACTTTGAACCTATGTACAGCAGTCGTTACACGAGCACAGTGCGAATATCAGTTCCCAAGGCAACTAGATACAATGACAAGCGGGGGGCGCTACAACTACGGAGTTTTTGGTGAATGTCCTATATGGTCATGTGACACCAATAAAAGCCTCGACAGCACAGCCTTGTTGAGTACAGCACAGCACCGTAGCTCATTGCCCTGCAAGTGACTCCGACAGTTCCTGTTTTTCCTATAAGAGGTTATATGGAAAGTGTACCAGAACGAGTTCAGATGTGACTTGAACCTGAAGCTTGAGGCTTGAAGGCTTGAAGTGTGGGACAAATGCCTAGACACCCCTAGATGGTCGGATGTACGAAAGATGGCAATATACCGGCTCCAAGACAGACAGTGACGCACAATGCGGCATCCAAGCGGTATGATTAGCCCAAATCTAATATAAGTCAATTTCTAATTTCTGGAGCCAAGCCCGTGAGGCGGTACGCATGAAGGGAGGTGGCGACCTTCCACACAGCCATGCTGGATTGCGTGTGTCGGCGGTGAACCGTTGAACGTTGAACGTTGGTTAGGATGAGCCCGAGATAATGAATTCTGAGATCCACTCTGCTGTAGACTCCTTATGGGTCATCCAAGCTGACAACGAGATTATAATCGATTATTCCAATCGTCCAATCACCTACTGAAAGCGACCAGCCTTGGATGTTCCTGCCCAGTCGTGCCTTAGGTGGGAAATGAGCGGCACAACTTACCATTCCGAAAAATGCGGTGTCAACGGTCGACCTGCGTGTTGTACATTCTCGGAGACGTTGATGTTTTATTTAGGAACCCTCTGTCTCCATCACTGATCGAAGCCCAATTTCATTCCCTCCATCTTCTGACAATGTCCAAGGAAAATATCCTGGGCACACTCGTCGTAGTCGTTCTCAAAGCTCAACATCTTATCGACAACCACACATTTTACAAACAAGATCCCTACGCTAAACTCTCTCTCAGCGGCGCAACTAAGCAAACGCCTCCAGATCCCAAGGGTGGGCAACACCCCGTGTGGGATGCAGAACTTCGCTTCCCTATCTCAAAAGACACATCAAAGAACAACAGAACGCTCACAATCTCTGTGTTTGCGGAGGAGAGGAAAGATGATGAACTCCTCGGAGAGGGCACCATCGACATCACGGATACCCTCAAGACCGGCGAATTCGATGGTGCGCCTCCTTTCACTCATTTTGGTCGCTATAGGTCCACTCACTCTAAGGATAGATTGGGTGCCCTTGAGCCTGAAGGGTACCCAACGCGGGGAAGTTTATCTCGAAATGACGTTTTTCGCATCTGGCCCTGCTCCTCTGACCCGACGCCCGACCAAGTTCACGAGTCCCTCCGAGCGACTTGGCCGACCCCAGCAGCCCGTCACTCAGCGCCCTCAGCGCGTAACATCCCAGCCCCCGTCCTCCGCACCCACCCCTCAGGGGCAGCAGGGACCCCGAGCTAGCTCGCAGGAAGTTCGAAGACAAGGGCCCCCTAGGACTCAGCAGGTCCCGCTTCCAGGCGCTTGGCCAGGGCCCTCCGCTCAACGTCAGCAATCGCCGCCGGGTCCAGAGCCTAAGCAAGAGTTCGTGCCTTCGACCCTCCGTCCGGGCGGGCCTTCGCGCTCAGGCAACACAAGCCCGACTGCATATCCCACGCAACCCTATCCCGGACATCAGAATACATCGCCTCTTCCTGGATCACTTGCACCTCAGGGCAATGTCTCCCCATCTTCGCCGAAACTTGACGCACAGCCGCAACACACGCGCCGGGTCTCGTCATATTCGGGCCAGGTGTCCCCAGGACACGGTGGGTACGCTTCGAGTGGGCATGCAACTACGCAGCCTTTTCCTCAGACACAGCCCGAGCTCGCTCACGCTCACCACAATCTTCCATCACAACCACCGGTTCAACAGCACCAGCAATCTCAGCATCTGGCGAGCCAACCAGCTCCCTATGTTTCGCCTTACCCACCGAACAATCATTCCGCTGCTCAGACATATATAGCGCCTCCTGCCTCCACTCCGCCTGTCCAATCATATGTCGCAACCCAAAACCCCGCACCATCTGCTTTCTCTTACGTGGCTAATCCTGGTCCCGCCCCACCGGCTCAGTCACATATCGCTAGCCCTCCTACCCAACCACACGCCGCGACTTTGAGCCCAGTTCCACCCGTCCACCACCAAGCCACAAACATAAGCCCCGCTCCGCCTTCTCCACCTTCCCAATCGTATCTCGTGACCTCGGGTCCACCTTCCCGACCAACTGTTGCACTCTCGAGTCCTGGCCCAGCTCCTCATCTCTTCACCGCGTCTCCTGTCCCCTTTAATTCGCCATATTCAGCACCTGTGAGCCCAGCCCCGCACGCTCAGCCATATCTTTCGCCCCTGGGCTCTGTCTTGGCGCCCCCTGTTCAATCACACATTTCTCCCTCTTCTTCTCCCCCTCACACACAGTCGTACTTTTCGCCACCAAATTCTCTGTTCCCGCTGCCGACGTCGCCGCCTCCGGTGCCCTCTTACGGCCACTCATACGAACCTGCACTCGCACCATCTTTCCCCGCGCCGTCCTTTCCCGTACCTGTCGATTACTTTGGGTCCGGCGCGGCCGCCTCGCCTCCGCCCCCGGCGCCGTTCTCCGCACCTCACGACGACGAGCCAGAGCTACCCGACCCGTACCTCCTCAAGCGCTACCAGACACCGCTCCCGCTCCCCCCCGGCCAGAGCACGCAGCCGAAGCCCCCTGCCCCTGCTGCGGCTGCTGCCGCGTCGAAGCGGCAGGACGAGAACGAGCGTGCGGCGCGCGAGCTGCAGCGCCGGGAAGAGGAGAGCGCGCGTGTGCGCCGTGAGCAGGAAGAGCGCGATGCTGAGCTGGCCCGCACGCTTGATAGGGAGCTTAATCTGGATGGCGGCGGAGGTGGAGCTGGCGCGCAGGACAAACCGTTACCGGCGCCTCGACGGGCGGAATCGGTGGGTGGACATCGTTCTGCTATGCCCGGCGCGTGGTAGTTGACGGTCTTCCCACCAGGTCCGCAAAGTTCAGAACTGATGGTGATGAGTTATTGCTTCCTCTCTTGGGCGAATAGGAGGCGACAGAAGCAGATCAATGATCCCTTGTGCTGTGACTTGATACCCACGTTTTACTTTCCTGTCTTTCGTGTGTTGATTTCTTCGTTCTGGGCCTTTTCTTTTCGGCGGTTGCTACCTCGCGTGTAGAACACATAGCCTAAGATCTAAGTACAGATCATTACACGTAGACTACACTTTAGTAATGAGTGGTCACGCTATTGCTATGGAGTATCAATCAAGTGTTCTCTGAAGGAAATTCTTCCCCCGTTGGCTCGCCGTGGTCGTGAGCTCAAGTGGGGCCCAATCCAAGTGCTAATCGGAGAGAACCCGGCCGGCCTCCGAGCTTCGATGAATGTTCGACACGTAATGCACAATGACTCAAATATAAAAGAGTAGTCATGACGCCATCGTTGACAAGGTGAGGCAAGGTCAAAGCCAAATCTAACTTTTTTATTCACTGGTCTCCACTCACGGACGGACGAAAACCATGGACGGGATATTGTAGCGCAAAGCTATGTACTGTAACTCTAAAAGATAACGTATCTTGTAACCCTCGCCAAATATATCGAACCCAGACCTTAGGATCTCCGCCGCCGTGCAGTTTCTATCTCTCGTCCGGTCGGAATTGAATCAAGTTCGGGAAGGGTTCAGAGACAGACTGGGTGATATTCGTATCAGCAAAGACGAAAGATGTGCTCGAGTGTCGACTGACCTCGCGATATACGCCTTCCAACTTCATTCTCACCAAACATTTGCCCGGGAGGCTCTTCACGGCGGCGTCCATCCACGCCAACCAGAGCCACGAGCCGCGAGGGATCTCCCGGGAAAGATGTGCGCGCACCACCGACCACGCGCTGCCGTCGGCGTGGAGCCGCAGCACTCGTGCGAGGCGCTGGAGGTGATTGTGGACGAGCGTGTGGTACAGCTTCTGTGCGGCCTCCTCGCGGGTCGAGGTCACGACGCAGTGCCCCGGGAGGAACGCGAATTGGCAGCCGGTGGAGGTTTGCAGGGTCGGAGGATGGACTCGCAGCCCGCCCAGATCACGCAGGACGAAGCCCAGTGGCGCAAGGGAGGCACGAGAGAGGCGCAGCAGCGTGTTTTGCGGATGTGCCTCGAAGGCGACGCCGTTATGCAGCAGGGGAGGGACAACTGCTGCGACAAGGAGGCGTGCATACCTGCCGCGCGGTTTCTCAGCGAGGAAGGTCTCCATAAGTATCGGAAGATAACTTACTCGTCAAAGAACCTCAGGCGCTTCTCCGGCGCATCTAAGCGCAAGACATGCTGAACGACAGGGATCCCCGCCGGTAAACCCAAATGGCCTGTTTCCAGTAGCGCAGCGCATATAATCACTGCCTCATCTTCGACTGGGGGATACTGTTTCCTGATTACAACTGTGAAGTGCTTCGCAACGTCTGGGTCAAGGCTAACTCCTTTGGCGTCTCTGGAACAAACAACACTGGCGACCTCTTGCTCGATAGTCAAAATACGGGAGTCAATGGCCAGTTTGGGAACGACGTCCTTGGAAAAGCGCGGTCCGAAATTGGCTGTAAAATGGGAAATGGTCCGGAGAGCAGAAGACACAGAGATGCCAACTGAGAGCTTCAACGCAATGTTGGGAATCTCAGAAAAGACAATAGTTCTATGTACGACAATGATAAGAAGATAACTCAACAGGACCAGAATTAGTAGACACACCGAATGCTCGCCTGGCCAAAGGCAGGAATACTAAAGTCTTTGTCCAAAATTTCGACGTCTGGAAACTTGGCACGAAGATTTGCAACCTGCAGATCGTATACGGGAACTATGACGCATCCATCTCTCTGTGGGGGAGGTCTACCAGAGACCCGTGATGCTAACTCCACGATGACACGAGCCTCTTGTTCAAAAGGTCCTAGAATATCCAGCCTCGCATGGGACACGACAGCAAAGCGTATACGCGGAAAATTCCAGTCTCGGCTTTGTGGATCATGCGGCAGGAGGGGCGGAACCACGTGACGAGCCCGGTGCATCTGATCGGTCAATGTTGGGATCAGAAAGCAGAGGTCGTGGAGGGGCAAGCCGTACAGGGTGCGTTGGATGTCCTTCGACAATGGATTGTTCCCACTCGATAGCCGAGGAGGATACGGTCGGGCATATCGGAGGGTTTTCATACACGGCCCCTGCATGAGCACGGAATAAGTGGAAGGGATCGAGAGATGCACCAAATAAATATCGCACTTTGCCAGATGTAAGAACTAGAGAGTTCCTCCGCTAGCCTGGCTTTAATATCACCGCGCGACGTGACATTCGTCGAAAATTTTCTCCACCAGTGTAATGGATCTCGGTTTTGGGAGAGAAAAGCAAGCTCCCCTAGCTGCCATGGGAGAGAAACTAGGGAAGATAGAATTGACGTCTGCAGAGATGACTAAGAAGCGGATGAGGAAGGGACGTAAGCAAGAGACATGGTGTGCAAACATACAACGCCGTCGGATCCAGCGTCCCGGGTAGAGAGCTCAAAGATAGAAGGTACCATATCAAGAGGGTCTAGATGCCAGATTGGCCGTCCGTGACTGGTGTAGGTACCAGAGAAGGTGGGCTCCTGATGCAACGGAATGATTGCAAACACATCCACAGGGTGAAGGGACCTGGTCAGAACAGGATGCTCGCTCATAACGTTGGGAGATAGAACAACACAAATTCCGCGCGCTTCTTCTGAATGCATTGGGACATAATAAGAGCGGAGGAGCGATTCTGTCACGATACTCGCCAGGAGACGAGAGGTGACGGCAAAAGCGGCCCTCTCTGACGGTTCAAGACGTGAGGCCAGACTCCAAGTAAGAACAGAATCGGTGGGTGAAGATGACAGATTTCTTGAGCTGGTGCTCTTCAGATTACCCATCTCTGGGACTTCAAAAGATGTGAAAAAAGTCGGGGGGTTGTGACGAAGCCCAGTCAAAACCAGTCGAGGTTAAGATATGAACGCGTAGCACAGGGGTCAGGTCCAGTTTCGAAGCTCGGTCTTGAGACGTGGGAAATGCATAGGGGAAAAGGAGGGGCCATTTGACAAAATGGTGGTACGAATTGGGATGGAGGTACTTGCCTGGAAGGGTAAAGGCCATCAAAACTGCGAGCAATCGATCCAAAGTCGCTTTCCGATTGGAGGTTCCAAGTCCTAGAAGTATCTGATAAGATGATTTAGCGGCCGGTAATCTGATTAGATTCTCGTCATCGGCCCCACTGGCGAGCCGCTGCGAGCGGCCTGTGTCTGCAGGAGTTATCCTCTGATGGAACAGACCCCTCAGGCTCTCCGCTAGCGTGACTGCGCATTTGTCAAGCGACCAATTAAACTTACACACGGCCTGACGCTAATAGTGGTCCTATGGTAGCAGACTTTGACCTCGTGAAACCGTAAATCCTTGGAACTGAGCCCGAACGACACGTCAAAATTTTTAGCTTGTCCCTGTGGGCGTTTCGTACTATCGTTGAATTGTCAACAGAGACCTACAACGGCGGAGCCTAGTTAGTGACAAATGTCATATATGTGAGAAGGTCACCACGTTTTGATGACACGAGTGTGGATATCGTACTGTCTGACAAACCGAGCCCGGAATTTGGTAGAACCTGTATAATTTTTATCGTTTTGTAAGATCCCCGCGGCAACAGAGAATGCAACGAAGGTCTCAAGCGGCCGGAAATTACTCATTGACTGACCCATGGGGAGGTGGTGTGATCATCGTGATGATGCAACCAAAGTTATCACCATTCGTTCTCCCGTTCTCCACGGATGGCAGAGACGCTTCTCGCTATTGTCCTGGTCACCTCTTCCGCCAACGGAAGTAGCCTAATATGTCGTTGGCCACCCTCGCCCCAAGCTTCTCCGCGCCTTGCCCGACCTCGTCCAAGCGCCAGCTACGACCCCGACCAGTATGACGACCCGTGGCGGTCGGCTAACTTCCAGGAGGCACTCGACCCACCGCGCCGTGCGCACGACGAGTGGGAGTACATCTGGCAGCGCCCCCACGCCGCGCGAGACCGCTCCCACTCTTTCTCGCGCTCGACGTCGCACTCCACGCCCTCGGGGCGCGCATCTCCCACCAAGGACAGCGGCGCGTTGTACGACAGTGCGCTGTACGACCTCGATAACGCGCCTGCCAACGCACCCCTCCACGACGAGTACGGCGCGCTCTTTGGATACGCCGCCGAGTTCCTCGCTGGGCTGCTCCTTCCCAAGCGCGCCATGTGCCACCAGAAGTTCGCACTCGCAGTCGACGACCTCTTCTTCGTGGGCCACCCCGTGTGCGGCGACGCGGACGGCATCTGGCGCTTCAAGCAGGAGAAGGACGTGCGCGGCCGTGGCGCGCGCAAGCGCCGCGTGTCAGGCGACGACATGCCCTCGTCCACCGAGTTCGACTCTGCGCTGGAGAGTAGCTCCCCGCCGCCGTCATCATCGTGGTTGCAGACGTTCCACGTCGCGTTCGTGCACGAAGTTCCCGACCCGTCGTCCTCAGCCTCGGGAAACATTGGCAGATACTTCGACGTCATCTACCAGCAGGTCGCGTTCACACTCACGGCGGTGTTGTTCCAAGAGCAGGTCCTGTCGAACTTTGTCGAGAAGGACTGTGACGTCCTATGTGCGCTCAAAGACGAGTTTGCGTCAAAAGGTGCGTGTTTTAGAGCGTCGCTCCCAGCGCTGCGGCTCATTCATCCCTTTCCCCATCAGCTAGGACATACGAAGAGTACATGAATGAGGCGCTATTAGTCTCTTCCGTTGCACCTGCCATGAAGACCCTCTATGAATCTATAAAGTCGCGCTCGCTCGCTCATCTTACGATCCACAACCTTCCCTTGGAGCTTCAGCTCCCGCCACATCTGGACGCACTCCTTCACAGCACGGACGATGACGAGTTCGCAGAGCGTGACGAAGAAGAGGCGAGTGATGGCGCCAACACATGGGGCCCTGAGTTTAGCATCGCATGGCGTTTGCCAGCCCTCGAGCCGTGGAAGAGCTTATTGTTGTTGAGCGGCCCCGACAGCCCTGGGCACGAGTGGACGGACGTGTACGCGGCCATTCGCGGGACGAATGTACGAGAAGAGGACAAGTTGCTCGCAGAGCAATTGATCAAGTTCCTCGAGACTGTCGATATCACTTTGTCGTATGTCGGCTTTTTCTGCCACTACGATGAGCTGAATAGCGTCGGGACTTAGGCTCATGGACGTGGCGAGCCTTTTGGATTGGGATCTCGAGACGCAAGTGTACCCAATAGTGCGATGGCTGGTGCATCACCGCCGCGGAAAGGTTGTTGATATGGTCCATCGAGGTCTTAAAACAGTCTTTGCATTACCCTACAGGATTGAAGCACCGTGCGTCCCGACCCTGTTCGTCCGTTAGTTGTCTCCTTAGAACTTGTTTAGCCTCAAAGACCTCGCGAGAGAGTTTCGAACAGCCTTCCCCGACCCTTCTATCCCTTCACTGCCACAGCTCCTCGCTACGATTTCTGGGGCGTCGTCGAATCACTTTTATGGGACGGTGGTCAAGTCAAAGGACCGAATTCCGATGTTCTACGACGTCATCCGGTGGATGCTGCAGCGGGACCTGCTCGTCACTCTACACCTGCGCGTGCGCATCGTCGTACCTGCACTGGTGAAGGCTAAAGTACGCCGTCGGTGGGAGGAACTGAAGGAGAACGGGTGGCAGACGGAGGAAGAGGATGCGTTCCGGGATCGTGGGCACAAGGGACGCGCAGACAGTGGGGGGAGTGATGGAGACTTTGGGCTGTTTGATACACCGACGTGGTACACACGCCGCGGTCCGGGCTCGCAGCATAACGGCGCTAACATTGGCGAGGTCATCGAGCCGCCCATATTAGAGGAGGGTATTCAACTCGACGAGGAGATAGAGGAGGAGGAAGCAGAGGCCGCACCCGAAGAAGTAGAGGCCGCGCGTCGCATGGAAGACAACGACGAAATGGAAGAGGATTGCGAGGACACAGAGACATCGATCCTGGCGGATCCCGGTCGCGCAACATCTGTACAGCGCCGGTGGTTGCAAGCCATGTCAGAAGGAAAAGACGAACAAGTTGCGAGGCGGTTTGACCAGTATGTGGCTCGCCACAGTCGTATTGATGGTTTTGGGCTGACGAACTCGTGCGTAGGATCAACCAATACTTTGACGGCAAGTGCACGGACGACGAGATCTTGTTCAAGGCTGAAATATCAAGGAGGCAATTGCGAGAAGTATTACACGTTTATGACGAATATGTGGGTACTAGCCCCGTGGCAATCGCTTGAGATCGCTAACTTGGGACTACAGTTGCAGACATTCCTGCTCCCGTCATGATGAGAGTATATCTAGTGTGTAGGATCTCCGGGTTGGTAAACGAGCGAAGAAGGCAGTATGACAGAACTGACGGAATCTATCATTCTGGTGATCTTGATCGTCGACGTATATTGTGGTTGTCTTTTCTACGCTTCGGCGAGTGAGATCGTGAACTGCGATGGCGGGTGAGTAAGCTAGCATCTTTTATGCCGTTTGCCTTGCTGCGCTTGTTGTCCCTTGAGCGGCGGGGGCGTCCTGTTTCGTCCACAGCGTCTCTCACGCCCTCCTCGCTACCACGCTCGATTGGTTCCTCCGTTGACGTGGGGGCTTGTCCCCCTTTGTCTGTGTTGCGTTTCCACATGAGTTTCTTCAGGCATCGTGGGCACAAAACAACCTTGACAAGGGCGCTTTTGCGTTCTCCGTGCTCCTCATAGGCAAAGGGCAATTCCAGGGTAGTTAGCTGCGTGGCCGTATCCTGGTTATTGTGGTGTTTGCAGCGTGTATTCCCGCAGCTATTCTCTCCTGCCCCAGACAGTACTTCCGATTCAGTGCGCCAGCGAAGAGCAAACTAGGATGAAAGACACGTTTTAGTATCAGCAAAATTAGATGACGGAAACAGTCATACATTGCCGGACTTGTAGTGCTTTAGATCGCAAACAGCAAACTCGCGAAACAGATTGTCATAGTATTTCTGTGCAAGCTGGTCGTTCCAAGACGGGTTGTGCGCTTCGGCAGGGTCTCCATCCTCACGCAAGAACTTGTGGGAGGCTTTGAGAATGTCAAATTCTGTAGCAAAAGAGGCGGAAGTCTTTGGAGTCGAGCTTGGATAGGGCATCAAGGAATTGGTAAGTAGAATGCGTCTACTTGGATGTGGGTCTCGAACGTGTATGTCGTCACCGGCGGAGACCCGAAATAGTGTGGTTCAGCGGTCCCAGGCTGACGCCGGTGACAAAGGACAAATCTACTAGTACAGGGCACGTTCACCCCGGATCTCCCTCAAACTCAACTTGTCATGTCTAGCCCAAGCAAACCCGTAAACATCGTCAGCCCTCGCTTCTCGCCAGCACCCGTCGCCGGTACACCTGGCAGTCGTAGGGGCTCACGCAGCGTCTTTGGAACCCCAGGTACAGGTACCCCCGATCTTCGCAGCCTTCGCGCCCAGTACATCGGCACGCCCCAGCTACCGAACATCCCACCTCGCACAGGGACTAGCACACCCCGCCCCTCCACCTCTACAGAACCTCTCGTGTTCACCGGTGGTGGTCCCAGTCGTGTGCCATCCGTGAGCGGGATTAGCGCGCGCCGTCCCGCTGTCATTGGCCTTGGACTCGATGGTGCTCCAGCGCCAGATTCCACGGCCGATGTCGACAGCCTTCAAGAAGAGGAAAAGGTCAAAGTACTTCGCAAGCATCTCGTTTCGCGCGAGGAGCGACAAGGGAACAACTCTGCTGCACCCTCACGTCGGTCCTCAACGTCGCAATTCGCCCGCCCGCGCCAGGAAGATACTGAGGCCTTCCCTGTGCCATATCACACCCCTGGGGCAGACATCACGTATGTCTGCATGTGGATGCCGTAGATTTCCATACCCAAAATAACCCCGCTGTCTACTAGACATAATATATACAAGTGGCAGCAGGACCAGCGACGACAAGCGCGTCCACGCGCCATATCGTTTTCGGGCTCGACTGTGACGACCCCGGATCCCGCGTTCGAACACATCCACGAACCTGGGGGATTCCGTAGGAACTATGTGCTACTTCAGGCGAACGGGGTGGACACCGAAGAGCAACCCCGCATTCTCAACAATTTTATCGATTTTCTTTATCTCTTCGGCCACTTCGTGAGTAGCTGACTCGGTCACATTTCATTTCGGTTATCCGATTAACCCCAAATCAGGCAGGAGAGGACCTCGAGGAAATTGACGAAGAAGATGAAGACGAAGTGGACGAAGACGAACAGCCATACGGACAGCCTTCTGGGTCGCGGGGGCCATCCGTCCTGCCAGCGGGGCCCGATGGAGCCCACGGATCTTTAGTGCGAATCCTAACAGACGGGCCACCGTCAAAGTCTGCCGCCACTGAGACATCACCGCTGATTCCACGCTCCTCGTCGCACCATCACTCGCGCTCAAAGCGCCGCCGAATGAGCGTCAGCCATGGAGATGCTACAGTTGGTCAGGCTATACTCATGGTATGTCATACTTGATTGTCCACAACACATGTTCAATTGTCCGCCCAAATTTTTTTTAAGCTTTTGAAATCGTTCGTAGGGACTGGGGTTTTGTTTCTGGGAAAGGCGTAAGTTTCGCCGCAGAAGTATATTCTTCCTTGAGCGCTTATTATCCCCAGCTTCTTTAACGGAGGTCTCTTGTTTTCTACTCTGACACTCGCCGCTATCGCCCTCATCTCCTTATACTCGTTTTTACTTCTCGTGAAGACCAAGTTCATCGTATCGGGGAGTTTCGGAGGTATTATAATTACCGTGATGCCTACCATATTGCATTGCTGACCGATTTTCAGATCTTGGCGGAACACTCTACGGTCCATGGATGCGATACGCTATCCTTACGTCTATCGCAGTCTCGCAGATCGGATTTGTCGCTGCCTACACGATTTTTGTCGCAGAAAATCTGCAAGGATTTGTCTTTGCTGCATCCCGCTGCGTAACTTATATCCCGGTCCAATATCTCATCCTCATGCAACTCGTCATCTTCCTACCGCTGGCGCTCATCCGAAATTTGGCCAAGCTTAGCACAACGGCACTTGTCGCGGATGTATTCATCCTCGCCGGTCTCATTTACATTTTTGGGAGCGAGTTCGGGATCATCGCGCAGCGTGGCATCGCCAAAGTCGAGTTGTTCAACCCGAAGGATTTCCCACTGCTGATCGGGTACGCACCTTTTCCGTGAGCTGTCTAGTGTCATATTCCCATGCATTTCCCCAACAGAACTGCGGTATTCTCCTTCGAAGGCATAGGTCTGGTAAGAACGAACGCCATATCTTCTTCGGATGACGTTTGAGGTCTGCTATAGGTCATCCCTATCACTGATTCCATGCGCGAGCCGCATAAATTTCCTATGGTGCTCTCTGGCGTTATGATCTTCCTCCTTTGTGAGTTTTGTCCGAATCCCGTCGAATATTGTTCAATAACCATTTGTCAAGTCCTTTTTGGCGGCGCTGGTGCGCTCTCCTATCTCACATTCGGATCAGAGATCAACACTGTCGTCATCGTGAATCTCGACACTTCGTCTCGACTCACGCAGGCCGTGCAGTTCTTATACTCGCTTGCAATTCTGCTTTCTGTGCCGCTGCAGCTCTTCCCCGCTGTGCGGATTATGGAGAACGGTCTGTTCACCCGAAGCGGGAAGATGGACTGGAGTGTCAAGTGGCAAAAGAATATATTCAGATTTTTGGTCGTCATGGGCTGCACGGTTCTCAGCTGGGTCGGCGCAAAGGACCTTGACAAGTTCGTCGCGTTCGTCGGGAGCTTCGCCTGGTAAGTCTTGTTGCAGTGCTAAATGTAAGACACTCCACGACTGACCTGCGCGCCGTTTGCAGTGTGCCACTGTGCTATGTCTACCCGGCCATGCTGCATTACAAGGCTTGTGCGCGCACGTGGAAACAGAAGGCCGCAGACATTGCCTTGGGTGTGTTTGGTCTCATCGCCGCTATCTATACTACCATCCAGACTGTAGTCGTAAGTGCGATCCTTTTACACTCTCGGCCCTGTCTGACAACTTTCCTCAACAGCTCATGACACAACCGAGCCCACCGCCTTCACTAATAGGAAACTGCCGTGCTCCAGGTCATTAACAAGTCGTTTTGAATTTATGGTAGACTTCTTCTGGGAATAAATTCTATACTAATAGGAGTTCCACAATGTCTACACACACGTCTCCAACATATAATATTGCCATCCTAGTTTATATTTTCGTGCGGAGTTGCAGTAGTTATTTCATCCAGGTGAGGGGGGAGAGCGCTTCTCTTACACTACTCGGAAAAGGCGGCAGCCAGCAATTATATTGCTTGGTTGCTTTCGCCCCTTTTGCTCAGACGTTTGTTATTGTTGCGCAAGTCCCAAAGTCACCACTTTCCCCAAAACGATACAGGTGGCCCCTGCCAGGCAGTGCAGACTTAAGCGCGGGGATCATAACAATTAAGTAGTGAAGAAATTCTCTGAAAATTAGTTATTTTGCAAAAATTGGGTTATGGAATAGTTATGCCGCGTGCTAGCTAGGGATTGCCCGCCGTTTAGAGCTGCGGCGTGTTTAAGTTTACGGAATCCCACTGATTGCCAGTCACAGCATGTATCCCTCCTGGGACAGAGGTGACGGACATCGAGCCATACGTGGCGAAGTATGGTCCCCCCATCAACTAATTCAGCGAACGCTACGACAACCAGACGATCCACGAGCCTAAATTCAATGAGTACTTCTTGTACGATCGTGCAGTGCGTGAATTGGGCCACGACATGACCTACCGCCTCGAGAAGCGCCGCGCCAAACCCGGCATGATCGACTTGCCGTCCCTGCACTACAAGTACGAAGTGGACACCGTGACAGCGACCCGCGAGGTGTTTGACGACGAGCTCGAGCTCGAGGAGGACCTCGACCAAGTACTTTTTCCCCGGACGGTCGAGGCGTACGCGAACCTGCACTGCGAGCGCTCGCGTGCAGATTTCCGCCGGGTATTGCCAGAATGAGAGAGAGAGAGCCCGTATTTCGACTATGGAACCTTTCAGGAGAAGCAGAACCTCTACGAGAACGCCACGGCCAGAACATGGACTGGGTTCGTGGGCGAAGAGCAAGGACGGAAGCTTATGCGATTTGTCGAGCTCCTTTCACACCTTTCTTATTGAAACCTATTGATGACGTGGCGCTTGAACTGGTTCCCAGTTGTGCAAGAAGTTCGGTGAGTTTCCGGACTTGACGGCGAGGATTGACCACCGACTGAAAGGCCGCCACATCAGTTCATTGACATAAGTAGGGCTCCAGCGTTACGGCTATCCCGAAGATCCTTAACGCCTCATGTATCGCTTCCTTTACATGTAGGCCCTGTCAATACTGTATCTGGAAAGCACTGTCAAGAGCACTGGTACAGCATGACAACCGCACTCGTTGACTTTAACGGCCTTTCTGGAGAAGTTCGATGCCATCAGGCTTTTCGCATCTCGTTGACGCCAAGGACGGCAATCAGATCGACTTCGAGATAGTCTGGGGTATCAGAACTAACTTGGGACGAGCGAGACAATGACGAAGTTGAAGCAAACAAGACAGTGAGGACAATGAACGGGTATATCGAAACTAAAGCTTTTGTAGAATTCAAATAGGGCGCCTTTGACTCGGAGCTTGTCCCAGCTGAGAGAATCGCACAAAGAGAACGAATGTATGGCGACACGGCGATTCCAGAGCTTAATGAATGCGTTATTAATGCAATCTGAGAAAACTCGGGGCGTCCAAACTCCTCAATGTCTTTTCTGGGTGCGACGTGCTGATCTTGCTGGTCCAATGCCGTACAACAGAACAATGTCATGGTACTCCGAGGTTCGCTTTCCAGCGGACTCTGGCTACTGAACTAGGCAATATTCGAGTAATCAAGGACATTCCTTTTGCTAACTTTACTACGAACTGGATACGACGATTCTTTACCCGGGGTCGTAATGAATCATTGACTTGTCAAGGTCCCATCGTGGTTCCGAACGATATGACACAAGTATAAAGACCTCGTGAAGGTTGCGTTTTCTCATACCCACACCTCTTAACATGTTTTCTCTCTTCAAAATTTTCGCCTATGCCCTTGTAGCCCTGGCTGGGGTAGCCTTGCTTGCCGTCCTTAAGCACAGGATCAGGCAGCGGAGCCTCCAGAGAATCCCAGGGCCGTCGAATCCTTCTCTTTTCTGGGGTAAGCTCCGCAGGTTAGAAGAAAAAGGGTCGCACGCTGAACGAATTGGAAGGCCATTGGCGTCATATGTTCAACCCCTATGCCTACCCGTTCCATGACGGGCTATACAGGACATACGGAAAAGTAACACGTGTCTATGGTTTTTTGGGGGTCCGTCCTACTGGCAAAGAATTTTGACTGCAGCTACGGGGCCCTATACTGAATGTTATCACTGGGAACAGGACATCCAGCTCGTGGTATCTGACCCAATGGCATGCAACCACATTATTGTCAAAGATCAAGCCATTTCGAACTAACAGAGGCTATCCTCCGGTACGTTTTTCCTTTGAAGGACAGATCCCCGTCTCCAATCCGAGAAGCGCGAACATGCAGGCGCTTGGGCCATCACTCTTTTCTACATCAGGTTGGGAAATCGTTTTCTAAAATTTGCGTGGACACCCACTAACTTTGCCACTCATCGAGGTGCTCACCACCGGATGCAACGAAAATTGCTGAACCCCGCATTTAACGTGAACCACATGCGACATATGACCCCAATTTTCCAAGGGTCACAAAACAGGTGCTCTCTGAGGTTTGTATGTCCGAACCAGTGATCTCAACCTTCTCAGCTTTGTGAAAATTTCCGGTCGACTGTGTCGAATGGTCCAGAAGAGATAGACATTGCCGATTGGATGGGAAAGCTTGCTCTCGAACTTATTGGGCAAGCCGGTCTCGGGTATTCCTTTGGTACTCTCGAAGGCAGAGATGACGAGTTTTGTAGAGCACTCAAGGAATATATGTCAGGACAATGAACGCTTGAAGCGACTTTGTTGGTCTGACTTGCTTTCTAGCCCAACTTCGTCCTCTCTTGCGGTGCATCGAAACTTGTTTCCTTACGTCGACAAGGTATTCCACCCCAAAATTCTCAAGTTCCTGGGGAGTGCGTTACCGTGGCCGAAATTGACCACCTGATGGATATTGCGGAGACCCTGGATTCCAAGTCGAGGGGTATTCACGAGACGAAGAAAAAATTGTTGGAATTAGGTGATGATGCAACTGTCAGGCAAGTTGGAGATGGAAATGATATCATCAGTATTCTCAGTGCGTACAACACACCGCATTTTCATATTTAAAAAACTGAAGTAACCGTTTATAGTGCGAGCTAGTGTGACGGGACCCGAGGACGATCGGTTGAGCGACGAGGACTGGTTTCCCAAATGGCGTACGCCCCAGCGTGTGCTGGGTGGCGTTGATGACTAACTAGATCATTTCTTTAGGATCTTTCTTATAGCGGCAACAAATACAACAACGACCGCCCTTTCCCGGATTCTACACTTACTAGCCCTCCATCCCGACGTCCAGGATAGGCTCAGAAAAGAGCTGAAAGAGGCTCATGAAGACAATGAGGAGCTCACGCATGACCAGCTTGTTTCTTTACCTTTCATGGAGGCGGTGTGTCGTGAAACTCTGCGCCTGTAAGATGACCGTCTTGGTTATCGAGACATATACTCAAAGGCCTCACAGCTACGCGCCTGTTCCTGGAGTAATAAGAACGTACGCGACGCATCATTCACGTCTTATGGTCATTCATACTCACTAGTTGGCAGCACAAAAAGTGATGTCGTTCTCCCACTTTCTGCCCCCATTCAGGATGTCGACGGATGCAAAGTCCATGAAATCTTCGTACCGAAAAATACGAACGTGTTCGTCCAGATCTATCATCTGAACCGTGACCCGTCGATTTGGGGTACCGATGCGGCCGAATGGAAACCGGAACGTTGGCTGGCACCACTTCCCCAAAGCGTTGCAGATGCAAAGATCCAAGGAGTATACGCAAATACGTGCGATATAGATCCTTTTTACAAAATTGTTCACTGTTGCTGACTGCTTTGTTAGTATGACATTCATTGGTGGCTCGAGGGCCTGCATGTGCGTATTATAAACACTTATTTCAAGGAGCTGGGCTGATTCAGCTACATTTAGCGGATTCAAATTTTCACAGCTAGAAATGAGTAAGAGAAAACGCGACGCATGGCATCGGTACTAGTATCCTGCCGATCTGACTACGTCTTTGCATCTAGAGGTCGTGTTATCGCGGATCATTCCTGCTTTCTCCGACTCGCGCCTTCTGGAGCCGAAATAGTTTGGAGATTTGGCTCCATTTCTACTCCATCGGTGAAGGGATCAGTTGAGACATTCCATCCTAAGCTTCCGATTATGGTATCCTCGGATATAAGAGTTGCGCGCGTTGCACCTTGGTCTCAGCCTCCTCACAAATACTTTCCCTTCTCTTTTCTTTTGCTTTAAAAGTCTTCCGCAGGCGAGCTCTTTAGAATTCTCGCATAAAGGAACGGAAATTTTTATCTGTACTACTTGTTACTGCAGCACGGGCCCTATCACATACGTCTTTGCACACATCGGCGATGTGTATCAAACAGTCAAGCCAGTAGAGTTCGAATAAGTTTTGACGGAGATTGAGCAAGCCGTTGGTATTAATCAATCAACATTCCTTCTCAGGACGTCGTAACAGCACGGACTTAGAACGGAAGCCCGAGTTAGCTAGGAGGCCAGGACTCACTTTGCCCTGATATGGTGCTGTTAGGCGTCGATCTGACTCGATCGTCAAGAAATGTCACCATTTTTGACAATGTTTGTACGAAAGTCACACGGGTCAGTACCCCTGCTGAAACTGGCGCTGGCAAGTAATCCGGTAATGATTTGATTCACTGATTCGGACCCTGGACTTTCCTCCCTGTTTCGATGGGCTTCTTTCTTGGGCTCTTTCATAACTGATGGGCTCATCCGAATTGTCTCAGACTCCAGCCACAACTGCGTCTTCCTCCAATTTCCGCACCATCTTGAAGTGGCATCTTCATCCCTGCCCTGAAGCATCGGCATATAATTTCACACAGAAACTCATTTCATCGTGTGATCTTATATCTATACATTTTTGATTCTTGAGGGTTTGCGGCGGCTTTGACGGAATCTATGGAAGTACGACGACGATAAAAATGAAGACTGAGGCGCATACAAGCTATCCTACGGTATTAAAAACGTTTTGAGAACTATATAGTTCATCAGCCCACTGCGCACGAATCTAGTAGCTACTTTGCCTAAATTGAGTCGTGACCTCGGTCCGTGCCGTGCTCTCAGGGGATTGACGCCTCCAACAATCGCATCTACTGTACACACACTGTGGGACAAAATGGTGTAGGGAAAGTACTGAGTCACATGTGTGAACATGACGGAGGCGACTGTATTTGGTTTGGGGGCAATTCTCCATATGAATGATGCTACTCGGACTCGGATCCCGGTACGAGATTGGCAGGCGCCAACACTCTTTGCTCCCTGTCTTACACACTGACCGCCGTAATGTCCAAGGAACTCAAAGAGCTCACCCGAGAGCAGGTACAACAGGTAAAGACGCTCTAGACGCGTTGAAATGATGTGCACCTGTTTGCTCACGTACCTCGCAGCACAACAAGGATGGTGACCTGGTCAGCGCGCTTAAATTCCCTCCACGATCGTCGCCAACCACTTACCTTTCCCTATCTCACTCCACCCACTTCTTCATTTATTCATTTTTCGCAGTGGGTCATCATAGATGCGAAAGTCTACGACCTTTCTCGTTTTGCCAACCTCCATCCCGGCGGGCGGTCGGTCCTGGTCGACAGCGAGGTCGCGGGTCAGGACGCGACCGAGGCGTTCTACGGCCTCCATAGGCACGAGGTGCTCGAGCGACCGCAATACGCCCGGCTTCAAGTTGGCGTCGTCCACGGGGAGAAGAGCCTGATCACGGGTCGCCTGGTCGGAGGGCTCAGCAAGGTGCCGTATGGGGAGCCGACGTACCTCACCGAAGGTTTCCACAGTCCATACTACACTGAGGTGTGTGCGCGCTTGGAGTATATTTCGGCTTCTGCTGGAGGCGCTCATCAGAATTTGGGGTTGGGGTCGGTCGGGCCGCCGTGGTGGATGGACACACGTAGAATCACAGGGTGTTCCAGAAAACGGTTCGCAAGTTCTTCGATGAGGTGGTGTATCCAGATGCGCAAGCGCGCGAGCTCGACGGGCAGCGACCTAGCCAGGAGGTTTTCGACAAAATGGCGTGAGACCTGTTTGGTCCATTGACTCTGATATGCGCTCACGCAAGCTCTTAGCGAAGTAAACCTTCACGCCATGCGACTTGGTCCCGGGAAGCACCTCAAGGGACTCTCGCTATTCAATGGCCTGGTCAAGCCCGAAGAGGTGAGCTCGTTATCCATTCCTATTCGTGGATTTTGCTCTGACATAGAGTCGTCGCCATCAGTTTGATTACTTTCATGAGGCGGGTATCATCATTTGCGGGGCACAACTACATCCTTACCATGAGAGTATAGCTTATCATCACCCAAGAAATGATACGGACCGGGGCTCGGGGCTATGCTGACGGTGCGAGTGCCGCTTTTCCCAATTTGATCTCGATCTCTTCCATTGTTTTTGACAAGTCCGCGTTTAGGCCTTCTTGGTGGCAAAGTTATTGGCCTACCGCCAGTACTTAACTTTGGCAGCCCAGAACTAAAGGCCAAGGTACCTTGCGCATCGTGGTTTCATCTCTTTCAGGTTCAATCACTTATGTTTCTAGATCGTTCCGGAAGTGTTGGCGGCCAAGAAGTTCATCTGTCTTGCCATTTCGGAGGCGCACGCAGGTAGCGATGTTTTGGGGATGAAGACCACTGCTATCAAAAGCGAGGACGGTAAATATTGGATTATAAATGGCGAGAAGAAGTGGATTACAAACGGACAGTAAGCAACAGTTCAGCACTGGGTGACAAGATACTCACCAGGCTATCCAGCTTCGCGGACTAGTAAGTACGGGTACATTCCTTGTTCTGGACACCTCGTTCACGTTATTCCCCAGCTTCACAACCGGCTGTAGAACCGAGGTGAGCTCCTAACCCGGTCTATGCAACGGCATTTGGACGACCTGGTGCCTGGACAGGGTGGCCTCACCGTCATCCTCATCCCCCGTCAAGAGGGCGTCACGACCAAGCCCATAAAGACTTCCTACTCTCCGACTGCCGGAACAGCTTTTGTCACCTTCGACAACGTCCGAGTGCCAGTCGAAAATACGCTCGGGCCCGAGGACGGTGGGATTTTCGTCATTCTGAGTAACTTCAACCATGAGCGCTGGGTCATGATCTGCGCGTCCACACGCGCGCAGCGCATGATCACGGAAGAGTGCCTCAAGTGGGTCTCGCAGAGGAAGGCGTTCGGAAAGCCTCTCAGCTCGCAGGCTGTCGTCCGTTCCAAACTGGCGCAGATGATCGCCCGTGGCGGAAGCTTTACAAGGTTGGCTCGAGAACGTCACGTACCAAATGTGCAACATGGTGAGCAGTGCATCGCCTCGTGTCTCACCTCTGAGAGGGTGTCCACCAGACCAACGTTTCTGATGACGACGTGAAAACTAGTCATATAAGAGCAATCGACCAAGCTTGCTGGCCAGATCGCCTTCTTGAAGAGTACAGCACTCAGTGGTGCGCAGGATACAGCGAGGGGACGCCGTGCAGATCTTTGGAGGCGTGGATCACGCAGACGGGAATGGGCCGTTTCATCGAACATGTCAGCTGTCAATCTTTCCCGTCTAATAGACTCGTCACTCACTCCCTTTATTCGATCGGAGTATCACCGGACGATTGGGTTTGATTCGATTTTAGGAGGAGGTAGGGCTGCATCTGCTGCCCATGTCTATTTCACGTTCATTAACGCGATCGAGCACGTTGCAGCGGAGGGACGTGCTGGGCGAACCTCGGTGTCCGGCAAGCCATGCGCATGATGCATAAAAACGCACGCCTGTAGCTACAGTGCCGGGTAGATTTCTCGTGTATCTTCCTCCCTCCTGATTAACCGTATGTCATGTACAACGTACACAGACGCTAGGGTGTAACACTAGCGGCGTTTTTTAACCTTTGGGAACTCTACCACAATGCGCCAGAGTGAAATTCAGGGGAAGAACCCTTCAGTCCAGGGTCAGCCGAAGATGGAAGTTATCTAGCCCGTATAGTGCGACATGATACTGGTGGACTTTACATAATGTGGCAAGTCGCTCAGCATTCGGCGAACCTACAGTACAGTACGCCACCAGGAACGTGAACTATGCCAAGTCTAGTTCCGATCACCGTGGGAGGTGAATGATGAGTGAACTCGCCGGGTGCCTCACAAAGAATCCAAGTTGCCAGCCTCCCGCTCCTTTCGAGCACCACGTATGTCTTCCAGGGTGATACTCGAGCGCTCGCACATCCCGCGGAAAAGTCCGTCCTGTGCATATAGAACCTCTGGCGGCGTCGTCAAATTCGACGATTTTGCCATCGTCCAGCACACAAATCCGATCGTAAGAGATGATTGTGCGCAACCGGTCTAGGGAAGTAAGATCACCTCAAGGAAGGCAGCGAACGAGCAGCGAACAACGTACGGGCAATGCATAGAATGGTGCGGTCGCGAAACTCATTAGCGATCGTCTCCTGAATCTTACGATCCGTTTCGTAGTCAACAGACGCGGTAGCTTCGTCCAGAATCAGGATCTTGCTATCTTTGACCAGCGCACGTGCGAGTGACACGAGGGAGCGCTGGCCGACAGACAGGTTCGAACCCTCTTCTTCAATTGTGCTGTCTAGAGTAAAGCGTGGCGCGTTCGGTGTCGTAGCTCCTGTTCCGAGCTGCTCCTCTTCGCCATCGAGTTCGGGCTTCACAGCGGAGATACGTTTAGTCTCCTCAACGAGGTAAGAGCGCCTAAGGGCGTCCCAGAGCCGTGCATCATCGTGCTGTCCAAACGGATCTAAGTTGGACCGCAAAGTTCCGGAGACTAAAATATTCGTTAGAACACCGACGCACTCAATCAATACTACATCAATTCCACGTACAGAGTAGAATCCTGCGGGATGATCGAGATCGCTTTACGGACGTCATTGAGCCCAAGTTTCGAGATGTCGACACCATCGATGCTGATAGAACCTGACACCAGCTCGACCATCCGGAATAACGCAACCATAATAGACGACTTTCCGGCCCCAGTCCTGAGATGCTTCATCAGAGCACAAATCGGATGTCGAGCATATGGACCTACCGTCCAACAATCCCAATCTTTTCTCCTCCCTCAACGCTCATGCTGAGGCCTTTCAGAACAAGCGGAAGTTCGGGCGATACTTCAGGAAAGCCTCATGTATTTCGAGCTTCCCATTGCTGGGCCAGGGAGCGGGGGGCTTTTGGTCTGGAATCTCGTGTGGTGGCTCCTGCTCGAGGTCACGAGCGTAATAGAGGATGCGCTCGACAGAATTCATGTCGTTCTCGACCTCGGCAAGCTGCCGGATCATCCAAGTAAAGGTCTAGAATAACGCAAACAACCTGAGAGAGCGGCTTAGTTCGCAAAGATATCCGACCTACCTGTTGAATGGTGAGGATGTATGAAAGAGTGACACCAGTCTGTGCAGGCGAGATGCTAAAGCGCGTGCCGACGGTGAGCATGGCGACAACTAGGGTTAACAGCGTGCCAAGAAAGTCGAGCCGAATACCTAGCCACCGCTAGTTCAATATCAGCCCCGACCCGACGCGAGTTATCTCAAAGCGAGGCTCACCTGATTCGTGACAGTCATCCAATATGCTCTGTTCTCGATGTTCACTCGGTCTCGATTTTCTTTAACGAAACGGTCTTCTTCCCTGTAAGCACGAATGGTGGCAATCCCCGACAGGGTCTCGGAGAAATGGGAATATAGAGACGATCGCAAGATAGCGTCTAGTCGCTGCAGGTACCTTTACAAAGAATTCCTGCATCTCATTTGAGGGGCCGCACCTTCATTTCTCTAGCACTCGCACGATAGAACGCAGAAGCCATAGCGTAAAGCACAGAAACGACAGCGATAACAATAAGGAACCATGGGAGCAAGATCGAAATAAGGACGATAGCTCCGATTATGCTGGAAATGGTGTTAATAAGCGAGCGGAAAGAGTCTGCAAACAGATCAGATCAGTCAAAGATTGCAAACCTCGCCAGAGGGGTACATACCAACCAGCACATTATCGATCGTGTCAATATCTTTAGAGAAACGGTTCATGATACGGCCAACCGGCTGGACGCAAAATTAAGTCGAACGAACAACCAAAGCGAGTCTGAGAGGAGGCGCACCGTTGTCTCAAAGAAAGACATCGGCCCTAGCATCACGCGCGTGATGGCGTTCTATCCATTTGTCAGATAGGGAAAATCAAAGAACCTGAAAGACATACGTTGTGCATCCGCCTAGAGGCGGAATATGCGATGAACGCGACGGCAATACCGTTCAGGAATGTTGCAAGTGCCTGTCCGACACCAAGTGCCGCATAGATCCCCATCTGGAGGCGGATAGTCAGGCAGAATCTGATTCAGACGACAGCCTGACGCATACATAATAAAGCCTGGCGTCGCCATTGGCTAATGCGGCGGTTAGCCAAAGCTGAAGTCGGCATTACGAAGTGACATACCGTTCTTGCCACCACACTAGCTGCGGGTGTTCATGTTCGTCAGCGTCCCTCAGTAACTAGCATAAGAGAGATAACACACCAATACGACGATAACACAATCGAGACTTGCATAACCACGAGAGTCACAAGCATGACGGGTACAAGTACTGTGCCATTTCCGGACTGAATATATTGTTTGTAGACCTGGAAGCTTACAACTCCGGTATTGCGTTCTTCTGCCTGCATGAGCTGCGCGCCGCGCCTTGCAGCCTGCCGCTTCTCAATGTCCTCGTCAGCATCAGCGTCTTCAATGTCTACGACTTTCCCTCCCTTGGACTCAGTCTGGTCTTTCGTAACGAACTCATTGAAGGTCCGTGCAAAGTCCTCACGATTCGCCATCATCTCGTCGAATGTGCCGTGCTCGGTGATCCGGCCGTCGACGATGAAGTAGATATGATCCACCTTGGGCAAGGAAATGAAGCGCATGCGTAACAAGTATCCTCGTAGCGCCGGAACTGCTGTCCAGGAGCACATTATTGAAGACGGACTCTCCACATGAGCGTCCAGAGCAGAGAGGGGATCCTGGATAAGAAATATTTCACTCGGTAGTGAATGAGCAATTTGAAGGCCACTCACGTCGAAGATCAGGATGTCCGATCGGGAGTAAATTGCACGACAGATATTGACGCGTTGCTTTCTGGCCGCCAGAAAAGTGAGATACCCTGTGCCACGCGAACATCAGCATCGTAGGGGAGGAAAAAACTGTTTCTTGCATACCCTCTCACCAACCTCCGTCATGTCACCATTGGGAAGCACGTCAAGGTCGGGCTCCAGACAGGCATCATGAACGACCTTCCAATACCGCTCTGCTTCGAAAGGTCGACCGAAACAAATATTGTCGCGAATCGTGGCATTCTGCTCGAAATTTCAGTGCACCTAGCTTTGTTGAGTTCATCACAACGACCAACCTGGATCCAGGCACTCTGGGAACAATACGCTACAGATCCACCAACGCGAACCGAGCCCTCCGTCCTGCGCATGTCGCCAATCAAGCCCTGGAGCAATGACGTCTTTCCAGATCCCACTGCTCCCACGATGGCCACGAGCTGTCCACGTGGTACCCTAAGGTCAATGTTCTTCAACTTGAACAGTACCTCTTCTTTGACTTCTTTCGGTTCGGATTCGGATACAGGCTCAAGGTGGGGATCACTAGGACTCTTCTTTTTTCCCTTATCTTCCTTGCTCTCTTTGAGGTCTGGTGGAGGGCCATCCCAAGTAAATGACGCGTTGTCGATTTCAACGGCGTATTTCAAGTTCGGGTCTTGCACAAGCGTCTCCGAAATGAGTTCCGCTGTGAAGCACTCCTGGAGACGACCAATCGCATTTCGTGCGTCTGCAATCGTACTCAAGGACAAAGCTATAATGTGACAGGATCAGCACACAGCGAGTATAGATCCACATGTTGTGCAACCTACGTAGCATCATGAGGGGTAAACGTAACAGCTGGAACCAGGTCAATGAGGAAAATATAACAGCAGGTGTAAGTTGATGTCCAGAGCCTGCGTATACGAGAAAAGCTACGACAGATGCCAGTGCCGGAGTAGAGATGAACATTGCTATGTTCGCCGCACGAACCAGTAGCAATGTCCGCACGTAGCTGATGCGAAAGGTTAGCCAAGTCCAAAGTTCACACGAAGCGGTGAAACAACCAATTCACCTCATTTCACGTTTCCTATATCCAGCTACACGCTTCAGGAAGGGAACCTCCCAGGCAAAAAATTTAATGAGCTTTATGCCTCCGAGAAGTTCCTGGAGCAACTTCGCCCTCTTATCCGTCCATTCCATGGTTTTTTCGTCGAATTCGGAAGAAAGACCTCAACATTTTGCCCTGTATTGGGGCAAGAATGACGAAGACGGCAAAGCCGGCCAGAGCACTCGGGCCGAGGTTGGAAATCAGTAGACCAAGGCAGATCCCCAATTGGACAGGCGCCGTCCAGGACATGTGGAAGAATCCGCAGCAGAAATCTATTCGTGAGACGTCGGTCGAGATGTGATTGATTAATCTGCCATTAGACAACCTTGCCCGAGAACCGGTGGTCAGACGTAGAGAGCGTGAATATATAGCGGTGATGAGGCCGCCGCGGATAAGAACACCAGATGAGGTGGTGCGATAAAAGGCATGATGCTGACAGAACGCATTGAAAAGTTGCAGAATCACGAGGGCGATTCCAAGAGCAATTCCTCGGCCAACGCCTGGGGCTGGTAATCCCTCTCGATGAGCAACGTAGGAATCTGTCGAAAATCTGATAAGGGACTGAAATGGGGAACTCGGGTCAGAAGAAGAAATGGTATACTAGCAGACGAAGGGGTCCCACCTTCAAAATCAGAGGACTTGTTACTTGAGCAGTATCGCCGGCAACCATCAGTATACCACCTGACCAGAACCACCATTTGATGCTGTCATTGATAGCCAATGTAAGGCTGGGCTGCTTCTTCCCATCTTTCTCCACCCACTTCCTGAGCCGTTCCTCGCCATCCCCCCGCAGCGCCGACATGAGGCGTAACCTCAAAGGGGGCTTGATCTCTCCGTTAGCCAAACGGGTATTGAATTCGTCTGACTTCCTGCGGCGAGCCTCGAATGAGTCGAGAATAGTCGTTTGCGATGACCTCCGAAGATCTGTGCTCCTGAAGCTTCCACAGGTCTGATGCCTCAAGAGGACGCGCATAACCGAGGGTCATGAGGCTATTCATCCAGCCAAATGTTAGGAGGCTAAACCAGCCTGCAGTCATCTCTGGGATATAATCGGCATCGTCGATGCTCTCTTTGGGTGGTGGCGGATTGAGGGGTATAATGAGACCCTTGACAAACCTACGAGACGATCAGTACGACGACGATCAGGGAATCTTTCAGCAGGAACACCACAGACAGTGACCATGGACACATACCTATGAACCTTGCCGAGCAATGACGAGCGCGTCTCGGTTTCAACGGTATCGTATTGAGTGGCAGGTGTGAGCTTGGTCTCGCCTTCGAAGACGACTTCGGCAAGCTCGACTTTACCCATGTATGCGTACGATTGGCGCAGAGACAAACGAAAATCCAAAGGGACGGGCACTGGCAGGGACAGGGCGTCCTAGGACTCCCAAGTCACCTATATGTAGGCTATTTATAACGGGGTCCCCCAGCCCAGGGCGTGACGCCCGCCCACTATATGGCCCGAAGCACAAGTGTATGACCGAAGTGATATGACAAACCGAGGAAACGCGGCATGAGGAAACGCGGCATGTGGATTCCGGCGGCAGGCCTGGGGCAGAGTTCTTCTTCCATCCCAGGAATGGACAAATTCCGCGGTGAGTTGCGCGAGGAGTCACACTCCCAGAAAGGAATGCCATGACGAGACTATATTATTTCCTTTTTTGAATCGAATTTATACTCCGCTATATGTACAAGAAAGGTTCTAAGCGCAGTCAAACTAGCAACAAAGCCTACTGTAACGAACAATGAAAACTTGCCTCCCATGATAGCCACCGAAAAACCGCGGTGCTTGGCCACTAACCAAGATGGCAGCTCCTGCCTCCGCGACTTACCAACTAAATGGGGAGACTGATACCGGAAAAGGAAGGGGGGAACATATGTAGAGCAAAACCGCTGCTGAAGAAACCGAGTAAAGTGAAGTGGGAAATAGGCGAAGAGCAATCCGGAAAGGGGTGAACAAAGGCAGCATAGAAGCAAACGTTCGAAGACGGGCTTGGCACAAATAGTGGGCGGTATAAGCTAAGGGAAGACCAGAGTTGTGAACCCCCAAAGTTGACGATATCGGGGAGGGGTGGTGGTCGGCGAAAACCGGGTGAAAGACAGTCCCTCAAGAGTTGAAACAGCGCCCCCAGGGTAAAGGGAAAATCCTGGAGACGTCGACTCAGCAGGTGGACACTAGGGTGGTCTTGATAAGCGCTGATGCGCTGAAGCCCACCAAGTTTGCACTCAGGCTTTTCACGCGGCTCTCACTTGCCAGTGGCTGAAGCGCTGAAGCTGAAGGCCAAGGTAACTTACGCGTTCCTATTTCGTGTCTCCCAGGAAAATCATTTACGTTCCGGGTCGTTCCAAAAGACTTCGCGGCCATTCCTTCGTCATCCTGAGCGGCTTCAACCGCGAGTCGAGCGCTGGATCAAAATCTGCACGTCCGCTTGTGCACGTGCAGCAAATGACCACGGAAGAGTGCCTCAAGTGGG
Organism: Lactarius psammicola; assembly: GCA_025769895.1. Taxonomy (NCBI): domain Eukaryota; kingdom Fungi; phylum Basidiomycota; class Agaricomycetes; order Russulales; family Russulaceae; genus Lactarius; species Lactarius psammicola. The sequence continues at coordinate 41,879 of WTXK01000014.1, read as the reverse complement.
TCTCGCAGGGAAGGGCATTCTGCATGCCACTCTGCTCGTAGGCGGTGGTCCGTCCGTTCCAAGCATGACCGTGTGCGTGCAGAGGCCGTACAAAGCTGGCTCGAAAAAATCACATACCAGATGTGCAGCATCGTAGCGAGGAGCGCCACCACATCACACCTTCGGGCTGGTGACCGACCCGACCGCATTCTTGAGGACGTCGTGAAACTTAGTCGTACAAGAAGCGAGCGGCTGAACTTGCTGTCCAGATTACCCTCTTGGAGGTGTACAGCACTCAGTGTGCGCAAGATAATGCGCGAGACACTGTACCGATCTTTGGAGGGTGGAATTATGCGGACGGGAATGGGCCACGCTTCATGGAACAAGTCGATGATTATTCCCCCCAGCCTAACGGTGATCAGTGTCGTCGCTTACTGCCATCACCAGACAAGTGCGTTCGATTCCATTGTTGGAGGTGGTAAGGCCGTACCGTGTTCGTGACACGTTCGTTAACTCCCTGTAGCGGAGGACATGCTGAGCGACTTCGGTGTCCAGCAAGCCGCGCGCTTGATGCTTAAAAATGCAAGCCTGTAGCCACGTTACCACTTGAGTTTGGATCTAATATTATAATTTCCACCCAACGTGTTTGTCGTAGAACTTATACCAAAATATTACGGTGTCTGTAATTGAAAACGAGCGGGGATTTTTTACCCTCGGGAACAGTGCATCAGAGCGAAATTCGGGAAAGAATCCCCCCAGTGAAAGGGTTATATGAAAGTAGAGGGTATTTAGCATGTACATACGACATGATGGTGGATTTATATATCAATGTAACTCAGCGCTTCAGCCTTCAGCGAAACTACAGTACACCTTTATGGGCGTGAATCGTGAACTAGGGTATAGTCAGTGCAGTGTATAGTTCCGATCACCGTGAGACGTGATTGATGTAAGCTCGTCGGGTCACGAAGCGACCGAGTCATCAGCCTCCAGCTCCTGTCGAGCACCCCGGATGTCTTCTAGCGTAATGCTGGACCGCTCGCACATCCCGCGGAAAATTCCGTCCCGTGCATAGAGAACCTCTGGCACATCAAATTCAGCAATTTTGCCATCGTCCAGCACACAAATCCGGTCATAAGAAATAATTGTGCGCAGCCGGTCTAAGTAAGCGACGTCACCTCGACGAATGCAGCGAACGAGCAGCGAACAACGTACGGGCAATGCATAGAATGGTGCGGTCGCGAAACTCATTAGCGATCGTCTCCTGGATCTTACGATCCGTTTCGTAGTCAACAGACGCGGTAGCTTCGTCCAGAATCAGGATCTTGCTATCTTTGACCAGCGCACGTGCGAGTGACACGAGGGAGCGCTGGCCGACAGACAGGTTCGAACCCTCTTCTTCAATTGTGCTGTCTAGAGTAAAGCGCGGCGCGTTCGGTGTCGTAACTCCTGTCCCAAGTCGCTCCTCTTCGCCCTCGAGTTCGGGCCTCACAGTGGAGATACGATTAGTCTCCACCACAAGGTAAGAGCGCCTAAGGGCGTCCCAGAGCCGTGCATCATCGTGCTGTCCAAACGGATCTAGATTGGACCGCAAAGTTCCGGAGACTAAGTACTCGTTAGACACCGACGCACTCGAATCAACTATCAGTTCAACGTACAGAGCGTGGAATCCTGCGGGATGATCGAGATCGCTTTACGGACGTCATTGAGCCCAAGTTTCGAGATGTCGACACCATCGATGCTGATAGAACCTGACACCAGCTCGACCATCCGGAATAACGCAACCATAATAGACGACTTTCCGGCCCCAGTCCTAAATTGCAAATCATCAGAGTACAGATCGTGTGTCGAACGTAGGGACCTACCGTCCAACAATCCCAATTTTTTCTCCTCCCTCAATGCTCATGCTGAGGCCCTTCAAGATAAGCGGAAGTTCGGGGCGATACTTCAGGACAGCCTCATGTATTTCGAGCTTCCCATTGCTGGGCCAGGGAGCGGGGGGCTTTTGGTCTGGAATCTCGTGTGGTGGCTCCTGCTCGAGGTCACGAGCATAATAGAGGATGCGCTCGACGGAATTCATGTCGTTCTCGACCTCGGCAAGCTGCCGGATCATCCAAGTAAAGGTCTAGAATGACGTAAACGACTTGAGAGAGCGGCTTAGTTCGCAAAGATATCCGACCTACCTGTTGAATGGTGAGGATGTATGAAAGGGTGACACCAGTCTGTGCAGGCGAGATGCTAAAGCGCGTGCCGACGGTGAGCATGGCGACAACTAGGGTTAACAGCGTGCCAAGAAAGTCAAGCCGAATACCTAGCCACCGCTAGTTCAATATCAGCCCCGACCCGGCACTTGACATCTCAAAGCGAGGCTCACCTGATTCGTGACAGTCATCCAATATGCTCTATTCTCGATGTTCACTTGGTCTCGATTTTCTTTAACGAAACGGTCTTCTTCCCCGTAAGCACGAATGGTGGCAATCCCCGACAGAGTCTCGGAGAAATGGGAATATAGAGACGATCGCAAGATAGCGTCTAGTCGCTGCAGGTACCTTTAGAAACTATCCCCGTATCCTATTTGCAGGGCTCGCACCTTTATTTCTCTAGCACTCGCACGATAGAACGCAGAAGCCATAGCGAAAAGCACAGAAACGACAGCGACAACAATAAGGAACCACGGGAGCAAGATCGAAATAAGGACGATGGCTCCGATTATGCTGGAAATGGCATTAATAAACATGCGGAGAGAGTCTGCACATAGATCAGGTCAGCCATAATAGACTACAGACCTTTCCAGGGTGGTGCATACCAACCAGTACATTATCGATTGTGTCAATGTCCTTAGAGAAACGGTTCATAATACGGCCAACCGGCTGGATGAGGAATACAGTTGAATGAACGGCTGAAACAAGTCTGAGGAGGCGCACCGTTGTCTCAAAGAAAGACATTGGACTTAGCATCACACGTGTGATGGCGTTCTACCCAGTTGTCAGATAGGGAAAATCAAGGAACCTGAAAGACATACGTCGTGCATCCGCCTGGAGGCAGAATAGACGATAAACGCGACGGTAATACCGTTCAAGAATGTTGCTAATGCCTGTCCGACATTAAGTGCTGCATAGATCCCCATCTGGAAGCGGATAGTCAGAAGAAATTAATTAGGACAATAGCCCGACGCATACATAAAAGCCCTGAGGTCGTTGCCATTGGCTGTCGTGGCGATGAGCTAGAGCTGAAGTCGGCACTACGAAATGACGTACCGTTCCTGCCACCACACTAGCCTGCGGGTGTTCGTGTTCGTCAGCGTCCCTCAGTAACTAGCGTTATGATGATGACACACCAATATGACGACAACACAACCGAGGCTTCCACAAGCACAAGGGTCACAAGCATGACGGGAATGAGTACCACGCCATTTCCGGACTGAATATAATGTTTGTAGACCTGGAAGCTGACCATTCCGGTATTGCGTTCTTCTGCCTGCATGAGCTGCGCGCCGCGCATTGCCGCCCGCCGCTTCTTAATGTCCTCGTCAGCATCAACGTCTTCAATGTCTACGACTTTCTCTCCCTTGGACTCAGTCTGATCTTTCGTAACGAACTCATCGAAGGTCCGTGCAAAATCCGAACGATTCGCCATCATCTCGTCGAATGGGCCATGCTCGGTGACGCGGCCATCGACGATGAAGTAGATATGATCCACCTTGGGCAGGAAATGAAGCGCATGCGTAACAAGTATCCTCGTAGCGCCGGAACTGCTGTCCAGGAGCACATTATTGAAGACGGACTCTCCCACATGAGCGTCCAGAGCAGAGAGGGGATCCTAGATGAGGTAAAATTCATTCAGTGAATAAATGAAAATCGGAAGCACTCACGTCGAGGATCAAGATGTCCGATCGAGAGTAAATTGCACGACAGATGTTGACGCGTTGCTTCTGGCCGCCAGAAAGTGAGATACCCTGTGCCACGCGAACATCAGCATCGTAGGGGAGGAAAAACTGTTTCTTGCATACCCTCTCACCAACCTCCGTCATGTCACCATTGGGAAGCACGTCAAGGTCGGGCTCCAGACAGGCATCATGAACAGCCTTCCAATACCGCTCTGCTTCGAACGGTCGACCGAAACAAATATTGTCGCGAATCGTGGCATTCTGCTCGAAATTTCAGTGCACCTAGCCTTTTCGATTTCGTGGCAATGACCAACCTGGATCCAGGCACTCTGGGAACAATACGCTACAGATCCACCAACGCGAACCGAGCCTTCCGTCCTGCGCATGTCACCAATCAAGCCCTGGAGCAATGACGTCTTTCCAGATCCCACTGCTCCCACGATGGCCACGAGCTGTCCACGTGGTACCCTAAGGTCAATGTTCTTCAACTTGAACAATACCTCCTCTTTGACTTCTTTCGGTTCGGATTGGGGTACAGGCTTGGGGTAGGGATCGCTATGACTCTCCTTTTTCCCCTCATCTTCCTCGCCCTCATTGAGGTCTGGTGGAGGGCCGTCCCAAGTAAATGACGCGTCATTGATTTCAACGGCGTATTTCAAGTTCGGGTCTTGCACAAGTGTCTCCGAAATGAGTTCCGCTGTGAAGCACTCCTGGAGACGACCAATCGCATTTCGTGCGTCTGCAATCGTACTCAAAGACAAAGCTATAATGTGACAGGATCAACACACAGCGAGTATAGATCCACATGTTGTGCAACCTACGTAGCATCATGAGGGGTAAACGTAACAGCTGGAACCAGGTCAATGAGGAAAATATAACAGCAGGTGTAAGTTGATGTCCAGAGCCTGCGTATACGAGAAAAGCTACGACAGATGCCAGTGCCGGAGTAGAGATGAACATTGCTATGTTCGCCGCACGAACTAGTAGCAATGTCCGCACATAGCTGATGCGAAAGGTCAGCCAAATCCGAAGTTCGCACAAACCGGGTGAGATTAACCAATTTACCTCAGTTCATGTTTCCTGTATCCAGCTACACGCTTCAGGAAGGGAACCTCCCAGGCAAAAAATTTAATGAGCTTTATGCCTCCGAGAAGTTCCTGGAGCAACTTCGCCCTCTTATCCGTCCATTCCATGGTCTTTTGTCGGATTTGGAAGAAGGACTGCATAATCTTGCCCTGTATTGGAGCAAGAACGATGAAGACAGCAAAGCCGGCCAGAGCACTCGGGCCGAGGTTGGAAATCAGTAAACCAAGGCAGATCCCCAATTGGATAGGCGCCGTCCAGGACATGTGGAAGAATCCGCAGCAGAAATCTATTCGTGAGACGTCGGTCGAGATGTGATTGATTAATCTGCCATTAGACAACCTTGCCCGAGAACCAGTGGTCAGACGTAGAGAGCGTGAATATATAGCGGTGATGAGGCCGCCGCGGATAAGAACACCAGATGAGGTGGTGCGATAAAAAGCATGGTTCACGCAGAGAGAACTGAAAAGCTGCAGAATCACGAGGGTAATTGCAAGAGCAATTCCTCGGCCAACGCCTGGAGCCAATAATCCCTCTCGATGAGCAACGTAGGAATCTGTCGCAAATTCGATAAGGGACTGAAAGGGGCACTCGGGTCAGAGGAAGAAAAAAGGTATACTACCAGACGAAGAGGTCCCACCTTCAAAATCAGAGGACTTGTTACTTGAGCAGTATCGCCGGCAACCATCAGTATACCACCTGACCAGAACCACCATTTGATGCTGTCATTGATAGCCAATGTAAGGCTGGGCTGCTTCTTCCCATCTTTCTCCACCCACTTCCTGAGCCGTTCCTCGCCATCCCCCCGCAGCGCCGACATGAGGCGCAACCTCAAAGGGGGCTTGATCTCTCCGTTAGCCAAACGGGTATTGAATTCGTCTGACTTCCTGCGGCGAGCCTCGAATGAGTCGAGAATAGTGTTTGCGATGACCTCCGAAGATCTGTGCTCCTGAAGCTTCCACAGGTCTGATGCCTCAAGAGGACGCGCATAACCGAGGGTCATGAGGCTATTCATCCAGCCAAATGTTAGGAGGCTAAACCAGCCTGCAGTCATCTCTGGGATATAATCGGCATTGTCGATGCTCTCTTTGGGTGGTGGCGGATCGAGAGGTATAACGAGACCCTTGACAAACCTACGAGACGATCAGTACGACGACGATCAGGGAATCTTTCAGCAGGAATATCACAGACATTTACCATACACATACCTATGAATCTTGCTGAGAAATGACGAGCACGTCACTGGCACGGTCTCGGTTTCAATGATATCACATTGGTTGACAGGCGCAAGCTTGGTCTCGACGCCTTCGGCGAGCCCGACTTTATCCATGTATGCGTACGACTGGTGCAGAGACAAACGAAAATCCAAAGTGACGGACAGGGAGATGGAGCGAGTCCGCGCTTAGGACTCCCAAGTCACCTATATGATAGGCTATTTAACGGGGGAAGCACAAGTTTATGACCAAGTGATATGACGAGACGAGAAGACGCGACATGGACTCCGGCGGCAGGCTTGGGGCAAATTCTTCTTCCCTTCCCAGGAACAGACTAGTGCCGCAGTGACGCGCAGTGCGCAGTCACAGTCACTGGGAGTAGCGCGGAGTCTCACTTCCAGAAAGGTGCCAAGTCGTTACCATCTGTGCCATGACGAGACCGTATTGTTCCCTTTTTTGAATCAAATTGATACTCCGCTGCGCATACAACAAAAGGTACTGAGGGGCCGTCAAACTACTATCAGCAACAAACAAAGAAAACTCGATCCCCCTACACCAGAAAATCCCACAATGCTTGGCTTCCAACCAAGAGGGCAGCTCCTGCCCCCACGACTTATCAACTAAGGCCCCATTCGGGGTCCTGGTTTAGAATCGAGTTAATTTAGGTTAGGTAGACCTTCCTAAAATAGTAGTCTAACTGAGCTGCATGTGCGGCTGCTGATGATGTGCCTCAACCAAAACGGCGTTCGGTAGCACGGTTACGGTTGAGTTAGCCCATCATGTTTCTTCTATACGTTTTCCCCCATGCACCCTGCTTCATCGCCCTCTGCCATAATTATCTCAAATGCCTCATCGCCAAAGAGTTGATGGCTGGTGGTTCCCAGGCTGATGCTTGAGAGCAGGGTTTCATGGAGAAATAGGGGAACACAAAAGATCCGAATGACAGATGCAGTGACACGTGTGACATGTAATATGTGACAATCCGACTTCACCATCATGTGCTAGCCGGCCCCTAACCTAACCCACATCTAACCCAAACCTAACCAGGATCCTGGCCTAAATGGGGAGACTGATACCAGAAATGGAAGTGGGCATATATGTAGAGCAGAATTACTACTAACTAACTGAATAAAGCGAAGTGGGAATAGGTGAAAAGCAGTCTGGAAAGGTATGAACAAAGGCGGCATAGAAGCAATCGTTCGAAGATGGTGTTTGCCCAGAATGGTGAGCAGTAATATGGCATAAGCTATGAAGAGACCAGAGTTGTGGGGAACTCCGGGGGTTGATGATATCAGAGGTGGTGATCAGTGAACACCAAGTGAAAGACAGTCACTTAAAAGCAGCTCCCCCAGGGTAAGGGGGAAAATGCAGGAGACGTGGACTCAGCAGGTGGATGCTGGGGTGGTCTTGATAAGTGCCAAAGCAAGCCCAAGGGTAGACTGAGTGTTGAAGCTTGAAGGCCAAAGCCCAGAGTTGAGGGCCAGAGCCCAGGGGTGGAGTTAAAGGGCAGTAGCTCAAGGGTAGGTGATGTTGACATTGCCTGTGACGATGAGGATAAAAAAGGGACTAGGACGCAAAACCGATGCCCTCAAGGTGTCACATGTCACAGTGCGTCCCTGCAGCCTGTAGAGGGAGTATTACTACCTGGGACATTCCCGACCAGAGCACCAGAGCTCCAGGGGAGTTCAAGGTGAGATGAATCAAGAGTAGATTCTTATCAAATTGAATTTGATAAAAATTTGGAAGGATCTGAACCCAAAATGTAAGAAGCCATATGCCAAGTTACTTCAAAACTAGAGCACCCAATTTACAACTTTCACGCAGCTCTCACTTTGACTGAAGGCCAAGGTAACCTGCACGTCCCTATTTCGTATCTCCTAGGGAAATCATTTATGTTCCAGGTCATTTCAGGAGTTTTTGAGGCCAAGAAGGTCGTCTGTCTTGCCGTCACAGAATCGCACACAGGCGGCGATGGATGAAGATCATTGCCATCAAAAGCGAGGATGGAAAGTACTGGATTATTGATGGTAAGAAATAGGATATGAGTGGATGGTAAGCAGTATTTCACCGGTGAGTACTAGTGAGTAACAGGGTACTCGCTTTGGACTGGTTTCTACATCAGTAAAATTACAAGCTGGCTTTTCGGCCCTTTTGTGCCTGCCGGCAGGCACGACAGCTCCGGAAGCCGGGCAGTGTTTGCCTCTTCCGGAAGGCATGGCCTGAATCTTTCGAAGGGCTGCCAGAAGGGCTAACGCGTTTTGAAGCTCTGCGGGAAGGGTCAATAGATTCCAAAGCCCTGTTAGAAGGGCAAATACCTTTCAAAGCTTTGTGAGCAGGGTATATGAAAGGTGCCAGAAGATCACACCAAAGGTCATATGAAAGAGCATTGGCACGAAACTGATATGATTGAAATCTACTTGAATAGTACAGGTAGTGAACTAGATTTCCTAGTCATCAGCAAGATCTGAATCGTCATCCCTGAGCTCCACCAGGGCAGCTTGTGAAGGCTTAGGAGACATAGGATCGACTACTGCAGCCCTCTTTTTGCGCTTCCCACTTGCCCAAGCTGCTGCCAATATCTTTTCCCACTGCTTATCCTTCAACTTCGAGACGATGGTGACGAGGTCAGATGTGGAGCTGATACGGATGGTACGACCTTCCCGTGTTTCAACGTGATCCCCCCAGTTTGCTTTCGAGTATTCATTCAACGGCTTCTTGGGCTTTTTCATCTCGCCAGTCTCCCACCATGAGATAGCCCACTTAGCCTATATACCATGTCAGCAAAGTGGAATACGTAGGAAATGTGCCAAGTTACAGCTTGGATTGAATGAATGAGAGCCCCAATCGGCTTCTTGCCAGAATGGTCACCTTCCTCGATTACTGATAGCCATGCCACATGTATTCCGAAAATTGCAGCGATGAGTGGGGACTGGAAAATACCCTAATGGATGGGTGAGTAACGTGGAAACATAACCGCCAGCACAAGTGAATGAACCTTGGCCGTGAGCTGAGATCCCTCAACTTCTGGATCTGGGTCTTCATATGTTGCGTAATAGAAGGGCCGACAGCTCTCATCATCACCAGACAGCGCCCAATGACACCACCATTCTCAGTGTGCTGTGTCATTCTTTGGGAGGTCGTTGAACGTGATCTCCTCAAGTGCTTCTAGTCCATGCTTGCCAAATTTCTTCCTCCATTGTGAGAGTCGATCCTCAATCTGCTCAAAGTATCTGTCATGAACTAGTATGCCGCGTTCATGACTTAGTTATACCAACGTACTATCAATAGTACTTGCCACACTCAAAGAAAGGGTACTATCAAGTTGTCCGACTAGGACCCTTGGTTCCACCTCCCATATAGTAGGAAACCTGGGCTCTATGGTCCCACCATGTCCGTTTGCGCAAAAGTGATGAGGAGAGGCGTCCACAATATCGCGTTTTCATTGTCGCCTGATGTTTTTGGATGATTTAACTTGTTATTATTTGTGGACAGAGTCCAAACAAATTACTAACAAGTAAACAAGGATCTATTATTAGTATTAGAAGGTTCTACGACCTTCTATAGCCTTCTACCGGCTTCTACAGGATGTACTGCGGAGAAGGTCACGAGACCTAAGAGAGACTAACGCCATTGGATACTATTTATAATGCTTCCACTGTATTCCAGAGTATTCTACTGCGCACAGACCATGTAACTAGGTATATAAGCTAGCCTAATACTACGGACAGCCCTCAGACTGTCCACTTGTGACAATCACTTGCTAGACTCCCCTGTCCCTTCTTTTCTACCACCATTGAATTGAACCTTCCCTTCGCAGTCCTGCTTGTGCTCAAGCCCCTACTCTTGCTCCTCCTAGCCACCCTCCTCCTCTTCCCTATTGTTCGTCGTCCCCTTCCGAGTTCCAAGCGTAATCGGCCTCACTAGTCAGTGAGTCCTTCACACTTGGACAGTCTCTCCCACTTCTGACCTCGAACAATCATTGGTAGTGCCCTACTCTACTGGAGAGCTTGGACACTGGGACGAGGAATCACAGTCTTTCTATACAGATTACTCCCCTCAGACACGACCCTTGGATTATCTCCCAACTCTATCTCCGCCACTAGAGTACTCGGAGATTAAAGAAGAACCCCTATCCCCCCTAACTAGTGTACGGTCGTACACTCCGGAATTGCAGTATCCCTCTCCATCTCCAGTGCCCCAGTTGGCTCGACGAACAGAGCCTTTCTCGGGACCCCCTCTCGCTGATTACCAGCCCCCCAACTCTCGCTCCCTTAGTCCGGAGCCTACATATCCACAGCCTGTTGTGTTCCTCTCCCCTATTACTGCACCCACATCTCTTCCAGAACAGTCAGTACGACTAGTCACTCCACCCCCCCGACCACAATCAGTACCAGTGCACCCTGGTACACCGGATCAAGAACTTATTCGCCCACTCACTCCGGACTCCCCTATCAACTACCACAGAGTAGCCGAAGGGCAGTCACCAGTCCCATCCAGAGTCCCATCCCCAGTCAGTAATCAGGAGAACATCCTTCCCGCCATCCCTATCAACCGACCACCACCTTGTCTAAGCGCCACTGGGCAGCACCCGCACCAATTCATCGCAGTCTTCACTGAAAGGGGGGAAGAGTGGAGGCCAGTAGAGGAGTTCTATCAAGAATCCATTTTCCACGTCCGAACTATCCGTCAGCTCCGTGAAACACCACCAATCTTCCCTGGAGTGTGCGCCTTCCGTTGCAAGGCCCCTCACTGCCAAACTATCTATCCCCCTCCATCCGCACCGAGCCCTTTGTGAATACTTGGGCATCCAACCCATCTACGTGTGCTCTCAGGCAGTCCTCGAAACCCCTAACGCAGCCCTTCCACTAGGAACTCTCAGGTATAGTTTTAGAGAGAACCTTCGCAAGGCATTCAGACTCCTTCCCAACGCCATCAAACAAGCTTACACCTACTGCGTGGCAGTACTTGAAGTCCACGACTTCTTGGACGGAAGGGTGGTTACCACATACGGGTACTTATCCTTTCACGAGGACCAGGTGTTTGCTATTGACCAAGGACTTCATTGCGAGGACTTAGTTAGAACTAGTCCCTCATTTACTCGCGTACTGCTTCACCCCTCGTATTCCGGCCGACCCCATTGACTACCTAACCAAATACCCCGAACCCACCCTACTATAAACTTACTGTAATAGTAAGTACCACGTAGTAGGCTGTAAGGGTAGTCAATTCAATAAAGAGAAGTGTTCCTATATCCAGCTCGAGTCACAGAAGAACAACGAATAAGACGTGCACACGCCTTATTCGAATCACATAGGGAACGACAGCTCGAAACCCTATTCCCTCCTACTTCATATTTTGACGCATCCAGAGACCAGAAGATTGACTGTTGGAGCGACTCCGCCAATACACTAAACAAGTTAGGGGACCTGCTCCCTTTTGGACAAGTAATATCCGCCACTAGGTTTGCGGACTTCACAACAAACGACTTAGACAACCTAGTAAAAGCCAGCCAAGAACAGCTTCTTTATTGGCACTTAGCCGGAGCCACCACTACAACCAACGCACCAACAGAAACCCTCCTTTTGTGGGCCAACGACGACTATCTTTGGTTCTTGGAAGTTCTTCAACAAGAAAACGACCTAATAAATCGCGTCAGAAGAGGAGAAAGACTCCGGGTTCTAGAAAGATTCCGTCTGGACTACACGGAAATTCAGATATCATTTCAGGAATTGCGCCTGGTTACCAATTCACAACCACATCAAATCGTCATCACAGAAGGACGTGAATTCACCTATAAGTGGTCACAACCCTCGTGGACCACTTCCCTTGAAAACCCGGATTCAGACCTAATAAACCCAAGAATCTATCACCTTCCACCAGACCAACCGAACAACCCTGAAATTGTGGAATACGCACGGGCCTGTATTCAATAGAACACGCGAAATTGAAGCACTTCCCCCCAGCAGTCAACCTCTATCCGCCACACTAGTAAGTTCTAACAGTGGTGGAACCAATAGTATAGTTAGCCAGTGGGAGACAGAAAATACTTGTTGGTGTAACAAGGAAGTTTGCGACTGCGGCTTTAGGCCTAATACCCCACCTACTCCACCTAGTGTAGTACTGTGGGTACCCGGACAGAACTATCTACCTACTAGAAATAGAAGATAGTTCCCACCTGGCTGAACCAATATTAGAGTGGGCAATCAACCTGGCTTCTCAGCCGTCAAACAGAAGGCAATGACGTCGTAATAGAGCGGTACCAAGAGACTCCCCTATTAACTCAAATAGGGACACCCCAGTAATCCCATCCATAAACCAAGCGAACCCACAAGAACCAGTCTACCCTACTATCCAGGGAGATCATAGATCACCAATATATCCCATTATCAGACCTGTCACCCGAAGGGCACACAGACATCCTACTACAAGTAGTGAAGAAGCCCAATACCAAGCAACCCAACCCCAACTACACTGTCACTTCCCAGAAAGCATCTACATTTCGGAAAATATCCCTACTAGAACCCCTAGAGAGTTATACCAATTCAAGGAGCATTGTAGACTCCAATACCAAGCCAACAGAACCACCCTAGTTCTAGACCAACCCCTTTCTCGCGCAAGGGAAATATCTTCCAGTCCACTAAACTTTCAAAACCTACTGTGGCGAAGCCGAACCACTGTAGGCCACTTTGGCATATTCGAGGAATACCATTGGATTCGCCGTCAACTAAGACCCAACACACCCGATAAAGCAATTCTGCGACCTGCATACAGAGTAACCTACAACTGGAACTCAGACGGGTGGACGGTTGCTCAACTACAACATCAGTGAATGACTAGTACACCCACAGAAGCAACCAGAGAATTAACAGAGGAAGAAGAACTCCGCATACCAAGGTACTTCACCAACAAGTACTATTCCATCACCTATGAAGCCTACTACGCAACTTGGGGATCTCTTAATATCTCAAGCAACACAGGGGATTTTCCTTGGCTCGTATCCATCCTAAATAGAGACTTAAACGACGACGACTACGAAGAAGCGTGTCCAGGATACAAGCAAATCGAGGACATCGATTTCTATAATCTAATCGGCCAGTACCACGGAAGAGAGGTTGCCTGGTCCAGCAACAAGAACGGTTGGTATTATAGAAACCACCGAAAAGTTATCTTTCAAACAGAATTTGGCACTCCTCAAGGAAAATCTCCAAGCAACCACAACTCAGAGCCCGACGAGGAAGAAGTTTCCCAGTTGCTAGACAGTGCAACACAAACTCTCACAGCCTTACTTGCGCAAGCATCCGGACCACACACCCCACAATCAGGAGCACAAACACCAGGAACCCCTGCGCAACAACCCTACCCCACACCAGCTACTGGCCCACAGCCACCAACTCAACCCGCAGCATCTAGCTCTCAACAACTAACCCTTGGAGCTCCGTCACAGTCTACACCAAGCCCTCCTTCATCCCCTAGCACACCACCATCCCCGGGGGCACCTGCTCCAATGGCAAACCCAGCATCATCCAAACTCCTTGGAGTACCCCCAGAACCCTTTGATGGTAAAGCAGAAAAAGCTGAAGCATTCTGGAACAACCTAGCCAACTACTATTACTTGAATGACGCAACATACACTGATGTGGGAAGAAAGGTTTCCGCGGCACTAACCCATTTCAAGTTGGGGACACCTGCTGGCGAATGGGCACAAGATAGACAAAAGACAGCCTTAGCCGCTAGACCCGCCATAGACTTTGGAACTTGGGAAGCCTTCCGTGATGACTTCAAGAAACACTTTATTCCGGAACATACTAAACTAGAGGCAACTAATACCATGTACACCCTTAAAATGGGGAATAGGCCTTTCAATGAATGGTACCAAGAGTGGTCCACACATGCTTCACGATCAGGGGCAAATGATGAAACCAAAATGTTTGCCTTCCGCCGAGCCATTCCCGTGGCCCTTCACAACAAAATAGTGGGACTTTCACCACAACCCACGACATTGGAGCTCTTAGCAGAGAAAGCACGAGACTTTGATAGAGTCTGGCGAATCTACAATACTCCGGGCTTTACGCAAACGGGAAGACAGGGCACTAGAAATAGAGCCCTGGCTATAGAAGAAGAAGACACCCAAATAAACGCCACACTACCCATTGGTCCCCAATTTGGAGGAAAACTCTCCAAAGAGGAAAAGGAGAAACGATTTAAAGAGAAACTCTGTTTCTACTGTGGCAAGCCAAACCACGTAGCCAAGGACTGTCGTACAAAGAAACGACAAGGAAATCAACGCCAAGGACCTTCGCACCCCCGGCCGAATTTTAAAGCACGCGCCACGACCACACTAGACGAAACCATGGAAGACAAGCCGGAAGATCACCCAGCTCAAGTAGCTTCCATGTCAATCAATTACCCACATCACGCTATCCCTTCCCTCAATAATGAGGATTTTTAAATGGTCCTACTGCCGCACTGTCAGTCAGGACATCACAAATTGCAACAGTACATAGATTCTCGCTATTAGAGACACTAGATTCCGACCCTGTACCTGGTGATACTATACGAAATAGACGTTCACCTTCAATCACATTGAGAGTGTCTCTAATTGGAAAGAAATCCGGTCATGAAATCAGTGCACGCGCACTACTAGATAGTGGTGCAGAAGGAATTATTCTCGACCACGACTTTGCCAAGAAACATAGGCTCACATTACGATCCTTAATTACGCCACTGCCAGTCAAGAATGTAGATGGAACACTTAATAAATGTGGTTCCATTCGTTTCACAACCATCCAACGTTTAAGAATACAAGCAGATCAAGACCACCATGAAGAAACAGCCGAATTATATGTCACCGCATTAGGGGACCATGACATTATATTGGGAACAGACTGGCTCCTAGCTCACAACCCGGAGGTGGATTGGGCATTGCCTCGTATTTCCTTTACAAGATGCCCTGTTACGTGCACAGTAACAACCACACCACTAACGATTACATCAAGGCGTGCGCAGACACGATCAACCACTATCAACACGATATTACCTATATCCCTAGATAGTGCCCAAGAATCTAACCCATTTGACCACGACGCCATAGAACCGTTTCTGTACCACCATAGTTTCGCCAAATACGATCATTTAGCCATACGGGCTAAAACCACTACAAGTACAGCTATTGCCACGAAAACAACGTCAAGAAATCCTCTAGAGCACATCCCGGCCCAGTTTCTGAAGTACAATCAAGTCTTCAGTGAGGAAGCCTCATCCCGATTACCACAACACCAACCCTGGGATCACGCAATTGATCTAAAACCTGCATCTTCAATGAAGAATGGCTCAATTTATCGTCTAACCCCAGGAGAGCAGTTAGCCCTCAAAACCTACATCACAGATCACCTGCAACGAGGCTACATTAGGCCATCTAAATCACCCATGGCAAGCTCCTTTTTCTTTGTAGACAAAAAGGATGGAAAGCTTCGCCCAGTTCAAGACTATCGACGTCTGAATGATATCACAATCAAGAATGCGGCACCTTTGCCACTTATTCCGGAATTAATAGACAAGTTGCGCGGGGCCCGTTATTTTACCAAACTGGACATAAGATGGGGATATAATAACATCCGTATCAGAGAAGGAGACGAGTATAAAGCCGCCTTCAAAACCCCACTAGGCCTTTTTGAACCAACAGTAATGACCTTTGGCCTTTGTAATGCACCCGCTACCTTCCAAACGTTCATGAATATGATCTTTGAGGACCTAGTAGACCAAGGACAAGTAGTAGTCTATCTGGACGACATACTAATATTTGCGGATAACATGACCCTTGTCACAAAACTCACTGACACAGTTCTCTCAAGACTAGTCAAGTACGACTTGTTCCTCAAACCTGAGAAATGCTCTTTTGCAAAAACTTCTATCGAATATTTAGGCCTAATCATTTCTGAGGGTCAAGTAGCTATGGACCCAACCAAGATCAAGGCAATTACTAATTGGCCTATCCCGAAAACCGTTAAACATGTCCAGGCCTTCCTAGGCTTTTGCAACTTTTATCGCCGTTTTATCAAAGATTTCTCATTAACGGCCCGCCCTTTATTTGACCTAACGAAAAAGGATACACCCTTCATCTGGAACGCTGCCACACAATCTGCCTTCCAATCCCTTATAACTACTTTCACGACGGCGCCTGTCTTAGCGCTCCCCGACCAAAGTAAACCCTTTCGCCTTATCACAGATGCTAGTGATTTTGCGACAGGGGCGATCCTTGAACAACCAGATGCATTGGACCGTTGGCACCCCATTGCCTATCATTCCAAGGCTTTACAACCTGCGGAACTTAACTATGAAATCCACGACAAGGAGCTACTAGCAATTGTACGCGCCCTGGAAACATTTCGCCACTATTTGGAGGGACGGGCCGACAGCCTAGAAATCTGGTCGGACCACAATAACCTCATATATTTTGCTACAAAACAAAAGCTCACTCGCCGACAAGCCCGCTGGTCTCTTATATTTATCCCGTTTCAAGTTCACTATTATCCATAAACCCGGCACGCAGAACAAGTCAGATGCGTTGTCCAGGCGTCCAGACCTTAAAAAGGGGATAACTATCGAAGATAGTGAACGGGTATTGCTAGATAATAAATATTTTGCAATACACGCAGTCCGCCCCACAGCAATCACAGTATTAGGGGATACCACACTCCGCCAACGTATCAAGTCAACCCAAGACTTCGATAGTGAAGTCAGCCATGCATTAGACTCTATATTGAAGAACGGCCCACGAGCCCTTACAAAGGGCTTAGAAGATTGGAATCTAGAGGACGGGATCATCCTTTATAAAGGCCAAGTTTATGTGCCCAGAAATGAACATCTACGAAGGGACATCGTAAAACAGTATCACAATCACATCGCCACAGGCCACCCAGGACGGTGGAAGACCTATGAATTAGTCTCCAGAGACTTTTGGTGGCCAGGAATATCCACATTCGTTAAAAGTTACGTGGACGGATGTGCCATATGCCAATCCACGAAAATCAAGCCAAAGAATCAAGTACCCTTGCAACCCAACCAAGTTCCCGACGATATTTGGGGAATCATCACTATGGACTTTATTACAGACCTCCCAGCCTCCCAAGGCTTCGACTCATTATACGTGGTAGTTGACCGACTCAGTAAAGCTACCATCATCGCACCATGCACTAAATCCATCACTGCAGAGGAAACATCAAAGTTATACATAGACCAAGTCTGGAGACGAACAGGTCTACCCAGACAGGTTATTTCAGACAGAGGCCCACAATTCGCATCAAAGGTTATGCAGGAAATTTGGAAATTACTTGGAGTAAAGTCCACCATGTCCACAGCCTTCCATCCCCAAACAGATGGGGAAACAGAACGAGTTAATCAAGAGCTGGAGCAGTACCTCCGCGTCTTTTGCAATTTCCAAGCCGATAATTGGGCAGAACTAATTCCCTTCATGGAATTCGCGCACAACACTAGGCAACACAGTGCCACGGGAAAATCCCCATTCGAAATATGGTACGGATTCAAGCCAGGGTTCATACCACCAGTAAATTTCGCAACCAAAATACCCACAGTAGAAGAACGCCTACGAACTTTAGATCAGATCAGACTAGAAGTCACAGCAGCTTTAAAGGTGGCAGTGGAGGTAATGAAGAACACCCGTCCAGACAACCCCACGTTTCAACCAAAGGAGGGAGACCTAGTGTGGCTGGAAGGCACCAATGTCCACACTACACACCCAAAAGCCAAGCTGGCACCTAGACGTCACGGTCCATTCAAGGTATTATCCACTTGGGGAATCAATTGCAAACTCCAACTACCCAAAGCATGGCGCATACACCCAGTATTCCATATATCACTTGTATCCCCATACAAAGAAACCAATGCGCACGGACCCAACTTTTTAAGACCACCCCCAGAGATTGTCCAAGGGGAGGAAGACCATTACGAAGTAGAGGATATTCTCCAATCAAGACTGAGCCCTAATAAAAAGGGTATACAGTATTTGATCAAGTGGAAGGGATATCCCAACTCAGAAAACTCATGGCTTCCAGCATCCCAGATGAAACACGCCAACGCCCTAGTACAACAGTACCATGCTCGCCATCCCAAAGCCCCACGGCCTAGTAACCTCTAGTAAGGTACTATCGGCGTAGTACCACCCTAAAAAGGGGATACTGTCATGAACTAGTATGCCGCGTTCATGACTTAGTTATACCAACGTACTATCAATAGTACTTGCCACACTCAAAGAAAGGGTACTATCAAGTTGTCCGACTAGGACCCTTGGTTCCACCTCCCATATAGTAGGAAACCTGGGCTCTATGGTCCCACCATGTCCGTTTGCACAAAAGTGATGAGTAGAGGCGTCCACAATATCGCGTTTTCATTGTCGCCTGATGTTTTTGGATGATTTAACTTGTTATTATTTGTGGACAGAGTCCAAACAAATTACTAACAAGTAAACAAGGATCTATTATTAGTATTAGAAGGTTCTACGACCTTCTATAGCCTTCTACCGGCTTCTACAGGATGTACTGCGGAGAAGGTCACGAGACCTAAGAGAGACTAACGCCATTGGATACTATTTATAATGCTTCCACTGTATTCCAGAGTATTCTACTGCGCACAGACCATGTAACTAGGTATATAAGCTAGCCTAATACTACGGACAGCCCTCAGACTGTCCACTTGTGACAATCACTTGCTAGACTCCCCTGTCCCTTCTTTTCTACCACCATTGAATTGAACCTTCCCTTCGCAGTCCTGCTTGTGCTCAAGCCCCTACTCTTGCTCCTCCTAGCCACCCTCCTCCTCTTCCCTATTGTTCGTCGTCCCCTTCCGAGTTCCAAGCGTAATCGGCCTCACTAGTCAGTGAGTCCTTCACAGTATCAAGCACAGCACATCAACAATTGTGAACACATCACCCACCAGCTTGAGGACAATGGTCCCCTCACTTGTCCTAAAATCGAGGCTTTGTTCACAAGGGAATACATTCTTCCACAGTCTCTGAAGGTCAGTTTCCATTGGTTGTTCCCAGGCAGAAAGAGTCCCAAAAAGTTCATAGAGGTGGGGTGAGAACTTGTCGGTGAAGGGGTTCTGAAGGTGAGTGGGGAGATCACTGAGACGGATATCACCCTTTTTGCACCACATGTGGGTAACGGCAGCGTGGGAACTTATGCTTGGCTTTATGAAAGTGGGAACCGAAGTGGTGGGGACAATTTGAGCTAAAGAGTGGATCTATTGTGGACATGTAAGCAGCGAATTCGATGTTTGCAACAATACATACTCCAGTCTCCACAGCCTTTGACGCTCCTCCATAATAGAAGCTCTTCAGCTTCTCTGGGTGCATGGCTTTCCCTGACAGGTTTTGGCGCTCATCTCTCTCTCCCTCATTGTCAGTGATTCCTCCCTCATGGTCATCTTTGGAGTTTAGCTGGGTGGTTGGCTGACTTGAGCTAGTGTAAGACCCCCCACTGGCACAGCTTGTGGAAAATGAGTAAGACCCCCCACGGCTTATAGAGTGTGAGTACCCATTACTGATTGACGGTTCGACATCTTGCATCTGCCAGGGCTCGTCTTCTGCATCAATGGATATTCTTTCGGCCCAGTTGTCATGGAGTCCCAACTTTGATTTTTTGGTTCTCTTCTGTGAGGAACCGTGGCCCGTGTTGCTAGTGCAAAGTATGAATCAGTCTTGGCTCCAAGTTCAGCGATACACTCATGGCTCTCCTTGATTATGGCTGGCCTTGCGTTTCATGTTTGCACCACCTTCTGGAACACTCTTGCCTTGTGTGGAATGGATGGCTGTCCGGAGCTGACCATGGCCTGGCTTCTTCACTTTCTTTCTGTTCGAGTTTGACTCTTCATCACTGGACTCGTCAAGAACACTCTTGTCATCTTCTTCTTCAATACCTTCGTTGACAGGCCCTTCCTCTCTCTGTGGACCATACTCATCATTGCTTCCTGTGTCCTCTCCCTCCGGGGTTCTTGTTCTGTTGTCTGGGTGTGCTGGCGTTTAACAAAGGATCTCGTCTGAAGGAAGGTCGTACCTTGTGGTGCCACCTCTGATGACGCATCCAGAGTCTTGGCACGAGAACGCAGCACCTTCTTCTGTGTGCTTGGGGGTGGGTGGTGGGCCATTGCAAGCTTGTCCTTCAGTTGCGCCTCCATGCGGGTCTCCAGTTCAGCAGTGGCTCAAATAGTCTCTATGCGTAAGCGTTCTCTCTCTGATTGTGCACGGGCTTTCTCAGCTTTTTCAGCTTGTACCTCCTGGGTTGATCGCCTTAAGCGTGGCCGGTCTGGTAAACCAGTGTAACGCCACCACAGGGGCGTTAAGTACGACGTGTACTTCGAAGTCAACTGTCAGGGGTTCTGGTAGAGCGAGTCGGTTAGGACTCAGTCCGGTGATGAACAAGAGTCGATCTAGCTTTGAAAGCTTATCAACCTTAGTCAGAGAATGCGAGGCTCAGGCACGAAGGCGAGCAAGGGACTTAAGCGCAAGGGCAAGTCGAACGGTTTCGTGAGTACTGATGTGGTTTTACACAAGAAGTCAGAACTACCGTACAAGCTAGGTAGTACACGACTTATATACAAGTACATGGTGTTTGGTTATGCCAAACACATGGCGCAATCCTAGGATCCGGGTCCTAGTGAGCTTATCGTACTATGAGTCATATCGAAAGTACTAGTAGTTTCCGCGGAGTCACGCGGGACTCTGACGTCGTCAGCGGATTCTAAAAGTCGTAAAACCTACCAATGGTACGATCATGGGGTAGGTGCGAGATAAGGGCCGAGACTGGAATCTGATCGGATCCTAATCGTAAACGAGTCACAAGGTCATCGAGAAAATGGAAGCAGTCAAAAGAAATGGTCGAGCGCAGAAGAAAGTAACAAGAGGAAGCGATATCAGTTCGTAACATTACCCCCCCACTAGAATCGAAGTTGCCACAACTTCGACTAGTCACTGCCGACATAGTCGTAGACGTCAGCGTCGACGTCGTTAGTGGGGGTAGGGCTGCGAGGAACAGGACATGTATGTCGTCGTAGAAATAGGTGGCGGCCTCGTTCTCCACACTTCCGGCATAGTTCATACATGGGACAATCGATTTCGTCGTGCTGGGCATCGAAGCGGAGACACTTCCCACACCAGCGGGGTCGGTGGGAAGGTTCCTCATAGCGGGGCGCCATGGCCGACACCCGTCGGATAAGGCACGATTGGATACCATGGCTGTCGCTGCCACAGTAAGCACATGCGTACATAACCCTTCGATTAGGACACTCCGCTATCAAGTGGTCAGCGGACTTGCACATAAAACACTTCTTGGCCCGCTTCTTGGTTTTGCCCTCTCCCTGTAGTCGTGGCATCTCACATGGCCCTCCCACCCTTGGCGGAAGGGGCATTGAGTTGGGAGTGTGTCGGGGTCGAATGGGTTTTGCCGTGAGTTCGGCGTATTTGTCCGAGATAAGGGGGATCGCTCGTGCGTACTGAAGCCGCTTTCGTACGCTAGCGAACTCCATGTCCAGGTGGAACTGGTCACGGGTCGCCTCCGCCTCTAACCTCCTCAGGTCAGCGCGGCGCGTATTAATGGCGTCCCTTCGTGTCAAACACTCTCGCAGTCGCGAGACATCGGCATGTAGCCTCGGGTCATGAAGTTCGTTAAGAACTTCATCAAGAATGAGGCTTCGGGGGTCGTGAGGGTGGAAGAGATCAACTTGGTTTTCCGTTACCGTTTGTGGTAGTTGGTCAGAATAAACGGTTCGTAAGAAGACCTGTGTGACATAGCTAGGCTGTCCCTTTCCCATGGTCCCTACACACTCTTGATAGTGCTTTCGGTAATAAATGTACTTGGCAACCTCCTTTCGCCCTTCTTCTCCAATCATAAGAGGAAAGAAGGTTGGCTGCGTAAGGTCGTTTGGGAAAAAGGGTATGCCAGGGTACTCAGGGTCCGCTTCTTCATCTTCGTCGTCTAGTAACGCCCTCATAGGGTCGGGGGTTGCTTTGGTAACAGTGACTGGGGGTGTAAACGTGTGGTCCAGTCCCGCAGGGAACGGCTCCTGAGGGACGGCTCAAGAGGGGACTACAGGGGTAGGTTCGAGTGGAGGTGGTGATTGTGGAGAAGATGGTGTCGGCGAGATAGTCCCGATTGCCTCAGCGGCTAGCTTTAGTAGAGGGATAGGGGATTTGTCGTCGATAATGGAGTACGGGGTGGCTGGTGTACGTGAGAAAGTGGGTAATCCCTCTTCTTGCGAGGGAACAGTAAGGTTTTCGAGAATGATCTCAGAGGGACGACGGTGGGGGACAATAGAAACAATGGGAGTGGTCATGCTGGGAGGAATAGAGGCGTAGTGGTAGTGCTTTCCGTCCTTGTGTACTTTATATCTTTCGTCCAGCCCCGTCGGCGGTAGGATGTTGCCGGTAGAAGTCGGCAATAAGATCAGGTGAGTGTCGTACATTCTCCAAGGGTTCCCACGAGCTGTCACTCATGGGAAAACCTTTCCACTTGATTAGGAATTGAAGTTTGCGCCCTCGGCCATGCAACCTTGATTGCAGGATGCGCTCTACTTCGAATTCTTCTTCTCCTTCGATAAGGTCAGGTGGAGGCCGTGCGAAGTTTGTTCCGTGCATCTCCGTCTCCTTATATGGTGTCAGGAGATTCGCATGGAATACGGGATGAACCTTCCAGGTTTTTGGTAACTCCAGTTCATACGATACGTCCGATAAGACCTTCTTGATTTGGAAGGGGCCATATCGTTTAGGCGCTAGTTTTGCGGTAGGGTAGAAGGTTCGGAGATTTGTTCCTTCTAACCATACTTGAGCTCCTTCTTGATAGGGGATAAAGCGGGTCTTCCCTCGATTCTTCATCAATTGTTGTGCGTGTTTGATACAATCTTGTGCGTGTTGTCGTCTGATGACCATTTCTTCTAGCCGCTGGTCCACGGTCGGAGATGTCGTGGGTTTTGGGGTCCATGTCGTTCGCGGTTCCCAACCCATGATAAGGGAAAATGGAGAGTGCTTTGTAGTCGCGTTCGGCCATGAGTTATGAGCAAATTGTGCTACTGGTAGCGCTTCTGCCCAATTGTCTTGTTGTACATTACTCCAATGGCGAAGATACTGTTCGAGCCACTGGTTTGTTCGTTCTGACTGGCCGTCCGTCTGAGGGTGATAAGCGGATGAGATGTTTTGACGGATCCCTAGCGTCGCACACAGTCCTTTCATAAAGGCCGATGTGAATCGAGGATCCCGATCCGTGATAAGTTTGCGTGGGATTCCATAATGAGGATAAACGTATTGGAGGTATAACTGCGCTACCCCTTCGGCCGTTATTGACTCGTTGCATGGTATGAAGATTGCCGCCTTCGAGCAATCATGGTCTGTGATGGTAAGGATGGAGTCGTACCCCTTGGACGGAGGTAGCTTTGTGATAAAGTCCATGGAGACAACCTCGAACGGTTCCGCATCAGGATCCGTGGTTATAGGGAATAGGTGTGGTTTTTGTCGATGGGGATTTATTTTATTGGCTTGACACGTTGCGCATCCTTTGACATATTCCTCTATGTCTTTCCGCATGTTGGGCCACCAGTAATCGCGCTTTAAAAGCTCGTAGGTATTAGCGATCCCGGGGTGGCCCATGTTTGGTGTATCGTGGAAAAAGGTGATTACCCCCCGCTTAAGATCGTTGTCCCCAACAACGACAAGGGCATTGTCCTTCCACCAAAGGCCGTTTAACTTCTTTAAGTTATACGGCTCCACCCATCGTAAGACGTCTTTCTCGTCGAGGTTTTGGGAAATTTGGGTCCAAATATCCATATCATGCATAGATACTTGTGTTGCGCAAGCAAATCGATCCGCAGGAAGGACGATTACATTGTTGTTGTCTTCCTCCCCTGTTCCATGATCCGCTCTTCTGGATAAAGCGTCCGCACGTCCATTGCGACTTCCCGGGATATGCCTCAGAATAAAATTGTACTCTGATAATTCGAGGAACTCGCGTGCCACACGTCGACTAATCTTCCTCGGCTCTTTCCAGTATTGGAGGTTGGCGTGATCAGTGTGGATGATGACTTTGTGAGGGGATCCTGCCAAATACACCCGCCAAGCTCGTAGTGCTTTCACTATTGCCAGCAGTTCGCGATCGTAGATGTCGTAATTTCGTTCTGCTTGGCTTAGTGATTCAGAGTGGAACGCTATCGGATGTAGTTTTTTGTCTGGGCCCATTTGATTCAATACGGCTCCTATCGCGACATTTGATGCGTCCACTTCTAGTTCGAACGGTTTCTCCAAATCAGGGAAAAGAAGTACCGGTTCATCTCCGATACATCGCTTGATGGCATCAAATGCATCTTGCTGTTTTTGTCCCCATTGCCATTCCGTTTCCTTTTTTGTCAAATCGTGTAGTGGCCGCGCTTTTGCGGAGAACCCTCGGATAAACCTTCGGTAGAAGTTACAAAAGCCCAGAAAGGCTCGTACTTCTTTAAGGTTCTTCGGCGGTTGCCATTCTTGAATACCTCGGACTTTGACCGGATCCATCTGAATGGTTCCATGTCCGATTATAAGTCCCAGGTACTCCACTTGGCGTACCTCAAATACACATTTCTCCGGTTTGACATAGAGGTCCTGTTCTTCGCAGATCCTCAATACTTCATGCAGTACGGCTCGATGATGTGGCAAGTCGTCGGCGGTCGCAATTAGAATGTCGTCCATGTAGACGATTACCTCTCCCGTTAGAACCAGAGTTCGAAAAAGGTCATCCATCATCGCTTGGAATGTCGATGGCGAATTGGTGAGTCCAAAATACATCACCAAGGGCTCAAAAAGTCCTTGGTTGGTTTTAAACGCCGCCTTCCATTCGTCGCCTTCTTTGATACGAACGTTGTTGTACCCCCAACGAATATCCAGTTTTGAATATAAACGCGCCCCCCGTATTCGATCGATAAGTTCTGGGATCAAAGGAAGGGGGTATTGGTTTCGTACGGTGATGTCATTGAGGCGTCGATAGTCTTGGACTGGTCGTAGCTTTCCGTCTTTCTTTTTTATGAAGAAGAAGGAGGATGCGTAGGGTGACTTTCGACGCTCGAATGTATCCTTTTTCTAGTTGTTCGGTAAGGAAGGCAGTGAGTGCCACTCCTTCGTCCTGTGTTAACGGATAGACTTTACAGTCCAGCGTGGCTGGGGCGTTTGGTAATAAATCGATAGCATGGTCCCATGGCCGTGCAGGGGGAAAACGGTTAGAGGCTTTTTCCGAGAATACTCTGGCATGTCGTCGGTATTCTTCTGGTACCATTTCCTCAAATGTGCGCTGGGGTTTTTTCATCGCTTCTCGCTGCGCTAATTCCGATGCCGTAGTGGTTTTTCGTAGCCATGTGATATGGGGTTCTTGCTCTTCGTCCATCAACTGTTCCCATGCCTCCTCGTCAAGTTCATACGTCTCCAACGCCCGAATGGAAGCTTCCATGGGCGTGGCTTCGTCTGACAAGTGCAGGCTAGTGATGACGACTGGTTGCCACTCTTCGTCGAGCGTAGCATCCCCCCATCTTATCTTGGGTTCGAACGCTGTGAACCACGGGTATCCCAGGATTACTTCGTCTTTTCCTAAATTTGTTACTAGGAAACGAAGTGTCTTTTCTTCTCTCCCGGTTCGCACTACAAGATCGGCGTATTGTGTGATGGCGCCATCTTGATTATGAGTTCCGTCTACATTCCATATCCTGATGGAATTAGCGGCAGTTCGCGTCGAAATTTGAAGTCGTTTGAGTAGCGCTGAGCAAATAAAATTGTCTGTGGCTCCTGAGTCTATCAGGACTTGTCTTTCGGCCGTCGCGTGTGCAGATTTGAACAAAACAGGGACTCTCATTGATCGATATCTGCTATGATACACGTTAAGATTGAGTGCTCTAGCCCAGGCCGCCGGGTTCAAGCGTCGGGAAAATCCTCTCTTCCGAAGAGCTTTTCTACCATCAGATCGCGCACTTCCTGGCTCTGCGCCTTCATCGCTGCGATCTGAGCATCCGCCTGCTCTTCAACTGAAAGTATGCGATTAGATTGTATGGTGACAGAAGAGATGGCGGGAGTTGGTACACTTGAAGCCGTGGAAGTCGCTGAGGTGGTTGTGGATATAGCCGCGCGCGTGCCCTTTTGTGGACAGTTACGCGCGATGTGCCCCTTTTCACGGCATCTAAAACATTTGCCATCCTTTTGAAGCTGGAGCTTGTCAGCGTCCGTGATCGTGACGTTGGCTCGGGCTCGTCCAACGTCCATGGCGTTGGGGTCTCGTGTTTTTCCGAGGGCCTGTACCCATTGTTCTCGTGAGTGGGTTCCCCTCTTTCGCGGCTTTCCTCCTTTCCCAAGTCGCTCCTTGAGGACCAGGTACTCGGCCTGCTGCAGCCTTGCGGCGTCTTTCCACTGTTCCCAATTAATAGGATGTTGAAAACGAACGGCGTTAATGACTAACGCATTTGGTAGTCCGTCTTGAAACATGTCGAGCGTAATGGGGTCATCGAGGTTATACCCTGCTTTCCCAGCAAGGTTCTGGAATTGTGCTATGTATGAGTCGATGTCTTCTCCTTTCATTGCGAGGTTTGGGAGTGCTTTGCGCGCTTTGGTTTGCTCCGCGGTGTCGGTGTAGGCCTGAATAAATCGAGTATGGATAGTGTCCCACAAGTTATTTTCATTGTGGAGTACTCCCCCGTTGACCTGTCCTTCCAGCCATTGCGCTTGTTCGTCGACCCAGTCGTCCACCAACGGTCCTCTGATGTAAGAGAGGAACGTCATGGCTCTCTGATAAGGGACGGCTAGTTGGTCTACATTGGGGTTCATTCCTCTGTACAACGTGAAGGCCCTCAGGAACGCTTTGCTTTGTTCCCTACTGCCGTCAAATTGCGGAGGTGGGTTTCCTCCCAACTGTCCATGTCCTCCTGGTGCGGGCGCAATCGGGGCCGGGGCAGCGCCTCCACTGCCACCGCCACCGCCACCGCCACCGCCACCGCCACCGCCACCGCCACCGGGAGCTCCTCCTCCGGGTGGTGGGCCTCCTCCAGAAGCAGGGACCCCTCCTCCGGATGGTACACCCCCACCTGATGCGGGAACGCCCCCTCCGGATGGTGCACCTCCTCCTGATGCTGGAACGCCCCCTCCTGTTGCTGTGAGGGTCGTGCTTGCTTGACTTTGTGACATCGTGGTGCTAGGAAACGATGACGCCGGTAGGTTGGTGACGGGTACTGGGATACTTGGGGAGTCTGGTTGGTCTGTGTCAAGTCCTGTTCCTCTTGGCACAAATGGTCCTACTCCTAGGTCGTTGGGTACAGGTTTAAATGTGTACCACTGTCCTTCAGTCTTGGAATATTCGATGAAAGCCCAAAGTCGTTTATCTTCCAAGTAGTGGATAGGCTTGTAGGTGTTTTCTTTTGGATCAAAGATGTAGTATCCTGAATACTCTTGACTTTCTCTCCAGACGGCCGATCCTTTGACTTTGTCTGAGAGTTCGTCGCTATGAAGGAGTTCGACGTATTCGGGGCTAAACTTGGTTCTACTTCGGCTGGACGAAGCCACGATGAAGAGAGTTCTGACTTAATGTAACGCCACCACAGGGGCGTTAAGTATGACGTGTACTTCGGAGTCAACTGTCAGGGGTTCTGGTAGAGCGAGTCGGTTAGGACTCAGTCCAGTGATGAATAAGAGTCGATCTAGCTTTGAAAGCTTATCAACCTTAGTCAGAGAATACGAGGCTCAGGCACGAAGGCGAGCAAGGGACTTAAGCGCAAAGGCAAGTCGAAACGGATTCGTGAGTACTGATGTGGTTTTACACAAGAAGTCAGAACTACCGTACAAGCTAGGTAGTACACGACTTATATACAAGTACATGGTGTTTGGTTATGCCAAACACATGGCGCAATCCTAGGATACGGGTCCTAGTGAGCTTATTGTATCATGAGTCATATCGAAAGTACTAGTAGTTTCCGCGGAGTCACGCGGGACTCTGACGTCGTCAGCGGATTCTAAAAGTTGTAAAACCTACCAATGGTACGATCATGGGGTAGGTGCGAGATAAAGGCTGAGACTGGAATCTGATCGGATCCTAATCGTAAATGAGTCACAAGGTCATCGAGAAAATGGAAGCAGTCAGAAGAAATGGAAGCAGTCAAAAGAAATGGTCGAGCGAGGGAGAAAATAACAAGAGAAAGCGATAACAGTTCGTAACAACCAGGGTGTCTCTGAGAGTCCTTAGCTCGGGTACGGAGACCCATGTGTGGAAGGGGGGTTGTAGGTGACATAGTGGGATGAAGGGGAAAGAGGTGATGGTCGCAAGGTCGGTTCGAATTTCTCAATTGGTCTATGTCAGTCAACGAAGTCATGTGAGTGCTCCTTGAAACCAACTATACTAATTTGAATACTGGTTTAAGGATGGTCCGAAGGTTAGTTCCTGACAAGGTATGTTGCTAACTGTGCCTGGATCTTGGGGCACTTGTGAATCTGACTAACTGCATAGTAGGATCGTCATCCAACTGTTCAAGACTGCTCACAAATCTGTCTGATTGTATAGTAGGATTGCCATCCGACCATTCGAGACTGCTCGTGAATCTGCCACTCATGCACGACACTCTGCCCTGATGCACAAGCACCAGAGTTTTTCATTTTCTTGCCCACACAGACTTGCACGGAACACTCTTCACAAATATTCAACTTGACGACTTTCTTGTCATCAATGAATTATGATAGCCGGTGTCAACATTTCCTGTGGTGTACCAACACCATGTGTGGCATTGTGCCTTGACAACAACCCTTCCATCAGCGATCCCCCATCATTTATTGGCTCCACCTCTTTCGCCTCCGGACCTTGCATTAAGAGGTTGGAACATGTGTGTCCCTCTCATCTTGGGTATCTGGTGTTCTGTGCTCATTCTTGAACATGATTGTGCATCCCTCTGAGACTTTCCCATTGGGCACTGAGGGGTACGATCAATACACACTAGATGTTGGTGCTATTGTACATCATGTCCAATATAGTGGGTTCCTCCACTTGTCTTTTCCCGGGACACTAACATTTTCTCTTGTCATCGGCACCACTTCCAATTTAGAGAGGTTCCTACACTTGTCCATTCCTGGGGTGCTAACGCTTTCAGTTCTTTATGAAATTTTTCTGTTGTTGCTGGTGCTGCTGCCATTGCGTCTCTCATTGACATTGCTTCCTCAGGTCTTGCCAAAGATGTTATGATCCGGACGCTTCAGTCCTTTCCCATGTATGTATCCACTTACCTTTGTTTCGGTTTTGTTATCTCTGTTACCCCATTGGTGTGTCTCCCTTGTTCCATATGTGGTTTACTCCATATTGTCTTGTGCTTCGGATAAGAAAACCTCAGATAACAACATTTACATATGTCTGTCCTTGTGTGTTCGTCTTTGTGACTTGAGCACTATATATACTTGTACTTTACACTGTAGGAAGCCAGACTTGGCTTCGTTTGCAATCTAGCAACCTTGCCTTCGTACCTTTGGTGTGAACAGTCCTCCTCTCATCTTGTGAACCACCTCTCTCGACTCTAATCGAGTCAAACCCTCCTTCGAAGTCTTTGCAGTTGTACTATAACAATGCCACACCTGATTGACTTAGTTCGCCACCAAGATTAGGCGTAGAGAAGTGTCTTACACTTCAGACTAGGTGTCCTGTCACTAAGTCAGTTGTGCACATTGTGCATAACATCTATTAGACACTATTAGAGTCGTAGCATCACAGACAATAGATGTCTTTGCTCATCTACTAGTGTGTGTCTTCACAGACACTCTGAACCTTTGAACCACCTTTGCACAATGCCCCTGCTAGGGCGTAACATAAGCCAAGTCTTCTACAACAACAAGAACCCTTCAATCTCACCAGACCACTCAAGAAGCCATTGCCCTTGAGGTGCAGACTGGACGACCCACCCTGACACAAGTAGGCATCACAGAACACTAGGAACCAAACCACAGCATAGAACGACCACAACAGTGGCAAGCATTGTGTCCCCAGAACAAAAAGAACCCCAATAACTCACAGAACGACCACCATCGTGGCGAGCATCAAACTACAGTTTGAAGAAGACAACAGTTGGACATCAGTCACAGTCAGAACACAAGACGATCTCCCAGAACACGTCAAAAGAAGGGGAGAAACAGGAGGCGCATATTGGGACACCTTTCCTCAGAATCAACCACCTAGCTACAAGTGCTTAGTACAAGGCACACCAAGAGCAGTAGAGTTTATAAACGACGACTGGTATCTCCTCAACTACTCTAGAATCAAAGGAACATATCAGACCAGAAGCACAGACGTTGCACCCAGACAAAACCCTGCAGGACTAGGTTGGTGGAAATCAACAGATTCGCAAAATCCCCTTCCCCCACCACAACCACCACAAAGAGTCGCCACACCAGAAGCATCTGGGAGCGGCACATACAGAGCACCACAAGAATCCTCAAGTGAGGAAGAAAAAGACACTGAATCAGACAAGGAAAGTGACCACAGTGAACAAGAACAACCACAAACACTTGCTGTGAACACAGCCACTTCGTCATTTGGTCCCCCACCCACAGAACCCTTTCAGATTGGCTCAGCACTATCAGACACATCACAGACCACTACTTCTCGACTCCCAACACTACTAGACACACTCCCACCACCATCAGACACACTACCACCGCCCCCAGACACTACCCAAACACTTCCATCCCTCATGTCCACTTCAATCAACACCACAGGGTCAGGAACGACCCCACCAGAGAATCCGAATGGAGGAGGACTAAAAGGGGTTACACCCACCTCCTTCTCTGGTGATAGGAACCAAAGTGCACAATTCAAAAGAGAGATGCTTCGCTTCATTAAACTAAATGAGGAACACCCCATGATCAAAGAGTACTATTCGCGAATTCTATACTGTTTGACCCTGTTCAAGGGACCATCAGTGATGCTATGGGTTAACTCCATAGAAGACGCAATGGAGGCAGCAATAGCAGACACTACAAACACTGTAACCAAGAAAAGCAAGAAATTGTGGGATGACTTCCTTGCCACCTTTGACAAAGATTGGACGGACTCCTTGAACAAAGAAAAAGCATATGGACAACTAGTCATTTTAAAGATGGCACCAAGACAACTGGATGAGTACATTCTCCAGTTTGAACGTCTGGCAGGACTTGCAGGATGGTCCAGAGACGCCCCAGGGACAGTGGAGTTCTTCAAAAGGGGACTCATTATACCCTTGTACAAAGCATGCCTAATGAGGAACACTATCCCCGAAACTATGGACCAATGGCAAACAGCAGCAAGAGCCGAGAATCAAAGGTACCAACTCCTGAGATCAGGACCAGGACTACGGACCTTCGGACCAACTCAAAGTGTCACCAATCAAAGACAAAGACCTAGAGACCCCAATGCCATGGATGTGGATGCCACCACCTCTTCCCCCACTTTCAAGAAGCTCACAGACGAAGAAAGGAGACAGTACATGAAAGAAGGAAGGTGCTTCAGGTGTCGCACACAGGGACACATGGCAAGAGAGTGTAACAAGGCCCCACCTCGTCCCCAAAGGACTCAGACACAAGCCAGAGCCACAGACTCCAAATCGGCGGAGGCAGATGAAGCCCCACCCACTTATCCAGAAGCCAGTACCCTCCATCGCCACAACTACCACACAAGACAAAGTTCGCCAAACCATGGCACTCATAGAGTCAATGAATGACGAAGAAAAGAAGCGCTTCTGTGTGCTGGAACAGGATTTTCTCGAAGCCGACCTGTGAGAGCTGACAGGGAGGCATGTGCAATGTACAGTATTCGCGATAGTGCTATGACAATCAAAGTTTCCATTCGCCTTTACTACAAAGAAGCTCGAGTAAATGTGCTCCTGGACAGTGGAGCCACAGACAACCTCATTTGTTACGACGCGAGGTTCCGGGTAGCTCGTATCCCCGGACTCCTGACATGTGATAGGTGGTACGTGACTCACAGATAACGGTTCCGATAACCCAGTATTGTACGATAAGGGCGAGGTATGTGATTGGTCGGCTACTGTACGGATATCTATGACTCGGACGGACTATTACGATAACCATACGGTACATGATTGGCTACCTACCATTCAAGAGGCGCTTTAAAGCCCTCGTGTACATGTATATAAGGTTAGCCAAGCTGCGCCGTAGTCCGCAGCTTGGTCTTCTTGAATCTACTCTTCTTTCGTCTATCGAATCTTTCCTTATTGGGACAAGCCTTGCGCTCCTCCTAGGTAGGAGTCTGCTTATCATCATCACCCCTTGAGTCAGTATTGTCCCACGAATAGGGCTTACTGTTATACTCTCACGATCACGTGCCACAAGGGCCGTCATATCGCTAAGTCACCTTCGGTAGTGTCGCCTATCTACTTGCTCAAGTCGAGCCACGTGCCAGTAGACACGTAACATTAAGACCAAGCTCCCAACGTGGCGACCTGAAACTACTGCCGATAGCTGGGTATTCGCGCAATACTCAATCGAACGGAAGGGGGAGATCGAAACGTTCCCGTCCGCTACCTCAGAAACGCGTGGTGGGGCACAGTAAACGACGTCACCGGGTATTGGGTGGACATACCAACAAGACCATTGAGGGTCTATCCAGTTGAGTTCAACTTCGAACATACGTGTTGGACCGAGATTGCTTGGAGCCCTCGCAGACAACGGTGGGACGTGCTTCGACCCACAGGAAACGACTACAACTGCAATATCCTACGAAGCGAAGTAGTGCACAGGGACCAGTGGGGACCAATCGACGGTGTAGAAGACGACAGTGCACAAGCGCCATCTGAAAGCGCTACAGAACAAACCACCACAGAGACGAAGTAGGAGACCGCCCGGACGCAGAAGAGGAACAGCAGCGTCGACGATTTGACGAGATACGTATCAACTCCTTAGCTGCCCGAGCAGAACAAATCAATATCAGATCGCCCGCAGTCATGGCTACGGAAACACGCACGTACACCGAAGAAGAAAATAGGCTCGCCGATACGCTGGCTGAGCGGAGACTGCAAAACGAACGCGAAGAAGAGAGGGCGCCGACGCCACTGCAACCAGAAGAACGGGTCATTGATCCAAACACAGGTCACCATGTAACCCTCGATGAACTAGCGAACCAACGAATGTACGGACCCGACCAACCCGATCCACCCTCCGACAGAGAACAGAGCCGAGTATGGAGCTATCTAGCAAGACAACGCGTAGAAGGAGAAGGGATACCCGCCAATATTCCACGAGGAGGCGGACCCCCTGGACGATACCACCCCGGAGGAATACCGCCACGACGACCGCCAACAGGAGGACCACCGGCACCAGGAGGAGGCGGCGGAGGCGGTGGGAATGGAAGTGGAGGACCGCCAGGAATGGATCCCAATGGAAGAGGGGATTACAACAAACTACAAGGGCAGCCCCCTCCCATATTTCGCGGTGACAGAAAGACTACTGAAACATTCCTCACTAAGTGGGAATTATACAGAGGCATGAACCGTCATACGCAGACCATGCGAGAAGCCTACTCGCGCGCTATCCTTTTCCTCACTTTCCTGGAAGGGGACGACTCTGAACGAATGGATCACCACTCACACAAGGTGGTTAACGCTGCAAATCGCAAACGGGATACCGGAACACGATGAACGAATATGGGAAGCAGTATACAGAAGCTTCAAAAGGCGATTCACGAACACAATGGAACAAGAACAAGCGCGAACGGCGCTACAAGACGGGATACGAATGGAAGGAGCAGACATTGACAAGTACGTGTCAAAATTCGAGAATTAGTGCGGCGTGCTGGCTATCAGGCAGATTCGCCAATGGTGATCAACGTATTCACCAAAGGACTCCCGCGCAAATTGTACGAGCAATGTTACACGCTCGACAACCCGCAAAGCTACGAAGGATGGAAAGCAGCCCTCCTCAAAAGACAAGAGCAGTATATTCCACCTCCAAAACCACTTCAACGAAGGAAAGAAGAACTTTGGAGAAGTACCGAAGTCGTCCCGGAAACCGAGGAGGGTATTTTTCACCCCCGCATCTCACACATCCCGATGCAATGGACACCTCCGCACGAGCAAGAGCAAGAGGGAGGAGAGGTCGACAATACCACGGCGGCAGTAGCAGGGCTCTGAAGATATAAGCCCCAACGACCCAAATTTCCGACCCTACACGCAGGGCTCAAGAGGAAGATACGTACCAAGAGGAGGATACGTCCAACGGACGAGGAGGGCAACCTCGTGATACCAGGGGAGTACAATGTTATAACTGCCAACAATACGGACACTTCAGTCGCGATTGTACGCAGCCCCGAAGGACACGACAAAGCCAGCAACCACCAGCTCAAGTCCGTGCTGTCGCAAACCTGACACCACAGCAAGAGCGGCACAAGTACTTCAAACAATCGCTAACAAGAGCGATGAAACTCAAGAGCTAGTCATGAAAGGGATATGGGAGAGAGAGGATTTTCCAAACGCCTGAACCCGGCGGCCTGGGTGAGGGCAGTACATTCCCGTGATGTTGTAATAGTAACTACGCGATTCCGATCTATGCACATTCCAGTTTCGACGCGCACACATCACGCAATGGCCGACATACAAGCCTTAGTGGACAGTGGAGCCACTGACTGCTTCATGAACTACAAATTCGCAAGACGACTAGAACTAGGGCTGGTTCCCCTAGAAAAACCACGCAAAATATGGAATATCGACAACACCGAGAACAAAGGAGGGTCCATCACTCATTATGTGGACCTTGACGTACGCACTAAAGGAATTCACAAGGAAATGAGATTCCTCATTACCGACATCGGCAACGAAGACATCGTTCTGGGGTACCCGTGGTTGGCTACATTTGAGCCACGATTCGTCTGGCGATATGCCGCCATTCACGAAGACATGTTGCCTGTGGTAATTAGGTCCGTGAATCCCCAGATAACACGTCAACCGGTTATTGGCGCCACTACTACAGCATTATTGTGTCACGAAAAAGACACAATCGTTCAACAGTTGGAGGAACAATGCACCATCCGCACGACGGCAACGGAACTCGCCATAAACGCAAAACAATATACAAAAGCTGCAACTCTGCCACCGCAATATACACAATTCGCATCACTGTTCAGCGAAGAAGAATCACGACGCTTTCCTCCTAAACAGGTTTGGGACCATGCCATTGATCTAAAGCCAAGCGCGCCGGCGGCATTAGATTGCAAAGTATATCCCCTTACACGACAAGAAGACGAGGCACTCCAGACTTTCATAACTGAAGAGTTGAAGAAAGGGTACATACGACCCTCCAAATCGCCCTACGCATCCCCTTTCTTTTTTGTCAAGAAGAAGGATGGAAAGCTCCGACCTGTACAAGATTACCGAAAATTGAATGACGTAACGGTACGGAACCAATACCCTCTCCCACTCATCACCGATCTCATCACGGACCTGAGCAACGCGGATATCTACACGAAACTTGACATCCGTTGGGGCTACAACAACGTGCGCATCAAGGAGGGGGATGAGGAGAAGGCCGCTTTCAAAACACGTTATGGGCTTTTCGAGCCCACGGTCATGTACTTCGGGCTCACTAACTCTCCAGCCACATTTCAAACCATGATGAACTTCATCTACCGCGACACCATTCTCAAACACGAGCCGCGCGGCACCACCATTCGCGTCTACATGGACGATATCAGCATTGCGTCCCGCTCGGGACTCGAGGGTCACGTGGCTGCAGTTCGCGACGTCCTACAAGTTGCCAAGGATCACGACCTCTACTTCAAACTCGAGAAATGCCTTTTTCATGCACCCGCGATGGATTACCTGGGGGTAATCCTTGAAAAGGGGGTAACACGCATGGACCCTGCAAAAATCGCGGGCATTCGCGACTGGCCAATTCCTAAAACCGTTAAGGACGTTCGCTCTTTTCTCGGCTTCTGTAACTTTTATCGTGCATTTATTAAAGGCTTCGCACACCACGCACGACCCCTGAACATACTCACAAGGAAGAACGAAGCGTGGACGTGGGGGCAAGACCAACAAGTAGCGTTTGACACGCTCAAAGCACGAGTAACGCAAGAACCCATATTGGCGCACCCGATATTAACGGACCAATTCGAACTTGAAGTGGACGCCTCGGGGTATGCCATAGGAGGAGTCCTCCTACAACGGAAACAAGACGGCAAAAAGCACCCGATTGGATATTTCTCGAAGACGCTAGACCCAGCGCAACGCAATTACCACGTATACGACCTCGAACTGCTGGCAATAGTGGAAGCGCTGAAGCACTGGAAACCCCTACTAGCGGGCTCACCACATGACATCATCGTCCATTCAGACCACGCAAACCTACTATACTGGAGGAGTCCGCAAAACATAAACAGACGGATAGCCAGGGAAGTAGTTGAACTATCCGAATATCCGATCAAAATAAAGCACGTTGCAGGTAGAGCGAACGGGCGCGCCGACGCATTGTCAAGACGCAGCGACTACGACACTGGGGATAACGACAATCAGAACGTAGTGGTGCTTCCGGACAACTTGTTCCTTCGAACCATAGGTACAACGTCCGTGGAGGCTGCAAACACGACTAAACAGACGCAAGACGAGGCACAAGTGCAACCCTGGATTAACGCGTACAGACTAATGAAAATCGATGGGGTGTGGTACAAGGAAGGCCGACGCGTTATTACTGGGGGAGTACCCGAAAAACGCGCAATTATCGATGCTCACCACTCCCCCCCAGTATACGGCCATCCGGGTATAACAAAAACCGGCATGCTGGTAGCCAGAAGATATTTCTGGCCAGGAATGACTAAAGACGTGGTAGAATATGTCAAAGGATGCGCAGAATGCCAGCGAAACAAGGTCAACACACGACCCATTCGCGCCCCCCTTTCACCTATATTCCCGAGGGAAGACGCGAAACCCTTTGAAACGATCGCCATGGATTTCATTGTTAAGTTGCCATCTTCTGGGGGATACGATTCGATACTCACAGTCACCGATCACGACTGCACCAAGGCAGCGGTGTTCATACCGTGCACCGAGGACATCACAGCAGAAGAAACTGCGCAATTATACGCCAAGAACGTGTTTGCACGATACGGACTTCCGACGAAGATCATTTCGGACCGCGACCCACGATTCGCCTCAAGGTTCACAAGAGAACTATGCAGGCAGCTGGGAATCGAGCAAAACATCTTGTCAGCGTATCACCCTCAAACAGACGGACAATCGGAAAGGACAAATCAGTGGCTGGAACAGTACTTACGATTCCAGGTTGACTACCACCAGAAGGACTGGCTCCATTATCTTCCACTAGCAGAATTCGCGCACAACACGTGGCCCCACGAGATAACAAGGAAGTCCCCTTTCGAACTGCTCATGGGATATCATCCTCGTGCTGATTGGCTGGATAAGCCATCCCCTATGCCCCAGATAACGACACGCATGGAACAATTGAAAGAAGCGCGGCGAGAAGCGAAGTCGTTGATAACAAAGGCCCAGACCTTGTGGGTCAAACACAAAGATACGCCCAAGTTCAAGACAGGCGACCAAGTATGGTTAGATGGGCGCAATCTCAAGACCAATCAACCAAGCGCAAAATTAGCGGCGAAGAGACACGGCCCCTTTACGATAAACCAGGTGATGTCACCATACTCTTATCGCCTGGAACTGCCGGCTCAGTGGAAGATCCATCCGGTATTTCACATCGACCTTCTCACGCCTTATCGCGAAACTACTCTTCACGGACTAAACTTCACACGTCCCCCACCGGATTTGGTGGAAGGGGAAGAAGAATACGAGGTTGAGAAGGTTCTGGACACTCGGCTGTTCGGCAGAAGACGAACGCGGCAATACTTGGTCAAGTGGCTTGGATACCCGGACTCGGAGAACCAGTGGGTCAACCAAGCCGATATCTTTGCCGAAGAGAAGATAAGGGAATTTGAAAAACGAAATCGCGACGCCAGAACACATTTAAGGAGCACCCAAGTTGCTAAGTCGCCCCATTCTCCACTTTCCTCCCAACTCCCTATCACTCACACCTCTTCCATGGACTTCGCGTACTATGCCACTAAAACCGCTGAAGAAGTGTACTCAGCCGAGTTACTGGAGGGACTCATCTCCCTCGACGAGGCTCGACACCGTCTCAAATGCGTTCACGAAACCGGCAACACCGCCGCTCTCGGATGGGACACCACTGACAACAACGGCGGGGACAACGACAACAACGGAGACCACAGCGCGGAAGAAGGAGCCGCTGTGGTCCATGCAGCTGCAGAAGACGAGGGAACGGTGGTTGCCCCAATTACCAGAGACGAACTCGCCGCAGTGGAGCGCGCCTTCCCCGGCCCTGCGCAGGCAACACTGTCCGAAAGTGCACTACAGCCCAGGCTGCTTACAGTGCGGAACGTTCCTGACACGGAGGAGTATCGCCGTGGAACTCGGGACGATCCTCTCATCGTGGGAGAAGATACGAGCGACACCGAGCCCGTACCGATACGACTCCGCCTTCAAGGCGACGGTGAAGAGACCCGCAGAGCTCTGGTGGTACACCGCACAAGCGTGGACCAAAGAGCAGCTCGACGTCGCGCACGCCGCGCGGAGAGAGAAATTGCTGAAGAGGCGCGCCGAGATCAGGCGAATGCGCGAATCCAGGCTCAAGAATTCGGACACGTCGATCGGGAAACCGATCTTTACCCAGCTGAGCACCCCCACATTACCTATGGTCGGTACGAACACTTACCCGACGACACCCCACATGCCTCTACCACCGACGGCGAACCCATCATGCGACACAAGTGGCGGGAACTTGTAGACGACCCCCTCAAGCAACCGTTCGAGGCCAAAACCCCGCAAGGGTGGACTCGGAATGCGGGGAACGACTACATCCCCTGCCCACTTACGATTCAGGGGGTTAGTCGTCCCACTCTCTGGTATCAAATCATCGAGGGCGACGACCCCCTTATCTTGATGGGAACGGATCGAACGGACCGCGTATACGCATCCCCATTCTACGCCACCCCGCGACCGGTGCTTCCTAGGCCCCCGAAGTATACCGAAGACGAACTCAAAACCCTGGAGTGGGGGTACCGGAGACAGCCAGTAATCGACCAGTGTCTCCGGGCACTATCAGATAAGTCCATCCCTGCCGAAGTTCGAAGGTACCGAGCGCTGACGCAAGATCAGCAGCGCTTGGAACAACGTGTCAAGGAGTTGGAAGCGGGTATCGCGGTGTTATATGGGAGGCGATCGTTATGCGCCGCTCGTCTTCACCGTGCCGACACTCTCGCACGCCTCGAACGCGAACGGCGACAACTCGGAGACCCCGAGATACTTTGGGAACGACCGGACCAGCAAGAATTCCATCGAGACCGAGGGTACTAGGATGTGGGCATCCTTCCTGAAAAGGGGGTGATGTTACGACGCGAGGTTCCGGGTAGCTCGTATCCCCGGACTCCTGACATGTGATAGGTGGTACGTGACTCACAGATAACGGTTCCGATAACCCAGTATTGTACGATAAGGGCGAGGTATGTGATTGGTCGGCTACTGTACGATATCTATGACTCGGACGGACTATTACGATAACCATACGGTACATGATTGGCTACTTACCATTCAAGAGGCGCTTTAAAGCCCTCGTGTACATGTATATAAGGTTAGCCAAGCTGCGCCGTAGTCCGCAGCTTGGTCTTCTTGAATCTACTCTTCTCTTGTCCGTTCTGCCTTCCCTTATCGGGATCAGTCTCGCGCTCCTCTTGGTAGGAGT
Organism: Lactarius psammicola; assembly: GCA_025769895.1. Classification (NCBI taxonomy): domain Eukaryota; kingdom Fungi; phylum Basidiomycota; class Agaricomycetes; order Russulales; family Russulaceae; genus Lactarius; species Lactarius psammicola. The sequence continues at coordinate 1,930 of WTXK01000014.1, read as the reverse complement.
CTGCATCATCATCACCACCCTTGAGTCAGTATTGTCCCACGAATAGGGCTTGCTGTTATACTCCCACGATCACGTGCCACAAGGGCCGTTATATCGCTAAGTCGTCTTCGGTAGTGTCGCCTATCTACTGCTCAAGTCGAGCCACGTGCCAGTAGACACGTAACATCATTGATCGGAACCTTGTGAACAAATTAGGACTAGGAACCACACCCCTAGAACCTCCCAGACTTGTCAGAAACGTTGATGGGTCCTTAAACAAAGATGGAACCATCACAGACAAATGCCAACTATGGATAAAAAGGGGGGAAAGCGAAACCCCTTTCCAATTCTTTGTCACCAGTTTAGGAGAAGACAGGATGATCTTTGGTTATCCTTGGTTCGAACATGAGAACCCAGAAATCAACTGGAAGAAACAAGAACTGAAAGGAGAACAAATCAAACTCCTAACAGGAGGATACAGATTCCAAAGAAAGAGACACCAGGAAGCAAAAGTAGCAGTATCCACCTTCGACCCAGTTAAAGAAACCCCAATCCCAGAAGAATATCAGTGCCATCATAAGGTGTTTTCTGACGAAGAAGCACAACGCTTCCCACCACAAAGAGAAGAGGACCATGCCATAACCCTACAGTCCGATGCACCCCAGAAAATCAATTGCAGAATATACCCTCTGACACCCCAAGAAGATGAAGCCCTGAAGGCTTATCTAGATGAAAACCTAGCTAAGGGCTATATCTATGAAGGAAGCTCCCCTTATGCCTCTTCTTTCTTCTTTAGGAAGAAGACAGATGGGGGTTTGCGCCCCATTATCGACTACAGACACTTAAACACATGGTCCATCAAAGATACATATCCCCTTCCACTAATCTCCGACATCTTGACCAGTTTAAGTGGAAAGACCCTCTTTTCAAAGTTTGATATCAGATGGGGATATCACAATATCCGCATTAAGGAAGAAGACCAGTGGAAAGCAGCGTTCAAAACCCCAAGGGGATTATTCATTCCCAGAGTTATGACATTTGGTCTCACCAATGCACCAGCCACATTTGCCAGAACAATGAGTCGAATTCTTCGTCCCCTTATGGACAAATACCCCAAAGAACTCTTTGTGTATATGGACGACGTCCTAATAGCAACAGAGGAAAACCTAGATCGACACAGACAGATTGTCCATGCACTACTGGAAATCTGTGAAGAAGAGTCTTATTTCCTTAAGGCGTCCAAATGTGTCTTTGAACAAAGGAAGATAAGCTATTTGGGGATAATCATTGATGGATCCCAAATCAAGATAGACCCTAAGAAGGTCGAAGGACTCAAAGATTGGCCCAGAACGGTCAAGACCCTCAAAGAAGTGAGAAGTGTACTAGGAACACTGAGTTATCAACGCCCTTTTATCCCCTTCTTCGCACACCTTGCCAAACCAATTTCAGACACAATAAAGACGACAGAAGGACCCTTCAAATGGACAAAGGAAGCGGCAGAAGCACTGGAGAAACTTATTACAATCATCTGCAGTGACCCAGTGCTTGGCCAACCAGACATGACCAAACCCTTTGAATTGGAAGTGGATGCCTCAGCCTTTGCAGTCGGAGCTATCCTGACACAAAAAGACTTCAGAAATAAATCACAAGCTATAGGCTACTTCTCAAAAGCCTTCAATGCAGCGGAGTGAAACTATGACATACATGACAGAGAGCTCTTAGCAGTATTATGGGGACTAGAACATTGGCGACCACTCCTCATGGGGTCACCACACGAAATCACACTGTTTACAGACCACAAGAACCTAGAATACTACAGGCACCCTCAACGGATCAATAGAAGGGTGGCTAGGTACATCCCAAGACTGGCAGACTACAATTATCGACTAGTACACAAGCCAGGCATTCAAAACCATGCAGACTCCTTCTCCAGATGACCAGACCATGTGAA